>NW_017547142.1:4287313-4297896 GCF_001854935.1 Bemisia tabaci | reverse complement strand
GACTAAGTAGCCTTTGATTTATTGTGTATTGTATTGTTAGCACTAAGTTGTTCATTTTATTCGCGAGAATTGGCGAGCTTTAGTTTTTGGTTGCCCGGCCACTGATTCCTCCTAATCAGTGTCTCTGGGACGAGTTACGTAGAGCGAGATTCCCAACTCGGCGATAGCTGGATTATAGACAAGTTACGTCTATCTAGCTATTGTCACCTCTTTTGAAGAGAGGCCGGACCGGACACTGTTGCCTGAGCACATGCTCCGCGTTTCGTCAGTTTTTTTGTGATCAACCTTGGAGTCCTCAAGCCAAAGCTAAAAAGGCATGTTGAGCCTATGGTTTTGAATCTATGAGCCAACTCCTCGGTGCGATCTTTTGATGAGTCAATCTTTGAGAGACCCTTAAGACAAGGCTAAAAAGGCTTGTTGCGCCTAAGGTCTTGAACCTATAAGGGATCACCTCAAATGCGACTAACCCATCAACACTTACTTTAAGCTTTTTAATGACCTTGAATTTTCTAACCAAACAGAAAATCCCTGATTTAAAACCACTTCTACCATAATAGGTATAAATCTATGATTAACCCCACAGATTTCTGAACATTGCCCAAAGTAAATACCTAATCGATTAACTGTAAAATTTAATTGATTTAGCCGACCAGGAACAGAATCAACCTTTACTCCAAATGCAGGAACAGTTCAGGAATGAAGAACATCTACAGACGAAACTAGAAGACGCATTTTTAAACCAAGTGGAATAACAAAACAATTGTCAACCTCTAGCAACCGCATTAAATTAAAAACTATATATGAATCAAATTCAAAACTACTAAAATCTCTATATTCGTAGCTCCAAAATCACTGATGACCTAATACTTTACATGTTAACATAGGATTTTTTATTTCATCTATTAGATACAAAATTCGAATAGATGGAAAAGCCAGAAAAACTAAAATTACCAAAGGTAAAACTGTTCAAAAAGATTCTATAGTTTGATTATCTAAGTCATAACATTTAATTAAAGACTCAAATGTTAAATAAACCATTATATACATAACAAACACCAAGATTATTACAGAATAATTTAAGATAAAATACTAATCTTGGAAATTAGAAATAATAATATTTTTACTGATACTTTAAACCTAGAAAAGATTTCATTGAATTACAAAATCAATATTTTTTATAAACTACTAAAATTATGAAAATAGAAGAAATCGTTTTACCCATTTTATTAATAGTAATAATTTATCTAGTTTCAAAGATAAATATAATTAATAGGGGATGCAATCCCCCTTTTTTGAATGCTCGCGAATTCTCGCGAGTGTTAACAGGTGAACCACGTAGCGGTCACCTATAGCCGATTTTTCGTATTGAGCTGCTGAGAAGAGAGCTTAAGTCCAGATAGCCTTGTTGCGGTTTCCGGCACTTATTTTGAGTTCTTATTCGTCTTAGTCTGGGGGAGGAAAATTCGCGTCTTTTTTTAAAGTTGAGTCAGACTGCCATGTTGCGGCATCTGACCCCAATGTCTTTAGTTTTTTCGGGTCGAGTGTTGCAACTATGATGATATACAATTTGATTAGTTTCGCTCTTCTATGCTACTGCAGCTAGAAGCAGCTTTTGTTCGTTGTTTTATTCTGAGTTGCAACCTCACCCATCTTATTGATTTTTGATCAATTTTGATTTAGGTTCTTATTGAACAGGGACGTCGATACGGAGCGGTTGTGGCTCGGTGACCCAGAGGAGGACCTGCAATTTGACTCTGACATCTCCCTGTGAGATGTCAGAACGCCGCCAAGACGCCGTCAATAACTCCGATTTCGACTTTCCTCACCACGCATGCATCGTCTAGTAACTCGATGACGAAAACCAGTACCGGAGACCAAGTATATGAAGCAAAAACCCCACGGGATGATCATCTATACAGCCAGGAAAGCGATGCACCTGAATTCCAGTACAGTAGCACACGAAGATCGGTTGGTCCCATCTAAGTTTCAGCTCTTGCTAGGCACTATCGTCAGATTGTAAGGAGCACTTCTTCATTGACTGTACGCGTGTTACTTCGATGTTTTATCTCGGTATTCTGCAACATTTTTTTTCTTTCCAGATTTTGTACGAACAGGAGAATACGCCGAATTGCTCCTAGAAGTAGCAGTAGTCAATGGAACTTTAGACCACACACACACCACTATCGACCACATTGAACTGTACGGTTTAAGGAATAGAAGCCACAAAACTCAAAAAAAAAAAAAAAAAAAAAAAAAAAAAAAAAAAAAAAAAAAAAAAAAACTGTACGGTAAGCCTAGTACGACAGCGCCTCCTACTTTCTTCAACTCTCATATCAATCTCATTATTTGGGGTGAACAAACCTCCTTAATAACGGAGGCAAACGCAAATGAAGTATTAACAATAAGCAACGCCTTAAAATCTTCTTACCAGGACCAAGTCCAATTGACTTTAAGTTAGAACAGCCGGATTGAAGAAGAACCCAAATTTCCTCAAACAAAAATTTTAGCCAAGTGGATTACAGAAAATTCAAAAAAAGAATAAAAAAAAATTCTTTACTGTCAAATTTAAGTTAAATTATTTAATTACCCCTAGCAGTCAAAATGAAAATAGGTATGCTTAAATTTTTAGAAGCACCTTTCTTAGAAATTTAGTGAAACTTGAATTTATTAACATTAACATATTTTTTTCAGGTTAATCTAATAGTTTCCGGATATCTACATTACAACATAAATTCGGGCACAAAAATAAAATTAAATACGCTTTCCACTGCGTGCACAAGTCCAATTTTGAATCGATTCATCTCTGAAATAACCTGAACATAGTTGTACTATAATTTATAACGTGTAGTTTTTTACAAATGTTTTGGAGGCCGCGTAGCGTAGCGGCCACAGGTCCCTAGTATCAATGTAAAAACTAAACGAACAACCCATACGTCACAACGACCAATCGTCATTGAAGCAATAAATGTTTCTCAGCGAAACAAAACATAACGACGGTGTCAGTGCGCAACCACGTATCTAGTTTGCGGTGTTTGAAAATCTCCGCTCCTGTTCTATCTTTTTAACAGAGTAGAAATCGACGTCATCTTGAAGTTCCTGTAGGATTTTCTTCGTACGAGAAGAAAAATCACGGCAGATGAACGGCAAAGGACACTCATCAAGTAGTTTTCCATTTGGAAAATAAAGTATGACAGGAAGAGTCCCCACTGAAAAAAAAAAATCTCTGTGTATTTACTAAGAAAATGGTAATATTACCAAGAATTCAGGGTTCTATCTGATCCCAGTTTTTTCTTGGTAAAATTATTGAACTTTCTCGGTAATTTTACTGGACCTTGGGAAAAACGCCAATATTTTTTCGACTGTGGTAGAATTACCGAGATAAAATGGCAAAGTTACCGGGAATTGATTACCAATAAAAGTGTTATTCTTACCTGAAAAAAAAAAATCAGAAAAAATACTGGTTTTTAGTTAAGCTTACCAGTCTGTCTTGGTAAAATTACCGATAATTGGTAAAAAGTGAGATGGTAAAGGTACATACGGACCTTCGTAAAAATGCCGAGAATTTTTTTTTCAGTGCATCAAGTAGTTTTCCATTTGAAAAATTAAGTATGACAGGAAGAGTCGTCCCCAACGTCACATACCGAGTTGCGGACTTCCACCGCCGATACACTTTTCCCGGTTATTTTCCTTCAACGGCCAAGGAGGAGTTTTACGGGGGCTTCAGAGTGGTGACGTTTGGGAACACTTCACCGACGACTTGAGTGATACATCGTAAATAGGAACAGACAATGGACACTACTTCATTTCACGCGGGATCGCACATCAGTATACACGCGATCTCGAAATATCCTGAAAGCGCATCCGCATTCACGAAACAGTTTCTCCACGGCTCCTTAAGGTACGTACTCCTTTATTCGTATACCGGATTGCTATTAAACATTTTAGTGAATTTTCCGGAGGATATACACTGTTATCTTTCATTTTTCTGGCGTGGTATCTCAAAATCCTCTGGAAAATCCTCAAGAAAACTAGCTGGCATTTTCCTTAGAGGCTCTCGGCCAAAAGCTAGGGTTATTTCATGTTTTACTTCTCGTATTATCCAAACTTTCACGAAACATCCATTTAAACTCTACACGTTTTATCCTGCACCTTGGAGGCCTTGAAGAACTCTGTCGCCTGCATTTTCATGGAAGCTACCGGGTGACTCAGGAACCGTGTTTTGAAAATAAGTAAATCGTAGCCAGTGGCGTGGCGTGAATTGCAATATATCGATTGTTATGCTTAAACCTATGAAAAAGGATCGATAAACAGGGGGTTCGTAGCGAACACCTTAATAATCGATTCTTTACCATAGGTTGAAATGGCATAAGAATCGATACATCGCAATTCACGCCACGCCACTGATCGTAGCTTGTGCATGATTGGGTCGATGGGTACATGCGGAAAATCTCTATCTCAACGGCAATCCTCCAGTTCGGTTTCAATTTCTTCAAGGAAAAAGTGAACAAAATGTTTCCTTGCAATTTTTGTATTTTCTTTGAATGCGTGAAAATGAACGCAGAAAATTTCAGGACAAATGCGGCCTCCCAACATCATATATTTAAATACGTGATGTTCGACTTAGGATACATAGATTTACTCATTTTAAGTTTCATTTATTTTTATTTTTTTTACATATGCTCAGTGTAACTTAGGAGAGAGAACTGACCACACGAGATCTGCTACTTAATCAAAGAAGCAGAAAATTTCAAGACAAATGCGGACTCCCGACATCATAGATTTGAAATACGCGACGTTCGGCTTAGGATACATAGATTTACTCATTTTAAGTTGCATTTATAATGATTTTTCTTATTACATATGCTCAGTGTAACTTGGAGAGAGAACTGACCATACGAGATCAGCTAATTTATCATGGAAATTAAAATATTTCGCAATCCATCGCCTCTGTTATATCTGAGGTAACGACAAGAACTATTTTCGCCATTCAAAATCATGCTTGAAAAATAAAACTTCATGAAAACATACTATCGATCATGCTGCAATTACTGATTTTTTAATGGACATCTACAGTATTTAAATAGTGAGTACTTCGAACTTAAGTTCTGATTTCTCCCCTAACAAAATTTCGTGAGATTCTACAGTTGCAAAAACAAAACAAACTATAAAAGTGCAAAGTACGTAGTAGGTTGGGCGACAATAGTAAGTAGGCACATTGATTTCCTAGTTATGGTTATCAAAGTTGGAAATAGTGCCGCCCTGCTACCACTTTTTACTACGAGGCTTTCATTGGACCGAGTTTACACGCAAGTGTCACATCAAGTTGAAAATCAGAAAAATAAGTTCGTAGTTTTATTCCTCTATAAGACTCAATAAAGAAGGTAAACTTAAACTGCTCTTATCACAGACTAATATTTTTTTCCGGCTTCGAGTTTTTGGCTGGAGAAAAAGTACAACCAGAAAAACTCAAAATCATTTTGACCTCAATTTTTCGAAAATGTGGGTTGGTTCCTTTCTGACGAACTCTTGTCAAATTATAGGTGCGCTAATAAGGTCGGCCCTTGGTTACCTTATACTTTGCTTGGGGGTCTAGGGAATTCGAATGGTGTCAATGAGATGATCATTTGATTTCAGATGTTACTTTTACATGCAATAGCGTGCGCCGTCCTCGTGGTGAACGTAAGCGCAAAAGGCGTTTCATTTCGGCCTGATTTCTTCCACCCGCTTCGGGGACTTGCGATGCCATTGGAACCTAACGTCGAAGAACACGGGCGTAGAGAGGGAGATATACCACCAGAATTGTGGTTTGAGCAGAAGCTCGATCACTTCACTCCCTCTAACACCGAGGTTTTTTCTCAGGTATGTAAAGTCGCTTTCATACGGCGCACACCGCTACCGGTGAGGTTTCTCTCAGGTGAGTGTAATGGGGGGGGGGGGGGGGTGTGACGGGGGCAATGTGGCATTAGGTCTTTTGTTTAACTAATAATATCGGTACTTGTCCTACAAACTAGATCAGTGCAGGAAGCGGAAAATATTCTAGGACGAAGACTTCGCGCGGAACAAAGACGAGTTGTCGACTTCATTTTGGCAAATCCTGGTCGTAATGCTTTGCTTCTTGCGCCTACTGGTTGGGGGAAAACTCTCACTTTCACGATCCCGGCGCTATGCAAAAGATCCGTTGTCCTTCTAATTTCACCGCTGATTTCATTGTTGGAAGAACAAGTCAAAGTTTTTTCCGAGGGGAACTTTTTTGTGATTAACATGCGGGAGCGGCAACAAGATATCCCTTCAATAGAGACGACGCTCCTTATGATTTCTCGAGGGCCTTCTCCAGTTCTTCTTATAGGTACCCCGGAGAAATTTTATTTTAACGCTCACGTTGCTAATTATGTAAGCCAAGTGTTAGCATCTAGTGACGATACGCTCGTTGTATTCGATGAAATACACACGGCAGTGACGTGGGGTTTAGATTTTAGGAAGTCCTATCTTAGGTTTACAGAGCTCCTTTGCAATGTCAAAAATCTAACTTATTTATTTTGTACGGCTACTCTACCACCCCACCTGTTGAAGCCAATTGAAAGCATGATGGGCGTATCCGTTGACAGGATCTTCGATTTCACGGCATTAAGAACGACTGTATCCATTTCTGCCTATCACACCGCGGCTGACCCTAGTACCCTCACCCCTACAGGAATTACGTGCATAAAGCATATGCCCGGCAGTCTCGCTCGATTCTTAATTCGCAACTTTCTTCGAAAAGAATTGAGCGGCAGGGTAGGGATTATATTCGTCAACAATAGAGCAGGCGTCGAACGTTTGAGCAACGAATTACAGCGCAGAGGGATTTCTTGTACTCATTATCACGCCCACTTATCGCCAGACGAGAAGGCAGCGAGGGTCCTTTCCTGGAACAGGGGTCTCGTTCCTTTAATAATAAGTACATCGGCGCTTAGTCTCGGGATCAATAACGAAAGCCTTTCTTTCGTGATTCACATCGGGTATAGTAGCGCCGCGTCTTTTGTTGAATACGTTCAAGAAATAGGGAGGTGCGGTAGAAATCCCCGAATGCGGGGGGGGGATGGTATTTTATTAACAAGTGGGACTCACGATTACTTCGGTCTCGCTTGTAGGTTAAAGCTGCACCAATTACCCTCCGTGATATCGCACAATGACGCTCTTCTAAATTTTGGGTTTTGGAACCAAAATTACGGGTGCTGCCATTACCTTATATACGCTTATTTTACTCGCGACCGCGAAAGCGTAACCGTCGAAGATTTCGTAAAGTTGCGATGTTACAATTGTCACGCGTGCAAAGAAAATTTTTCTCGTCGGGAAAAATTTCCTTTCGCGGATGAGCAAGCAGTATTCGAACTTGTCGCGGAAACTCAAAAACACCCGGCCCCCCATTTCAGCTCCCTCCTTTTGCTATCTAAAATCCTCGCGGGGATAATCGATAGGCCAATAGCGGATTTAGGCGTTTATACGTTGAAGCAATATGGGGCGTTAAAGGGTACAACTGTCCAATATTGCCTCATACTTATAACCACTTTAATTTTGCTCCAGCGAATAGGATTCTCCGTCGATGTGAAGAAAGTAGGCAACGACTCTCATTTCTCCGTGAGCAGATATGCCGTAAATATCAATACTCCTTTTGCAAAATGAGACTCGATTGTCCTTAAGCCTAACAGACTGCCCCTTCTTCAATTGGCCCCTGCGTAATTCTTATTAGGGGCAAGACAGACGGGACACTGTCCGAGTGCTGATCAGCACCGACGCGGC
Source organism: Bemisia tabaci (assembly GCF_001854935.1). Classification (NCBI taxonomy): domain Eukaryota; kingdom Metazoa; phylum Arthropoda; class Insecta; order Hemiptera; family Aleyrodidae; genus Bemisia; species Bemisia tabaci. The sequence continues at coordinate 4,290,117 of NW_017547142.1, read as the reverse complement.
CGCTGTTCCCCTCTGTTGTCACCGTCGAAGGTTTATCGTCCCGGGATTATTTTTGGCACGCGGGTGGCCACCGGAGAAACCCCTTGACATCGTTTCTTCGACCAGAGGCAGTTACCTCTCTGTTTTGCAATAACACCCTTCCTCGTGTACCGCCCTCTGCCTATGGAATGCATTATTAATGTGCAGTCGCATAAATGCCGATCAACAACGCTACCTCCACCATTCCAATTGTTGGAAAATGCTACACTGGCTTTGTAAAATAGAGAGGAGTCGTTATCTACACGGATCATTTATTCGCGGGTGATTGTGATGTTTGTGGCGTGGGTGGGAGTTTCAGCCGTTATTGCGTCGATGGATCTAAATTAATCGTTCATTTGGTGTTTTGAAAGAACACTCAGGCTTTCCATCGAAGAGATCCAAAGGTGAAGTTGCCTCAACGATGATCAACATCGAGATTGGTGTTTATGAGTACTGTGCACCCCCCCCCCCCCCCCCGTTCTGGGGGGTGTAACCCCGTACGGGTGGTGATCAACAGTGAGGTCGGTGCTCATTGATATTGGGAAGGGTTGGCTTTCCCGAAAGAAAAATTACAACTCACGTGTGTTACATTCATGTCGATATTCTTATTCACGATACGCCCTTGTGATATTTCAGGCGTGGTCCAAGAACCCTCTTCCCCGCCGTGCCACCATCAACTTTACGCACACCGACACGAATTGCAGACATACGCCAGTCTTCGACATTAGCGCGTCCCGCTTTTAATCACGCATACGACAAAATGACCATAGCTGAAGCAGAGGTGATAAGGTTGACCCCGCTGGCCCGACGGCGGGCATGTTTGCTGTACGCTAAGGAAATTAGCGAGAGGAAACGCGTTTACCTCGTAGTCGAGGATAAGATGGGATTTTTTTCCGAAATTATTGACGGTGTCTCGGAAAACAAATTCTTCCCGTTCTACGAATGTATATCGTCCGATGTCAAACCCCTTAAGCTCTACTTTGACATAGAATGGTTTGCCCCCGAGATAACGTTCAAAGTGGATGCTTATGCGTTGGTCTTGAGATTGGTACATACGTGGAACGCGTTTATTGGGAAAGCGTGCGTTCGGCTTGTCCACGGGGCGAAAGACATGGAGATTTTGGAATCCCACAATGCGCTCCCTGATTCCTGCGTGATTTCGAGAGACGAAAAAATTTCGTTTCACGTCATTTCCTTACAGAAAATTTACTTCGAGAATATGGCTGCGTTGAGGAAATGCGTAACGTTATTTTTTCATTTCTTGGAATCACGCAGGACTGCAGTCGCCCCCGACGTCAATACGAACGAATTCTTTCCCAAAAATAAATGCGTGCTGGACATTTCCGTATATAAAAGCAGACAGAACTTCCGGCTACCGTTGTGCTCCAAGTTGAAGGAGCCCTCCCGCCGCATGCGGTTCGTTGACGGGGCTCCTACGCCTATAAGATGCATCAGAGCTCTGTGTCAACCCATCGCTGTCACAGGTAGCGATGTGTTGATTAGAGAACGCGAGGTAAATGAATGGGTCGTCCAAAATCGCCTTCCATCGCGGGTAGCGGGGCCGCCAGGAGCCCACCCGGCAACTTTTCGACGTAATGTTGAGGATGATCCTCCACGTCAAGAACCGCCCACCCGAGAAACACCTTCGGGGGGCGCGTTCGTTGGCGCGCGCGCGCGTGGCGTCACGGAGGTCGCCGGCATCTCCGTTGCGCCACGTGGGTGTAGAGCTGACCCATTCATTTACCGACCACCTCTGTTCTCTCTTATCGACGACAAAAATCGAGTAGTCAAAAACCGCCCTCTCCACCAATACGAACCGACAACGTCTGCTGGTAGATCGTCTACTATTATATTTGGAAATGAAGCTAGCGCTGCCACTCATGGCGCCCCCTCACTTTCGAGCAAAAGAGACAACAGGCCAGTTTATGCCAACGTAGAGCTATCTCCCATTGGTAACGATCCGGATTTGACACGGACGATCTACTCCTTCGTCGAAAGGAAACTAGTCTACAAGGTAAACGCGTCACCCTATCTTGGCAACGATACGACGTATTATGTCGAAACTCTCTCTCGACAATGCCGGCTTGTCGGGCGAGAGCATACACGTAACAACGTATCTTTCGCTGTAAACATTAGATACAGGACCATTCATCAAATTTGCCATAGTGCTAAATGCGCTGGTCGGAAAGTGTTATTAGCAAACCTCTCTCTGTCGGACCCGGGGGGTCAACCTTCTTAAAGGCCACGTTAGGTTTTCATGGTGCGAACCCCCCATCTTCGCCAAAAGCATCACATTTTAAGGCTCGTATTGCGATGTCACCTTCTATCTCTTGTTTGCAATGTACACGTAGCTAAATTCACAGAAATATGTTAACCGAAAAACTAATTAATTAAACAATTGATAAATTAATTGGTTAATTAGTTTTATTTATTTTATTTAAAATGAGGGTCCAGTGATGTATAGAGTCGCCTTCCAAATATGTAATTAAATACTGTTACTTTCATGTATAATTGAAATTTGAGAGATTATACCTTCGAGTACAGGAACGCGCATGGTTGTATGTTAACTAAGCCCCCCCCCCCCTTCACACAAATGTCAGTGGAAAACGATTATGAGCCTGAACACTTGGCTCCTCTACAAGGGGATTTCCCATTTCACTTTGGACCCCTTTCTCACCCAATGATTACACGTAGGTAATTTCCTTTTTTTTACGGCTGGGGCGCCACACCAATTTCAAACGTAAAGCATCTTTTTTTTTCAAACAGCCCTCTGCAAAATGTAATCC
>NW_017547142.1:4272070-4287187 GCF_001854935.1 Bemisia tabaci | reverse complement strand
CCAAACAAGACCGGCGCCAAATCAGCTATTAATTGTAGTTATTGCAACCCATTGTCAAATGCTTCTAAGGTCTCCCTAAAATTAATGTTTGCAGACTCAAACGCCTGGGCAGCGATTTGCATTCCGTGCTGAAGCTAGTTAAAGCGTTGGACACAAAACTGCAGCTAAGAAGCAAGTTGTTGGACGTAGCCGAGCTTCAACCTAATTTCGAAGGGGGGGACGTAAAGTTTCTTCTTGCCGTCCATTACTATCGGGGGCCCGAACCCTACGTTTCCCCGTTAGAAACAGGGTTAGAAAAATATGCCCCCCTCAGTTTTACAAATAGGGCGGGTTTTGACGTTATTGTAAAAACGTAGGGGTTGTTCAAGGGAGCTTGTATAAGGCGCGTCAAATTACCCACGAATTCGATGCGGGGAAAGCGCCTAGTCGGGGTGACACGCTTTTATCGAGGTGTCTTCTATCCGACACGAAACTTTGTCGTGGTATAAGGAATAGCCTTTACAATTGCAGTAAATATTCTAAATTGATGCTATTCCTTGATAAAAACGTGTGCATCACGTCTAGGCGCTATCCCCACATTGTAGGTAAAAACGATGTTTTGCCATTTTTGGCACGCCTCATAGGCGAAACAGAAGTAAAAAATAAAAAAAAAGCCCACCGTCAATCAGATTGGCTATTGGGCATTTACCACTAAACGTGTTAACCTATCATTTTATTGTAATTTATAGCTGTGAAAAAAATGTGATACTACTCATCCTGTGTAATAAAAATTGTTCCCCCCGAAACTCATTTAGTAATTATTTCTTGAATAGGCGGAGCCCNCCCCTCCACACAAACCTATTTTATATATAATACTGCCCCCCCGGAAAAATTTCCCCCCCCCTCCTCCCGGAAATTAGAAAACATATACCTGGTGTAACCCACCTTCGATACATTAACAGACGGGGACATTTTCTTTATCGTTACAGGGCAAAGGCGGTCCCGCTTCGGAAAAAATTAGGGCTGCGCCTTCGAGTTCCACAAAGAACTACTACTCCTATGGGCAAACCCCCGCACATGTGAGTGTCATATGCCGTACAAAATACGCCTTCCATCATATTTGTCTCTCTTTAGGAACCAGCCGTCACACATGAAGATCCGCGCATGCGGATCTCCAAAAGCCCTCGTACCCAAACACCTGAAACGCGCTACTCTTACTTCTTATAACTGCCCCTGCATTAATAAACAGGCAATATGTATGGACGGGCTGGTCAGATATGGTTCCTCTCGATAAAAACGCGGATCCGGCGATTCGACGCTCCAGACCCCCGATCATCAGTATTAGCGCGCGGATTATCCGAAACACACGCGGTCATTTTGTCTTAAAGTAGAATTTTGTGTAAAATGAGCGACAATCAACCCCTTTATGAAGTCGTCGAGTCGGCCGTGCGACGTAGTGTTAAAAAGGCCGTCGCCGTCTTGGCGATTGGCGTAGTGCACTCCCTCCGCCAAAGAAGGTTGAGTTCAGCAGCGGAGGGGGAAGAGTGTCTCGCTGCAACTGTTCACGCCCTACAGACGATAAACGAAAAGTGAGTGGGTTTTCCTTAATTATTCACACTCGTAGCCGATTTCCCTCTTAGGTTGCCCCCCCCCCCGGCCCAATATTATTTAACATTCAGCACGATATAGCATGAAAGATTCGCTCCTTCCAATTGCCAACAACAACAACAACACCCCATTCAAAAATTACAATTCGCATAACACCAACGGGGGAATATGTTCGCACTTGTAACCCCCATAAGGGGGGGTGCTTAATTAAGCATTAAAATGCCTAGGGCATCTCCGAATTCTGATCCTTGTTCTGGTTGCTTAATTGTGACCTGACCTGCTTAGGGCGTAAAATAAGCGCGAACACTTGAATAGATAGAAATGAAGGACGCAATTGTACTTAGGGGAGAAAAATAAGCACGGGCATTCGCATAGATAGAAATTAAGCACGCAGTTATGCTCGGGCGAAAATAGGCGCGAACACTTGAATAAGCAAAAAATTAAGCACGCTGTGTGCTTAGGGCAAAAATAATTGATCACCGCCCTACGGACGTTGATCAACACTCTAAGCACATGCCCCTCGGTCCGTGACTACTCACACTCACCCAACCTCCAATTAAGCACACTGTTGTGCTAGGGGCAAAAAAAAAAAAAAAATAATCAACACCCTTACGGATGTTGATCAACACTCTAAGCACACACCCCGCCCCCCCAACTACTCACACCCCACTCAAACCACCCACCCTCACTCCACCAGTTCTGTATTGACCCCACCCTTTAATTGGCCTATGTTAGCCGCCAGAAAGTGCTTAAACCCATAAGGAGGGGTGCTTAATTAAGCATTAAAATGCCTAGGGCATCTCCGAATTCTGATCCTTGTTCAAGTTGCTTAATTGTGACCCGACCTGCTTAGGGCGTAAAATAAGCGCGGACACTTGCATAGATAGAAATTAAGCACGCAATTATGCTTAGGGGGGGGGGGATAAGCACGGCACTCGAATAGATAGAAATTAAGCACGCAGTTATGCTCGGGCGAAAATAGGCGCGAACACTTGAATAAGCAAAAAAATAAGCACGCTGTGTGCTTAGGGCAAAAATAATTGATCACCGCCCTACGGGCGTTGATCAACACTCTAAGCACACACCCAACCCCCCAATTAAGCACACTGTTGTGATAGGGGCAAAAAAAAAATTAACCAACGCCCTTACGGGTGTTGATCAACACTCTAAGCACACGCCCTCCGCCCCCCCCAACTACTCACACCCCACTCAAACCACCCACCCTCACTCCACCAGTTCTGTATTGACCCCACCCTTTAATTGGCCTATGTTAGCCGCCAGAAAGTGCTTAAACCCATAAGGAGGGGTGCTTAATTAAGCATTACACATTAGCCACATTGCATTGTACATTCAAAAATAAATCTCTCGTAATTGATCAATTTCCAAGTGTGCACGTGTTGAGTAGCACCTGGGATTTTGATTGTTATTGGAATTTATTTTGGGAAATATTTATTTCGTATCCTAAATCTACCATTCAAGAGTGAGTGCACGTGGTGAGTAGCACCGGTTGTTTGGGAGATTGAGGGTAAAATAAATAATCGAAGAGTAATTCATTCGAAAGTTCGAAAACCTTTTTGTCCCTTTTCCGTTCCTTTCAAAGTACCTATTTTAAAAAAGCCAATCCGATCAACAACATTCACCTTCAATCGTCCTAATTTTTGATCTCGTATTTAGTTTTATTTTTTTTGTCTTGAGATTTTTTTAAGTTTGTAATTGTGTTCAAAAGTAGTTTCTTTTCTTGTCAATAAAAATTGACTCTAGTACGTTTAAAATTTGCTCTCATTATTCCTTCCTGCAAAACCTGTCCTCACCTCAGGAAAATTTTATTTTTGATCACGCACTTCGAGTGTGTTGGCGCCCGAACCCAGGCGTCCCGACGAGCATCTGGCACCCTAAATTTGTGGCTTGATCTGCTGAATCTCGATCCTTTCCGGAAGGCTTGCTTTCTGACGATCAGGATCATACGAGCTCTCGCTTTTCCTCGCCGCAGGGGGGAGGGCTTGGAGGACAAGGCGCATAAGTGAAGAATTTGCGTTTTCGCGAAATACGAGTTCGAAATTTCGATATTACATGCATCCTTGCGGAGAAAAGAAAGTTTTAAACTGACTTTTTGATGTTTGTAAGTTGGAATTTTGGAGCGAATTTTCGGCAAGATATGCATTTATTTAGGCTCGTTTTACTTGAAATCATTAATATCTCACTTTTTTCAAAAACTGCACTTTTGCGCCTTGTCCTCCATGCCCTTCAATAATTAGATTGTGGGGCAGTAGAGTGAAATTATTAATTTTTCAATCATCCACCAAGATTTGATCATTCGTAAGCGATCGAGACTCAGGTGTCCTTAAGTAGCTTGGATAGTTATTCAAATTTGACGATTTAAAAATAATTATCATCTGAGACCACCTGTCGATGGAGTAGTAAAGATCAACGTTCACGCCAGAGATTCAAGGCTTTTCCAACGTTCTTTCGAAGCATACACAAATTTGAAAGAATTTGTGGACGATTATACTTTTAGCGAACTCCTGTCAAATAGACAAAGAATTGCACCTCCTTGCATGGCGACATGTCAAACGCACCATTAGCGGTAGTGGTTGATTCCTGTTGGTAACTACATAAGTTTCACGCCGTGTTCAGGTTGAAGCAAAATTAAGTATAATTGACTGGGATCCAATCCTCAACGTAAGTGGGCGGCGGTTTAAAAAATTCAAGTGAATGTGCGATGGATTACTGAAAATACTTCAAACATATGGCGATTTGGTCGAAGTAGTTTTTGGTTGTGGCAACGGGAGAAAATGGCAGATTCGGGAATGCTTTTTAAAGATAAGGCATTTACAACTTTTTAGTACTTTAAGGAAGAAATAAAAAACGTAAAGTAGTTCACACGTTGTTGTTAGTGTTGTAAACATGACTGCATTCCTAAACAAATTTTCTTGCTGATGCATGATGATGGGATTTTCCGAACTGTATACGAGAAAAAAAACTTCCACTAACAGCAATGCACGCACTGGTTTGCCCCTGACTTTTTTGCTTCAATGATTGATCATCACGTGAGATGCAATGAAAACCATTGTGTTGTGAAAAAATTTAGCGACACGCTTGACGACGTGTTACTTGCACGATTCACAGCTGGAGTACAGCGTTTTCTGAAACAATACGAGAAAATAAACTTCTACTGATAGCAATGCACGTACTGGTTTGCCTTTAACTTTTACAGTTATATGATTTATTATCACGTGAAATGCGATTTTAAACTTTGTGTTCTGAAAAAATTTGGCGTCACGCTTGACGACGTATTACTTGCACGATTCACACCTGAGATACTGCATATTTTTAATTTGTTTTACAATTTTAGTACATGAGAAGCTTAATTGGAACGCGTTAAACAGAACGGAACCAAGCCACATCAGCTATTGCCAAATTTAATACGGCAATTTAATTTTTTACAAGAAAACAGTTGTGCGGATTTTCGTGCAAATTTCAGTGGATTTTCTACACAGTACGAAGCAAATTCCTCAAAATATTCAAAGGATTCCATACACACGTTCTCTCGTAAAAAATTAAATTGCCCAGTTAAAGGCAATAGCTGATGTGGCTTGGTTCCTTTCTGTTAAACGCGGTCCAATTAAGCTTATGAAACAAGTCTAGGGTGTCTACTGAAGCAGGCTGGTCGAAAATCAGTAATTTCACATTACTTTTTCCGTGCATTCCCAAGAAATTCAGTACCATCAATACATATTCAGTACTTTTTCAGTACCTCCAATTGTCGAAATCCGAAAAATTTCAAAAATTCCGGACCTTCTTGCGGATTTTCCGCCGCACTATTTCAGTACTTCCGGACCCAACTTAAAAAATAAGTTCTACTTCCGAACTTCCAAGACTTGTAGACACCCTGTCAGTAATGTGGTTGAACAGGAAAACTAAATTGTTACAAATTGTAAACCGAAATGCAGATAAAACATGAATTAGTTTTTGGTATGTATGTATGAGCCGCTTTTACGGCGCGCTAGGGCGCTCTGCGACGCCTATTCTCCACAGGAATCTGTCATGGTAGAGATCCTCCGGAAGCTGGCATCTCTCCATCTCTTCATGGATGCCCTCTACCCACCGTTTGGCTGGACGCCCTCTCCGTCGCCTACCTGGGGGGACCCACTCCAACACCTTCTTCGGCAACCTGGTATCAGCCATTCTCTGCACATGCCCATACCATACCAATTGCTTGGTCATGATATCGTGCACAATCGTCCCCTCAACGCCCATTATCTCTCGGACACGTTCATTCCTGACACGTTCTCTCCTCGAGATTCCAGCCGATCTTCGCCAGAAATCCATCTCGGTCGCCTTGAGCATTTCTTGGGTCCGCTTCTTCAACTGCCACACTTCACTGCCATAGGTGATAATAGGCTTGACAACCGAGTTATAAATCCTCTTCTTGTTGTCTTTGGAAATCCTTTGGAATTAGTTTTTGGTTTCTTCATAAAATCACCAGATACAGTGATATTTCATGACTTTTCGAGGATTCATTAACTTTTCAAGGAACTCATTCAGGTGATAATATTCTGAAACGATACGATTTTTTGATCTTGTTACAGAGATATGTGGAAAACAAAGCACATTATGGTAACAACAGTCTCGTGTTCCTCTTGATCGGCGAAGATAATATTCTGTTGGAACAGTTCATTACATACAGCTTCATGGGAGATGAAGCTAAGAAATGGAGGGCTGCCTCCTTTATGCTTGAGCACCGATACCACGGTAAATCCGTGCCAAAAGGGTGAGATGTTCTTCAAAATGTAGCTCATGATATAAATATTCGAGGCAAGTCTGATTCTTGCGGAGTCCTGAAAGTGAAAAGGACATATTGAAATTTTTCCAGTCCAAGGACTGGGCAACTATTTCATCCCGACCGTGGACAGGTATAACGTGGTCAATTTCGTTGCCCACTCCGCGAACTGGCCATTGTTCTCGCTCATTTCGTGCTGTGTAGTTGGCGGGGCACAAAAAAAAACCCTTCACTTTATGATTAGCAATTTCCGCTTTCGAGTATCATTTTTCATGTCATAAGGGGCCTTCTAGAAGGGGAAGCACTCTGGGGTTCGTGCGTTTCTTCGGCGCGCATACCTCGGAAACTACATGTCCGATTTATGTTCTTTGATCTCGTTTTAGAGCTAGAATAACGCAAAAGAAGTCTACCTCATACATTTTTTCTTATGAGGCACATATGAATGGTCGGTCGTTAGGAAAAGTTCAAAAATTTGCAATTACACACACATTTTTAGATTGTGTGATTCTTTAACACGCAAGAAAATGCATTTCTTGCCTTGTGTAGTGGCGATGGGAAATAATCTCACATTTAATTTGATACCATGAAGCGTTGCGGCACGCGGTGAAGACTGCGCAATACGGGCAAGTAATGTGGTATCCAAGTCATACACGCGCTATATTTCGGCACATTCTCGTCCGATTTACGGGCAACTAGTCAAAAATGTGAAGATAGCGCCAACGTTAACTTTAAATGCAATTGACACGCAAATCAAAGAAGGGTCCCAATATCCGATATCTGACGAATGGGTAAGTTGCGCTGGTCACAGAATCGTTTTTTGATGCTTGATTCTTCAGGAGTAGCTAGAAATAATAAGATCTGTTTATGCAGTAACGTTCTGCATATAATCTTGACAGAGTTATCGCGCTTTTTAAAATCCTTTTTCGGAAGATTCGGTCATTCACCGCTGTAGTATCACCCTTGCTTTCATTTAAATTTCACGTGAAACTGAAAGGAGAAAGTTGCTGTTTGGACGGATCTTATTATTTTTGGCCAATCAACCAGAATCAAGGATCAAAACACGATTGTGTGACCAGCGCAACTGACTCAATGTTCACGTGATTTAGGACGGAACTTTTCTCATAAAACTTGGAACCGAGAGGTGAATGGAGATGTTGCATGTGTGAGGAATTTGCGATTTGACTATTAATTCTTATGTAAAAGTTCGCGAGAAACACGATGGTGCCACTGGTTTTCTCTGAAATCAACTCCCAAGCTCAAAAAAAGCTCTCAAGTTGAGACCAAAATGGAGGGGATATCCCACCCTACCCTGAGAGTCCACATCTACATCAAGAATGATCAAGACCAACTCTCCATGCAAAGATAGGGAGCAAATACATTCGCAGGGTTGCTGTGTTTTCAGTTTTGGAGTCCCCAAATAAAGTGGCAGCCCTATCAATGTATTTGCTCCCTATCTTTGCATGGAGAGTTTGTCTTGATGTAGAGGTGGACTCTCAGGATAGCGTGGGATATTCCCTACATTTTGGCCTCAGCTTGAGAGCTTTTTTTGAGCTTCGGAGTTAATTTCAGAGAAAACCAGTGGCACCATTGTGTTTCTCGCGAACTTTTACATAAAAAATCAGTAGTCAAATCGCAAATTCCTCACACATGGAACATCTCCATTATTGCCTCAGTCAAAATCGATTTGTATGTCCTCACTTAGATGGAGGAAAACCTGTGTTGCCAATTTCAAGAATCGCAACTAGACTTCTCGCGAGTTTTCAGCCATTTTCCAGACGGGGTAGGTAGCATTTTCTTCTCACTGCTGTCAGGTGTTGCAACTGACTCGTTCCGATGAGAATTTTCCAGACGGGGTAGCATTTTCTTCTCACTGCTGTCAGGTGTTGCAACTGACTCGTTCCGATGAGAATATATTAACACTTCCCAGTGCACTGATTGGGGGTTCTTTTGAATTTCGCTAGCAATTTCAAGACGGAAAATCTGAAGTATTTGACCAGTGAGCAGGCTCTGGCTGATGTTGCGTACTTCATAACGCAGATGAACATTCAACATGGATTCAAGAATCCAAAATGGATCGTTTTTGGATGGAGCTACGGAGGATCCTTGGCAACTTGGATGAGATACAAATATCCCCACTTGGTCTACGCGGCAGTGGGTTCAAGTACCCCTCTAGTTGCTAACGCCGACTTTTCTGGTGAGAAAATATCCTCCAAAAGTTCGAGAGGAGTAAAAGATGGAAAAAATGAAAACGGTATTTTGGGAAATTTTAGTTGGATTTTGAAGATATTGCGAACATAATAAATTTTTCGAGTACCGAATTTTACGTGTTACACTGGAAAAAAGAAACATGTTGGAACTAGAGTTCAGAGTCTTGAAAACATTGACAAGGAAAAATACACTTGATTCAATCAGATTTTTGCTTTTAGATCAAAAGGAAATCCGCTCAAGTTAAGAGGCTTGGTTCTTGATTTAAGCAAAAATCGATTGAATCAAGAGTATTTTTGCTTGTTGATGTTTTCAAGAGTCTGGAGTCTAGATCCAATGTGCTTTTTTTCCAGGGTACTAGCACTTACATGAAATTAAAAGTAGAGAGTATTACTTTCGCACGCCTCTGGTTTTATTTTTTTGGTCAGTTTAAGTACATTACGGAAAAAACTTTCATCCTTAAGACTGTATCACAAATTTCAAAGCGAAATTCAATACTTACTAATAATGCGGTGTCGCAATAATTGCATGTTATATTTGGACCACGTTTAACGGAAAGGAACCAAGCCACATCAGCTGTTGCCAATTTTAATTGGGCAATTTAATTTTTCACGAGAAAACGTTCGTGCGGATTCTTTTGAAAACGTTAAGGAATTTGCTCCATAATGTGGAGAAAATTCACTGAAATTTGCACGAAAATCCGCAAAACTGTTTTCATGCAAAAAATTAAATTGGCCAATTAAATTTGGCCATAGCTGACGTGGCTTGGTTCTTTTCTGATTAACGCGGTCCATTTTAAAAAAAAAAGGCACCTGAGGTGGGCACGCTGCGACAGGAGGTTGTCGCAGTAAAAAAGAGTTTACTCGCAAACCCCTCGACCGATTTTCAAAAACTTGGGTTTGCTTTAAAGCTTAGAGTACGCCTGATAACACCTTTCTTACCGATTTGATGCATCTCATTTCGTTCTGATGTAACAAGGTAGGGAGACTTAAAGGATGACCCTCGTAGGATTAAATTCTACCCAACTGATCCTAACCACCCCTGCTACGTCTGTTTCAGCCTATTTCCAGGAAGTAACAAAAGCTTACGCCAAAGTGGATCCCGAATGCGTGGATGTCATTCGAGATGCTTTTCGTAGTATGAGCGACGGCATGAAGGATGAAACGAAGCGGAAACACTATACCGAACATTTCAAGTGAGTGAAGAAGGGGGGGGGGTTGGGTTCGTCGCTGAAATTAACGTATTTCAGCCGCTATAACCGCGGTTGGTTCTGCTATCTGGTGGCACACAGAGGATCGAGTCAATCAGAGAAGTCAGACAGAAAATGTCCAACTAAAAATGTTCATTTTCATGTTGCATTCGTCACGATTTCAATTTGAGGAGATGCCTGCCACTGCAAATTTCATGAGAAAGCCAATGGCAACCGTTTTAAAACCTCAAAGTTTTGTATGAACAGAGTTATGAGCTTTCAATGATTTCAAATTTTGCGTATCTCCCCGACTGACTTGATCCACTGCGCGGCAGCTGAGAAAAACGTGTTATATTTGTGCAGGCCTATGGTGGCATAAGGGTATTCAAGTCATTTTTAGGTACCAGAAAGAATATCGCTATAGCGAGACCCCACCTTTGGTGCCAATCAGATTCAAAAGAAACAAGCTGACATCTCCAGCCCTCGGGAGCCGGATAAGGAAGCGATTTAAAGTTCCCTCGAATAGTTTATCTAGTAAATTCAATCGACTGGAGCAAAAACTAATACGTCATAAATCAGCAGAGTTCTTTTTACAGTTTTCGTAACCTCACAATCGAGTAATCGATTACTCGACGTATGAAACTTTAAACAAGTATAAAAACTGTTTCTTCGTTAATGATTACCCAAAAGTTAAATGAGATGCGCTTGAAATGAGCTTGGATTTGGGGAAATTGCTCTGTAGGAGCCGAAGCTGCAAAGAAATAGAAGTAATATGAAAGTACCGGAGATCAACTAACGCAAACTGACATACTAAGGAATTTAGTCGCAATGAATTTTAAAGCTATTGAAAATCTACAGACCCATTTTTCGAAAGGATATTTTGATTTCGCCATAATAACAGTGCCGTTCATTTATTATGCGAATTATTTACAAACAGTAGCGGAAAGAAATGTACAGATATCTTATGGAAATCCAAACTCATATACTTGCCCTGAAACCTCGGTTTACCCAGCGGAAAACATCGCAGTGTCATGGTGTTCAATTTGTCAGAGTGATTATGCTAGTTTAACAGCATCGTTCCTGGACGGGTATCAAAAGGTTTCGAGTACAGTGTACCCTAGCAATGAAAATGATGATTGCGTATCCGCCAGTCCCTTTAAAATAACAGGGAATTATGTGGGTTTATGTAGAGGTCGGCACACTAAAAGAATGCGCTGCGATGACCCAATGCTAGAAACTTTATCAAGCTCAACTAGAACGGTATTTACACATTTTGATCCTTCTGAGGGAAATTTAAACATTTATATTGATGAGGCAGGGTTAAAGTTCTTGGAAAATGGGGAATTTGGTAGAACCCACGCGGGTAAAGGTTTTTTTTTCTCGATTGAAGACTTTCTTTACACAAGGAAAGTTTCACTCAGAACATGAGGAAGCTATGCTTGGTTTTCCTTATATCTCTAGAGCCCCACAAAATTTTGATTTCATAACCATGATTTTGGACAAACCCTACGCAAGGCTCTTAAAAAGGATACACTCTATATTTAGTTTGGCGTGCAATGATGCACCTGCAACAAGTAGATACATTGTAGACCTTTCCCTACAATTTTACCCAAATGATTCATGTCCTTGAGTTGGAGGATGGGCAGCAGATCAAAGGCAGCGAGCACTTTAAGTACTTGGGAGTGCGGTTAACCCAGGATGGAAGGACGGATCAAGCTATCAGGGAAAGGAACACCTTAGCAAGGAAGGCTATAGCGATGTTAAATGGAATCCTCTGGGATCAGCGGATGCGGAGTGAAAGCGGGGCGCGTTTTCTCCTTTCGACCAACGAGCGTCCTTCGTTTTGTTGACAATATTCACCGGCACATGACTTTTTTTGAAAAGTTTGAGGTTATTGTTATCCTAGTGATCATAATGCAAGGAAAACTTTGTTAAGGACTAAAGTTCTTTTTGCTTTACGTATACCGACCTCCTTAATGCTTTGGCAGTTTGGACTTTCCTACTAATAATCGCGGCCTACCGGGAAGAGTCAACACGGAGGCGACGCGGAGAAGGGAGATTTTGGGTTCGGTAAGTTTTTCTTGTTTAGAAGTATTACTCCAGATTTTGATTTTTGCTTTTTTGTCTTCAGATTTTTCTCTTGGTACTGGATATCTCACAGAAGCAACCTAAGATTTGTGTTTTTAAGTTATATCAGGCCATGCCACAATGCAGTGTGAACGTTGGTTGTAGAGCCGCGACCTCATCGATGATCGTGAAAATTGCGGGCGCCCCGCAAATTTCAGAATCATCGATGAGTGATGCACCGATGACTCCCACTTTCGGCTCACTCGCAGCAAAACTTGCAACGTGTGCAAAGGGCTTTAGTGAAACTAGACACTATGATAGTTGCTGCAATATGCATCGGAGCGTGGGGATTCAAATCCCGGTGTACCTGGGCCTTAGTTGGCTCAGGGTTATTGTCATGGGAACGGAGTTCCCCATGATATTACAATCGTTCCGTTGCTTTCGCTATGGGATTCCCTATACCTCTGCGACCTTGAGCGTTTCGCCCAGTCTCCGATTTTTGGTTGATTTTCCGATGTATCAAAAACCGTTGTATTTTTTAGCCAATCATGTCTCTACGTCAAGTTGTGTCGATTTCTAAAATTCGCTTTCAGCGAGTTTTTTTCCACCTCGAGATGTCGTGTCTGACTGGTAAATCTGCGCAGAACCACAAAGTTCCGTTTTTAGGCAAATTCTTTTTTTTGGGAGGTTTTCATTGGCTATTTTTCGCCATCAGTTTTCTGTTCGTTGGTGCAAAAGATCGCCTACCTCGTTGCTCTTGAGAAGCCGCCATTATCCCACCTCAAATTTTAAACATAGATATAAAGAAATAATAACCATCGTACAAGGCGGAAAATTGCTCTGGAGGACCCGTTACGGATATATGAGCCAAAATCAGAACTCGATTGATGGATTTAATCCATGAATACAGAAATATTGCCTCAGTTTACTGCCGCGATAGCAAATGCAACCTGAGATGAACCTTGTGACACATGAAAGCATAGGCAAACAATGTCTCACAGAGAAATGCTCTTAATCCGCTGTCTCATAGCAGCAGTGGCCGGATATCAAGGTCGTCTTTAGTGAAGCCCCGCTCAGCGTCCGAGATCACTTAATTGTTATCTTTTCTCCATCCGTGAACGAGCGTCGAGATAGCTTGGTTGATTGAGACGCCGAGTCAGTGCTTCATTCATATCCTTTTTGTTGCAAGCGGGGGTTCGAATCTCGTAGACGACAGTTAATTTTCACTGGTTGTATTGAATGTTTTAGACCAATCATCTAACAATAATTAATACTTGGCAACTTAGGAAGCACATAGGTCCCTTATGATGCGTATTCGGGCATATGTGTATAGAGTAAAAATATCATACGTAGGGTGTCCCAAAAGTACCGGGACTGGTTCTGTAACTTCAAAAGTAAGATAGATACAGACATGATTTTGGTCTCATTTTAAAGATCAACTCAATACCTATCGATTAAAACCAAGATCAGCTCAATCGAATAAAAATTGACCGAGTCATGACAATTTGAAATTAGTGAGGAAAGTTTACCCCTACGGTTTTTAGGAAGATTTTTCGCTTACCAGGATTCAAAAAGTTAATATTCGTATCCACTTTCCTCCGAATCTTCCATTACTTCCTTTTGCTTTTCAAAGTACCGTCCATCAAACCGGATGCACTTTTTCATGCGCTCTTGCCACTTATCCAACATTGTTTTCCTGAATTCTTCCTCTGGGATGGAGTTGAAAAAGTTTTGAATTGCATTCTGGATTTCGGTCTTCGACACGAATCTTCGTCCGCGAAGCTCCTTTTTAAGCGTAGGAAACATCCAAAAATCACATGGAGCCAAGTCAGGGCTATAAGGGGGATGAGGGATTGTTTCAACTCCATTTTTACTCATAAATTTACGTGTTAAGCTCGATGTGTGAGGCCGCGCGTTGTCTTGATGGAGTATCCACGAAGCTTTCAAGTCCGACAGTTTCCGGGAAATGTGCATTCTCAACTCCTTTAGTACTTTGCAATAATACGCACTGTCAACTGTTGTGTTTGATGGTACAAAATGTTGATAAATGACACCTCGAAAATAAAAAAAACACAATAAGCATCACTTTATCGGCCGACTTTTCGATTAACGGCGATGAAGAATCTTCCTTAAAAACCGTACGCGTAAACTTTCCTCGCTGATTTCAAATTGCCATAACTCGGTCAATTTTTATCCGATTGAGCTGATTTTGGTTTTAATCGATGTGTATTGAGTTAATCTTTAAAATGAGATCAAGATCATGTCTGTATCTATCTTACTTTTGAAGTTACAGAACAAGTTTTTTGGGATACCTTATGTATACTTTACGCCGAAAAAGCGAACCTGAAACTTAAATGCGTTAACTTCCGAAAACCATATATAATCCAGCGAAAATAAATAATTGGTACATAACAGCTTTCTTGTATGCAAAGAAAATAATTAAAAATGTTAAAAAAGAGATGTCAACACAAAATTACATAGCCCCTTCAATTCAGAAGATACTACAAACGAACTGTACCTTAACATTTTCATATTCCAGAAGCTAACGTACCCATGACGAATATTGCCATCGCTAGCGATTGCAAAATCCAACTTGTTTGTTTACTTTTACTCCTTTGGAGTAAATTCGTTGAAGCACAGGAGGCATGCGAGCTCATTAAGGATAATGTTGTGTACACAAAAGATGGCACCTGGATGGAACGAGAAATGGAGATAAGGTGTGGGTGTATCATCGCAGAAAGCAAGGCAACAACAATCTATGAACGTTAGATGTACTCTAGAATTGTCATAGAAATACTAGATAATACTGAGAAAACTATACTTTTGAAGTTTACTGGGACCGGTGTGGACACCAGAAGAAGGTTGATAGCTTACTGTGACTGTGGTACAGAATTCTCGTCTGTAGTAGGTAATTCACCTCAAGGTAATTACTACATAATCTGTAGATCTTTAAATCTAGGGAGTATCACCTTCTTTGCCAGCTTTACTAGGGATCGTACCAACAATCTATCTAGCATAACACAGGTTGCAGCCAATTACGGCATCAGCATCAATGAAACTACTCATTTCTTAGCTGAGCTTTTCACAAGATTCAACGATAATGGACACTTCCAACCAGCTATTCGCTACGATCCAGAATGCAGCTTCTCATCTGGTGACTAACATCCAAGACAACAATATAGTGAATATTGCCCCTATTAGACCAGCTGAGATTGCTGCTCACTTGACTGAAAGTGATGTGGTTGTAAATGGCATGACCATAATTGAGTTTAAGGATGCATACTTCACG
>NW_017547142.1:4251599-4264344 GCF_001854935.1 Bemisia tabaci | reverse complement strand
ACCGTGGCCATCGGGGCGATTATTGAAATGACATCGACTCTATGTCGCCGCTTACGACAAGACATATAGCCCTATCTTAACCGTGTAATATATCGCAATTCGATATTCAAAACCATTACCTACAATTTCAGATATAAAAATGCAAATTTTTTGCAGCCTCGCTAAACGACTTATCAACCATGCATTCCAAAGTTTCTTATCACAGGGCTGTGAAAATATACAATCTGATAAATACAAAATAACCAAATATCTAAAAAGATAAAATTTCAGTTACAGTCAGTTTCAGTCTTATTGTTGCACAAACTAGTTATTTGACAAAAAAAGAAGATGATCACTCAATTGAAAGAAATTGGCGCCCAATCACAACGACAAGTTAAAAAAAATACTGTGGGAGAAATTTTTTAGGAAGCGGACCTTCAAAGAGCCTTCAAAATTAAAAGTATACAACAAGTGATAGTGCCATGCATTCTGCATATCAAGGGCCAATACACATTTATACACCGGCTACGTAAATCTGCTAAGTTACAAAACATGAATCGACAGTTGTCGGATTGTACATCAGTGACAAAATGTGTCTAGGCCCTCATTCTTGACTACAACTACTGTCGCCAGAGCCGCTCTCCGACGCGAATGCGTTGGAGCTTCCTGCTTGTTTTTGTAACTGCACGGAGTGATATGAGCGCATTTATGCGCGCGACAAGTTTCGACCTGCGGCGGCGACCGCCGCTTGGAATTGAACTTCTCGTCAAATATCTGTCAGTGTTTCGCATATTTTACCAGTGGTAAGTTGTGTAGTGCAGCTGCGTTTTTCTTTATTTTTTTTAATCATTATGACTGATGAAATTGCTGAGTTTAATAACGAGTTGTTCATTGATGAAGTTCGACGGAGGGAGTCCATCTGGAACAAGGCCGGAGAAGATTATAAAAACAAGCAACTAAAACTGTCTTTTTTTCTGACACTATATTTTAAATACCGAAAACAAATGTAAAAAACAACGGGATTCATCCTTTTTCCGGATCCAGACAAAAAACACGTGGGAACAAAATGAAAGTGAGCACGTGTTTTGGACCTTTTGCGCTCCAGAAAAACGGTGTCGCGGCGACAAAAATTATGGATCGCGCGATTCCAAAAAACGTTGCGGCGACACGGCGACACGAATCGCGTGCATAAATGGGCTCTCTGTTGTGAAATAGTTGCTCCAGGCGCCGCCGAGCGGCGGGCGAGCGGCCAGCGCTAAACGCGCATTGGCGCCTACAAACCTAAGTGGATACTTCAAGCATTGTGTAATGCGTGAAGTATCCACTCAGGTTTGTAGGCGCCAGTGAGCCTCTCGCGCTGGCGGCACGCCGCTCCGCTCTGTCAGGCTTTGATATTTATTTATACTCGCATAGTCAGCGTTCTTTAACTCATGATTTTGAAATGTTTGCACACTCTGCATTGATTAGCTGTCTTTTCTGTAGGTCCAGCGAATTGCGAATTGGCATTCGAATTTTATTATGCGTAAGTGCTACGACCATAGATACGAAACTTACCTCGAGGAGGTGAAGAACACGACATATAACAAATGGAGAAGCTGTAAGTATCAGATTATCAGGCGTCAATCATTAATTACCACAGAGAGGTTATTCCGCGATTCGAGGAGACACGTAGCTCCTACGAAAAGGCCACTATAGTCTTCGTAAAAGATTGATTAGAATTCGTTCGTTATTGAAGAGAGCGTTCCAGTACTGAGTGGCAGGTTTTCAGTGATACGTTCGTATATGTATTTTCATCCAGAAACGCCTCTCCAAGGAGCATTGATTATTGGGTATGATTAAAAATCAATAGGTCAGCTGCGCTGTTCACAAAACCGTGATGATTTATTGTATATCAGCTAAAATTAATCAGATCTGCACTAAAAGCATCTCTCTACACTCAATATTAGCCGAGATGACACGCTTTGAAAAATTAGTTTCATGAAGTCATCCCTCGCTATTGACACCCTCGGTTTCTTCCACGTTGATCGTTTGTCAGGAAGACGCACTGTTTCACGAGTTACTCAACGTAAAACTCGGATGAAAGCAAGGTAGAAGAAACCAAAGGTGTCACTCCCGCATTGGATGACGCCATAAACAGAACTTTCAAAAGTGTGATATCTCGGTTAGAATTGAACTAAAAAAGTTGCTGTTTGGAGAGAGCTAATTATTTTAGGCTGCTCCAAATGAAACAACCAATGCAAACATCAAAACACGAATCCATGGTAGGCACGACTGGCCCGTTCCTTCGGCTCCTATTCTCATTCTGTTCACTAATGCTATGTTACACGACATACTTCGTGGTAAAGGAAAACTTTACTTGAGGAAATTGGTCATACAGCAGTTACATCAACAACCGTTTCCTAGTCACTGTTAGATTTTGAGAAGAAAATAAATAAAAAAAAAAAATCTGCATTTTCCTGTCCATCCGGTTGACCGCAATCGGTTGTGTCTGCAACATCACAAATTCGGAGACTTTCTCAATGGATCTTTCCAATTTTCCCTCGATGAGATTATTTAGCACTAATATTAAATCATTTAGTTACACTTACTTGAAAATTTAACTTGTTAATTTCTTGGAACAATTCATGTGCTCCTGCTTATTCGCGACATTTATTTGCATTTTAGTCCGACAGGTTTATTACCAGTCATGCACAGAGACTGGTTGGTATCACTATACATCCAGTGGAAAAAGTGACATGTTTGGTGGTAGAATCCCCATCGATTTTTTCGCAAACATCTGCAAGGACGCATTTGACTCCAGGTATCCTTTCTTTAGATACAAATTATTTCCAAGATGAGTTAACTGATGATTTCTACTCCAAGGTTAAACTCACCAGAATTAATGCACATGTACCACCTGCGAAACCTCCAGAGATACATCTTTAACAAAATCTCCCCCCCCCTCCCCCCCAAGCGTCAAGTGTCTTCTAAAACACGTAACCGGGAGGATATGGCTACCATAAGTAATTAATGAGACCACGAAGGAAGATGTCGGTAGGAATACGTGACTTGCGTACGTACGTACGAACGTATTCAAAGAACGATGGTAACCGCCATACGGGGAAAACATTTTCAACAAACAGACGGGCTGGGCTGGGCTGGGTGAGGTTCCTCGCGATGCAAGTTAAGAATTACTAAACTCTGATTTTAAGGGTAACATGCGGCTTTCTGGTCAATAACATTACAACCGAGACGGTCCGGAAATCACTGATATCTAAGCCTCTTGGTTTTTTACGGGGAAAAACATGGACCATTTGGACCACAGTATAATAATTTGCGTCCCTTTTTAAAGGGTTCCACATTTTTTGAGGTTTCAAAATTCCAGATTCAATGTTCACTTCATGGAGTCAGCCGCCAAAGAAACGACCATGAAACGAAAATCATTGATTTCCAAGCCTCTGGGATTTTCGGTGGTAAAAAAAAATAAACAATTTGGACCAAAGTATGTAATATGCATCCTGTTTTAGAAGGTTTCGCAGTTCCAGATTCAATGTATCATTCGTAGAGTCATCCGCCAAAGAAACGACCATGAACCGAAAATTATTGATTTCTAAGCCTCTCGGATTTTCGGCGGTGAAAAGCGTGGACCATTTGGACCACGGTGTAATAATTTGCGTCTCTCTTTGAAAGGTTTAAAATTTTTGAGGTTTCACAATTTTAGATTTAACGTATCATTCATGGAGTCAGCCGCCAAAGAAACGAACATGAACTACGGAGGAATTCCGGATGTTAGCAGGGTGATGTACGTTTTCGGAGAATGGGATCCATAGAGGACGATTAGTATCAAAGAACCCCCTAAAGGAAGTGTCGCAATCTACATCAAAGGTATGGGAATTTTTACACCTAAATTCGACAATTCAATGAAAGCCCGCTTACGAACTTATGTTCAGAGTTCTAGGATTAAGTGGGATGGTATCGGAGCGAAATTTTTTAAAAAACTGACACCCCCTCCCCCCCCCCCCCACATTTAAAACGTCCTATGAGCAGCTGGAATTGCTGGACTGCTGTGACGGCTTCCGGGTCGCTCCGTCAGCAGTAACGCTCTAGTTTTTCATATTCTTCCTTTCTGCCGGGTTGAGTCAACGTGACTCAACCCCGGAGTCATTTTCAGAGTGCTTGCGACTCCCAGAGCCAAAATCTTTCAATTGTACCGCATAATATATCGTTTGAAGGAGTTAAATGAGAATGAGGAAAAAGAAAAATTAACATTCATTATTCCTAGCTGTATTTTACCAGTTTAAGGAAGCATATTTACGGAAGGCTTAAACTTATGCTGTTTCAACATGTGCTTGCTGGATGCATCAACACACATCAGACTTTTTTCTTCTGACCTCAGTCACTGGAGACAATTTTTACGCACCCTTCAACGCGGAATAAGGAGTTGAATACTGGATTTATAAGGTTTATAATGCAATAAATTGTAATCCACGCAAGTTTAAGCGATACTCATTGAATACAGGCGCTCGCTCTAGGCGCCAAGACTCTTCTAACGCTTGATGGGAAGTTTTGCCCGCTGTGCACTGTGAACCGTGGTATACGCGCAGTGCGGGAAGTGTTCCTGCAGGCTTGTAGGCGTGAATATGCGTTTTGAAACAGCTGCCGCGTCGGCCTGGATCAGCTGCTTAACGCCACGCCACACCATCCTCCAGAGAGAGAATCTTAAAATAATTGGCCGTTACGACTTATGAGAAAGCGTCACTCGCTTCTCGATACGCGTTTCAAAATTGACATCCACGTTTTATAATATTGACAGCCTTTTTTGTTGGTTTGGTACTGATTTATTTTACGTTTTCTGGACTCCCCGATTACCCGCATTGTATCAATCAGCGTTAATGTATTGAGGAAGTTGCGGTACACCTGAGTCGGTCACTATGCGGATCTCTAACTACCGTGCGTTCTCTGACGAGAGTAAAACTAATAATATTTTATCTTTTCCAGGAGTAGGCCACCGTTCGGATATTTTTCCAACTTCCGTGTATGATCTGACGCAAGTAAAAAAAGCACACGATAAAATGTCACGTGTTCTACAAAAGTGGACAACTGGAAAGGAACAGCGGCCCGAGGAGCGGTCAATTTTCCACTTCTAAGAAACTTCCAATGGACCACTAGACAAGGTACGAATTTCAGCATTCTGATACACGTTTCTTCACCAAAATTTCACGTAAAACACGATGCGCACAATGAAAATTACCGAAATCAACTCCTTCCGAAGATATTTAATGATTCTTGGTGTGTGAATTGAAACCACCCGCTCATGAAAACTCAATTCTCTACGTGATTCACATCGCCCGCTACACGTTTTTATCATGACAATCTAAGCGATATACAAATTTGGCAACCTCAATCTTGACGCTTTGGCTCAGCTATAGCAAATTACTTATAGTTTGAATAAAATATGGTGGGAAATAAACATTGCTCGATTGAGAAGCTTGCTGAAACCGTTGTAGTGCGCGATTTGACTCACGTACAGCTTTGAGGTTCTTGTGAGCTGGCAGTTCAAATTCCTCGTAACTAATGTAATATAAAAATGTTAATATCTCCGTTAGGAGTT
Organism: Bemisia tabaci; assembly: GCF_001854935.1. Classification (NCBI taxonomy): domain Eukaryota; kingdom Metazoa; phylum Arthropoda; class Insecta; order Hemiptera; family Aleyrodidae; genus Bemisia; species Bemisia tabaci. The sequence continues at coordinate 4,258,775 of NW_017547142.1, read as the reverse complement.
GGTTTCAGTAATTTCCGTTGCGTGAATCGTGTTTTACGTGAAATTTTGGTTGAGATACATGTATACCTTGTCTAGCGGTCCATTTCAGGGCAAAAATCGAACATCGTTAGGGATGCAACTTCCATGTGTTCTCTGACGAGAGTAAAATTAATAATTATTTTATCTTTTCCAGGAGTAGGCTACCGTTCGGATATTTTTCCAACTTCCGTGTATTCTCTGACGCAAGTAAAAAAAGCGCACGACAAAATGTCACGCGTTCTACAAAAGTGGACAACTGGAAAAGAACAGCGGCGAGAGGAGAAGTCGATTTTTCGATTTTTTACTTCTAGGAAACAACCAATTTCAGGGCGAAAATCGAACATCTTAAGGGATTGAGTATGAAATACTCAAAAAGGGGGGGGGTTGTATCACATTTTGTCCGTAAAAATAAAACGAGCTCATGATCTTGAAGCTGAAGTAACCAACTAAAACATGCAAGAGTTGGGAAGTCTCCCCGCTGAAAACCAACGACTAATTAGATGCCTATTTTTCAGCCGAAAAAAAGGGGATTATTTTAATACTTGTTTATTTTTCTCAATTATGCAGCTCAACCTTTTACAGGTCAGAGTGGTAGAGAGTAAGTTTGTTCGAGCGCATCTAACGGAATTTTGTGAGAAACCGACGACACTTCATGAACCAAAACTGCTCATAGAAAGTCCGTGCTAATCTTTGAAAGAAAAAACTTTTTTGTAAATGCTCTTCAGTTAACCACCCCTCGCCGTAAAATCTCTTTTGATGTGTCGGCATATTTCTAGAATTACAATGATTCGACGAATTTTATTCAATGTTCGTAATGCCATTGTCATGTTTCACATTCAAATTTAATTACAAAGAAGATGTTCTAAGTATCCAACTTGATTATTCTTCTCTTTCTCTTCGTTTTGCCGAGTTTTCTTACCTTGATTTTTTTTCTTCAAAAAAGTCACACCGATGATGAGCCACAGCTCGAAACGCGTCGATCGATACCAAAAGAATTTCGTCGCAAGGGAGTTGATTTTTTAAAATTTTTAATTCCGAATATTTTTTTTTCTTTACTTTCTTAATTACTTGTGCGGAAAAGCTCCCTCCTTTTATATCTTCTTACCATAACTACAAAAAAGCAAACATTTGCTTTCACCAAAGTTACCGCAGAATTCAGAAAATGAAAATCCCTGACATTTCCATGATTTCCCTGGCACATTCTGGTGAAATCCTATGTGATAGAACAATTGAAGATATGATAGATGGTAAAAAGACATGGTGAGAAATAGTTTTCAGGCAACATTTGACAACAATTGGGCAACATTTCGAGCCCATTATAAAAACCAAATTAATGATCGGGGTGTCTACTAAAACAGGCTGGTCAAAAATAAGTACTTTTACAGTACTTTTTGAGTACATTCTCAAGAAAGGCACTACCTCCTCCAAAAGAAAAATTCCGTACTTTTTAAGTACCTCCATTCGACGAAATTAGAAAACTTAAAAAATTTGAAATAGCGACAAAAATGACAAAATATTTAAAAAAGTTCCGGACCTTTGTGTGGAATTTCCGCATTTCTTTAGTACTTCGGGCCCGCCCTTAAAAATCAGTACTACTACCGGACTTGTAGACACCTTGAAAATGACCTAACAATTTTCCGCTGAAATTTTCGTCATTTTCACTGACTTTTTTCAATTTCTTGACATTTCCCGGTTTTCAGTGACTGAGTCAACTCTGTTTCCATAGAGAACATGGAGTCGTAACGTGATTGGGAGAGCTGAGACCCATACTTTAAAGCATTTCCCAGGTCCCGACTTCGATAACTCATGTGCGGCGTCGGGTCACTTTTTCGATGCATAATCGATTATTTGCGATACACGGAGGCCCGGCCATCCGATGTAAACAAAGAAGATAGGTATACGTACGTATTCCACACCACCATTTTGGATCGAACATGTATCGAAAAAGTGACCCGCACACCGCACTGGAAAAAAAAAAAAACACATTGAATCTGGAGTCCAGACTCTTGAAAACATTGACAAGAATAAATACTCTTGATTCAATCAAAAATCCGATTGAATCGAGAGTATTTTTTCTTCTCGATGTTTTAAAGAGTCTGGACTCTCGATCCAATGTGTTTTTTTTCCCAGTGCGGGCTCGGAACTCGTCGTCCAGGACATGGTCCCAGCTCTCCCATTCACATCGCGACTCGGAGTACTCTATGTTTGTTTCACCCCGTATCAACGATCAAAAGACGATAAGCACGTTTTGATCTTCTTCAAAGGATACGAATATTTTGAGACAGTGTAGGAATCCCAAGAAGCCCTTTGAGTCCGACACGCAGTAAGATAACAGGGGCAAGTTCCGTTCAAGCTCTGACCACTTTTGATCTGTCCCGTTGTGGCAGGTCAAAACTTTACGTTCGTCCGAAGTGAGGAAGACCTTTCGATTCTCGGTCCGCGATTCATGTACCACTAGACAAGCTACGAAGTTCAGCGTCCTGATGCATGTTTCTCAGCTAAAATCTCACGCAAAACACGATTCGCTCGACCAAAATAATGAAATCCACTCCTTACACAGCTCTAGGTGGAAGAGCTGGCTTGACGAAAATTTCACGTAAAACAAAATTCGCGGAAGGCAAATTGACTCCTACAGTGATCCGACGGACGCAATATTTCGTGTCAAAACGACGTGCACTGGAAAAAAAACACATTGGATCTGGAGTCCAGACTCTTAAAAACACCGACAAGAAAAAGTGCTCTTGATTCAATCAGAATTTAGCTTAAATCAAGAGCCAAGCCTCTTAATTTAAGCGGATTTCGTTTTGATTCAAGCAAAAATCCGATTGAATCAAGAGTATTTTCTCTTGTCAGTGTTTTCAAGAGTCTGGACTCTACGTCCATTGTGTTTTCTTTTTCCAGTGAAACTGCAAATTTCGATGGGTATTTCGTCATCGATTGGTTCCATTTTTTCAGGTACGCATCATTTATCTCAGATTTTGAGATCAGGCCGTCACACAGTGGCTAAAGTCAATTCGAGAGGTCGGACGTGATATTTTTTATTGAAACTGCTAATTCTGATGTTTATTTCGTCACATTTTTCATTTCAAGAGGTGCTTTGAGCAGAAAATTTCACGAGAAAACCAATGGAACCACTTTCAGAACCTCAAAGTTTTGTAATAATGGAGTTAAAAGCGTTTAAGGTTTCCAAATTTTGTCCGACTTCTTCTATTGACCCGATCCATCGTGCGTCGTCGCAAGCTTCGAAGGCGAAACGATTTGGCAATTGGTTGAGCAGCGGATCGATTATTGAAATTGATAGACAAAGCTATAGACAAAGGAAACAAGAGAGATATGGAGAGATCCTATTGGTGGAAGTGGGCCGTTGCGACGGACAAAGGAGGTAGGTAATCGACTAACTAACGGGAACCCACGAGAAAGCCGACAGTAAGTCTATCATTTTCTTCCTTTGTCGATAGGAACCACCCATTTCAACCAATAAGATCGCTCCATACTCCCTATGTCTTCTTTGTCTATCGCTTTGTCCATCAATTTTAATAATCAGTCCGCAGGAATGTAAATGTCATAGCAGCGAATTCGGCCATCTTTCGGCTCTGTCTGTTTTGAATACGTCTGATTAATTTCCTCTACTCGTCACGTCAAGTGTACCAAGGAGATGTCACTTAGGGAGGTCTGGAGACTGCGACCTTGATCTCTGGACGTACATGACGTAGAAAATGTAGTTCCGTCTCCACCGTATCGACATTAACATTTCTAAATCCGGTGTTATCACATGACTTACCCACTTGGACCTGTCAAAGGAGCAATTGTTTGTTTGACTCGCCCACTGAGTGCTTCAACCACATATTTTAAGTTCACGTCACGTCACACGGTTGCCTTATTTTGATATACTATTATATTATTATTATTATTATGTTCTCGTATCTCAATTCACAGCTCGAGGCCGGCAGATATTTAGTCCCCCCCGGCAATTCAATGCAAAGGAGAGTCCTTGAATTTAAAATTGAAGTAAAAATTTAAAATTGGGATTAAAACTTTAAAATTGAAGTACAAAATTTAAAATTGGGACTAAAACTTTAAAATTGGAGTAAAAAACTTAAAATTGGGGTTAAAACTTTAAAATTGGGGTAGAAATTAAGAGTTGAAGTTTAAAATGCAGGTTAATCTATCGGTTGGTGGTAACTATCCATCACCCGAAACTCGCCTCACAATCCTGCAGCTCCCTAGCAAAGCTGCTTTCCGCAAGTGTTGATACAGCTTCTCTCTAAGGTTGATCTTCCTAAGACTATCAAACAACTTCACAGGAATCTCCCCCGTTGCTCCAATAATAATTGGCACAATTATTACTTTGTCCAATTTCCAGAGGCACTTGATTTCGTCTGCCAATGGCATGTACTTGCTTATCTTCTCAGCATAAGCGCTCTGGATATTCACTGCCGACGGCACAGCTACATCGATTATGAAAGCAATTTTGGCATCCTTCATTGTGAGCACTATGTCTGGGATAGGAATGGTTCTATGGGTGCGAATCTTCCTGTTCCAATAGAGGCAGCATATATCATTTTCTTTCACCTGGGGAGGTTCGAACTCATAGTAAGGTTTCATGTCCGTTTCGTTGAGGTGTTCTTTAGCCAGCTCTTGATAAATTATCTTTGCCACAGAATTATGCCGCTCAAGGTATTGCTTTGGTGCCAAGTTGGAACATCCAGCTAATAAATGGTCGAGGGTTTCCTCTTTCGCTCCGCAAATACGACACATGACGTTGTCGACCCTTACTTTCATTATCCGCTTTTGATTAATTTTGTCGGAACTACTTGATCGTGAAAGGCAGCTATGAACCCTTCTGTTTCAACGAATAAACCTCCTGAGTGCAACCATGATTGCGAAGCTTTAGCATCTATGTCTGCGTCTTCATGGAGTCTTTCAATGTACCGTCCATGAAGAGGCTTAGCCTTCCACTGCCCGATTGTTTGTTCTGTGGTTGGGAGCGTTTCTACTGGGTTGAAGGTATGATCATTCAAATTCAGAGGCGTGATGTTTTTATCCGCACGCGCGATGGCCTGATGCAACTTGCTTTCCTTGGCTTTGTCAAGAAAGTACTTCCTTAGATTTTGAACTTGCTGATGATGTCTGCGCATCGCACTTGGGATCCCCCTGCCCCCTTCCGCTCGCGGCAAGTGGAACCTTTCAACACAACTTCTAGGGTGATGGGCACGATACTTTCGGAATTCCCTCCTCGTTGCAATGTCCAGGGCGTTGAGCTCAGTTTTGGACCAATTGAGAATGCCAAATGTGTAGGTCAACAGTGAGGTAGCATGCGTATTGATCGCGAGCGCTGGATTACGTGCGGACAATTCAGATTTTAGTATTGACCTGAGCCTTCGCTTATAATCATCAGAAACTTGTTGTTTTGCCTCTTTAGGCTGGATTCCTCTCGCTTGCAAGTACCCCAGGTACTTATATTGATCATTCTCAAGCATACCTTCTATTTTCCCTTCTTGTCCCGCAGGTTCATAACCTTCGTGAGCTGACCAAACACCTTTGACTATGCTGCTTATTTTACACTTATCGAGCCCGAACTTCATCTGGATGTCGCTACTGAATTCTCCTACTATATTTAACATCGAGTGAAGGTTCTCTTTCTGACTGGAGAACAATTTCAAATCATCCATGTACCACAAGTGTGATATATTGCAATCTCCGTAATTGCACCCCACCCTCAGCCTGCCAAGCAACTTTGTCAGTGGACTCAAGGCTAGGCAGAACCACAGGCGACTCAGAGAGTCCCCCTGGAAGATGCCGCGCCTGATGTCAATCGTCCCTATTTTTAGCTGTTGGCCGGGTGTGTTTAGACAGAGCTCGGTTTTCCAGCTTCTCATAGTCTGTGCTAAGAACTGTATAAATTTCGGATTGATACCGTAAATTTCAAGGACCTCTAGCAACCAGGAGTGGGGAATGCTATCAAATGCCTTTTGGTAATCAATATAGGCTGTGAAAAGAGGTGCCTTTGTGTTGATAGCGGTCTTAGTAATTACTGCATCGATTGTTAGTTGTTCTTTGCACCCTCTTGAGCCTTTACGACATCCTTTCTGCTCTTCGTCTAGTAACTTATTCTGCTCAAGATGTTTGTAGATCTTCTCTGAAATTATAGACGCTAACAGCTTATAAACTGTGGGAAGGCAGGTGATCGGCCGATACTTTGCAGGGTCATCTGAGTACCGCTTCGTTTTGGGTATTAAAAATGTGATTCCAGTTGTTAGGAATGCTGGCAGCTCTTCCGGGCATTGAAGGATTTTTCCAAAACACCGTCCAAAACACCGAGCAAGTTGCTGGTGCGCTGATTTGAAGGATTTCAACCAGAAATTTTGGAGCTTGTCGGGGCCAGGGGCTTTCCAGTTCAGCATCTTTTTAAGGGCTCCCTCAACATCTGCTTCGCTTATCGTTTGCTCTGTCATTTCATCCTTGATGTTAACTTTGGACTTAACTTCCTCTAACCACTCTGCGCTTGGTCTTGCGTGAAGCCTTGAGTGAATCCATGATCCAAATCGAACATCAACTGGTCGCTATCGATTTCATCTTTGACAGATGGAGCCTGGGTAGTCGCACCAGAATGAATACCTGAGTCTGCCATGTAGGAATTCTGAGCCCACATGAGCGTTTGTTCTTCTTTTCCAGGGTCATTGCCCTGGTACATTTGCCGATTGGGCATCTGATAACTTATTGTTGCTGAAGCTCAACGCTATTCACTCAAGAAGCGTAAAGAGCTCAACTTGTAAAGAAACACATAAAAATCGATTATTTACTTTGAAAAACACAAATTGTCAATCACAACAAATGAGCCAAGACTGCGGCCGCCATTTGCGTCGCCTAGATGATAGATATTATTATTATTATTATTATATATTATTCTTATATATTATTATTATTATTATTATATGTTATTATTATTTACTATTTTGATATTATTTTGATCTAAGTGGAATTCCGATATCGGGATAATCCCTTTTTTGACGCTTGAGCGTGGCCCCCCAGCGGAGAACCGAACCACACTACCAACACAACTTCAAATTTTCACATGTCATGAGCAGAACAGGAAATTTGAAAGAATAAGGGATAATATAATCATAAAAATAACAATGTCATTAATTGCTTCCAATT
>NW_017547142.1:4202910-4251574 GCF_001854935.1 Bemisia tabaci | reverse complement strand
GTGGTCGTCGGCTGACTAGTCGACGAAACACTTGGAGCAGGGTTGGTATTGTTGGTTGGCCGTCGTGCCATACACTGGGACGATCCACGACCATCTTCGTTCCCAGCGTGGGGACGATTATTATTATTATTATTATTATTATTATTATACATTATTATTATTATATATTATTATTATTACATGTTATTATTATTTACTATTTTGATATTATTTTGATCAAAGTGGAATTCCGATATCGGGATAATCCCTTTTTTGTCGCTTGAGCGTGGCCCCCCAGCGGAGAACCGAACCACACTACCAACACAACTTCAAATTTTCACATGTCGTGAGCAGAACAGGAAATTTGAAAGAATAAGGGATAGTATAATAATAAAAATAACAATGCCATTAATTGCTTCCAATTAAGTATAAAGATTCAGCCGTAGAGCAATCAAGGTTTTCGTAAGAGGTAATTGGTTGACGAGTTTTAAGACTTTTAGTTTCAGGCAGTTTGGTGAGTTTTAAGGCAAGAAAAACTATACCCAAAATTAGCAGCCGAAGGAAAGAAACAAATAAAAATGGGGGACATACGAAGATGAGGAGGAAGAAGAACAGTTGACTAAAGGGAAGAAGAAGAAAAAAAACTCAGGAAGGAGAAAGGATTATTCAACTCTTCTGGTGGCAGAATTTAAAGGAGGTATGTGGAGAAACTGCACCAACTTCAGCGAGTTGAAGGAGTCCATGCAGCAAACAAAATCACCGGTCAACACAAAATCATCACAGTTATTCGAGTTATTTCAAAAATTTTCTAAATTGTATTTAAAAAATTCAAAATTGTATTCAAAATATTCAAATTCATGTATTTCAAATTTTCTTTTTCTTGTTTTAACTTTTCTCCCATTTTTTGTGCTTAATTGCTGTTACTTTAAAATTGCGTTTTTTTCTAGTTGTAATTAATAACGTGTTTTTCTAGTTCTAATTCATGTCAATGTACTTATGTTACTTATAGATAGATATTGTTTTTCTTTTTTTTAAATCATTTCTTCCTTCTTCTATTGTCATCAAATGAATTTAATTTCATGTCTGATCCGGCAGAATAATTAGGTATCCCGATTTGCCGGGTGGTTTGATGTTTTTTATGTACTTTTTGTATAAAAAAATGTCATGTCTTATCTTACATACCCACTACAAACGGCAAAGAATGAAGGTACGCCTCACTGCACATCGGTGGCGTCATAACGTAAAACATTGTTGCCAGATTGTATACTATAACTTACATATCACATATCCACCGTCGCGAAATAATTCGGATTTTTCTAAACAGTCTGATGACAGGTGCTTCCTTGGTCAGAAGAGTATTTCTTTTTAGAGCTGTGGGCAATTTTTGACAGCATTTCATCAGTGATTTCTTCAAGTGAAAGAATGATTCGACAGTTATCAGATTCTCTTCTTCTCACTATCCGTCTCTTTTTAGGTTTGAATTCCAACTCAGTATAATAATCCTCATCAGGCTCTTCGAAACTGTAATCTGGATCAGCCTCTACACTGCTGCTCAAGTTTTCATCATTCTCATTTATTAACTCTGAATACTTCACTCTCCTGACTGTGGATCGTTTTGAACGACGCGCATGGACAGAACAGGGAGGAGTAGAAGTTTTTCTGGCTCGTACTTTGAATTTCTTTGTTTGAGTTGATTCAGATACGTTTTCCTTTTGTCGCTGTTCAGATCTCACAATATTGGCTACTTCTTTCCCAGTCTTTGATAGGTCAAAAGACTGCAGACCATTTTATTTCATGTAATCATCAAAAGATGTATGTCTCTCTGCAATATTCTTCAATCTCAGTTTTTCGTAGTCGCTAAGTTCAGCAGCCATTTCAAATCCAGAAAGAATCCACAGTAGGTAAAAAACACACATATCACGAGAAAATTTAAAATATCAATTAAAGTAAATTGGATTGTAACGATTGTAACGAGAAAATTTAAAATATCAATTAAAGTAAATTGGATTGGATTGGAAGTAAACGTTGGATTGGAGATGAGAATGAGATAACAAGAGTATAAACAAAAAGAGGCTGTTTTTAAAAAAAAAAAAAAAAAAAACGCACAGTAGTTTTACTTGGATGTTTCAGTCAAAAGGATTACTTAAAATTAAAACAAGTTGAGCATAATTAAAAGACAGGCATGAATCTAAAATCTATTGCAGGTGAATTGAGAATCCTCCTCGGATGCAAAAGAAAAACCGACTTCAACTTGGAAGACTATAAACTCCCCCCCCCCTCCCAGTGTGTCCGCCCTGAATGTGGAAGCCTTCGTGAAGAAAGCGAAAAGAAAACACGAATCCGAATCCCCACAGGATGATGGAAGTCTTGATTCACCACCGAGCCCGGAATTAACACCCCTTCGAAGGAAGAAAACGAAATCTTCTCCAACGCACCTTCTCCAACACGAACACACCTAAAAGAATTCTGTGCCATTTCAAGCTCCACGAAGAGGATAATGGTAACTGCATACCTCTGGAGAACATTTCCGTCTTGTATTGCTCCAGTGCGTTCAAACATTCGGACAAAATGATAAATTCAACGGCAACGAAAGAAACTATTGCAGCTTCCGATCTCTGTGAGACCGAAGATGATCCTGATGATTGTGTTTGATGCTGACAGATCAGTCGACCATTTTTGGCGAACTGCACCAACTTCAGCACGTTGAAGGAGTCCATGCAGCAAACAAAATCACCGGTCAACATAAAATTATTTAAGTTATTTGAGTTATTTCAAAATGCGTTTCGTATTTCGAATTTTCAAAAGCAGTCAATAATTCAAAATTGTATCAAAATAGTTCAAAATTGTGTTCAAAATATTCAAATTTAGGTATTTCAATTTTTTTTAAAAAATATTTCCCCCCTTTTTTTTACTAATTGCTGTTTTTTTTTTAAAAAATTGCCTCCAGGTCGGGGGCAAGCCTCTAAACCCTGGGGCCTCCCGAACAGGGTTGTCCCAACACCGGGATCATGTGGAATTATTTCTTGGGCTTATCAGAGCAATGGGTGGGTGGAGCAACAACCCACCAAGCCGCCACTTTAAAGCTGCATATAAAAGAATTCTGTGCCATTTCAAGCTCCATGAAGAGGATAATGGTAACTGCATACCTCAGGAGAACATTTCCATCTTGTATTGCTCCAGTGCGTTCAAACATCCGGACAAAATGATAAATTCAACGGCAACGAAAGAAACTATTGCAGCTTCCGATCTCTGTGAGACAGAAGATGATCCTGATGATTCTGTGTTTGATGCTGACTGATCAGCCGACCATTTTTGGCGAACTGCGCCAACTTCAGCAAGTTGAAGGAGTCCATGCAGCAAACAAAATCACCGATTCACCGGTCAACATAAAATTATTTAAGTTATTTCAAAATGTGTTTTGTATTTCAAATTTTCAAAAGCAGTCAATATTTCAAAAAAATCCAGTAGCAAAATTTTTCACATATGTAGAAACAGATGTTGAGAGAAAAAACAGGCGTTTAAGTGTTTTGCCCGAGAAGGCATTGTTCCGGAATTACAGCATAAAATTGGTTCTGAATGCCTTGTGCGAATTGGTTCTTCGAGGTATTTTAAAATTAAAATTTAAACTCCATCCGGAGGAGAAATCTTTGATTGGCTGCCATTTGTCCATGTACCTGTAGGTTATTGTGTGGAGGTACTACTGAGGTAGCCCTCTATTCTAGCCCTCTCTCGAAATTTGTAGACAATATTCTGTGCTTTCGGATTGTTATCTTAGAAATTTAATACTTTTTAGTTGATTAAAAAAAGCTTTTTTGTACCTGAATTGACCTATACTATAGCCTCACGGCTCCCGTGTATCAAAATGCAATGAATAAATAAATAGATAAAATCAGCAGCAGGGCTTAAATGCAAAGATTGTATCGCTGCCTTGACCCACGACCCTATTGAACAACATCGATTACTCCTCGATGCCAAAAACCGAGGTATAAACTCTTTGTGCCTGCCAAATATGTGTTCGCGATTACGAGACGACGTGAGCAAATCATGCGACCCCACTATATATTACTCCTCCTTTTACTCCTATCTTGGGGACACAATATCTCAATAGTACTAGAATTAAGTCCTACCCTTAAGACTAGTTTAAATGGTATTATAACATTTTAATTACTGTATAAATAGGTGAACAATTTAAATAAAAAAAGAATTGTGCGAAGTGTTGTTGTCCATGCCTATGGCTCCAGCCTTCTCTTAAGAGCCTACAGTAGCTTGAAACTGACCTATGAACTAATGGTTACTTACGCAGGGATGTGCGAGAGCAAGACCCTTTGGCAAACCACCGATACTACCTCATACGGTCCACTGCCATGAGGTATTTCAATCTGCGCTTACACAGTCTAGTAAAGCACATGATTCCGAAGGGAGATTCTACTCGCCACTACTGGAACAAGTTGACCCTGTTCAAGGGCCAGTATCCAAATCCCCTTGCCAAACCACGGATACTACCTCATACGGCCTATTGCCATGAGGTACTTCAATCTGAGCTTTCTCAGTCTTGTTAAGCACATGATTCCGAAGGGAGATTCTACTCGCCACTCCTGGAACAAGTTTATCCTGTTCAAGGGCCAATATCCAAATCCCCAAGCCAAACCACAGATACAACCTCACGCAGTCCATTGCCATGAGGTATTTCAATCTGCGCTTACACAGTCTAGTTAAGCACGTGATTCCGAAGGGAGATTCTACTCGCCACTACTGGAACAAGTTGACCCTGTTCAAGGGCCAGTATCCAAATCCCCTTGCCAAACCACGGATACTACCTCATATGGCCTATTACCATGAGGTACTTCAATCTGAGCTTTCTCAGTCTTGTGGAGATTCTACTCACCACTATTGGAACAAGTTGATCCTGTTCAAGGGCCAGTTTCCAAATCCCCTTGGCAAACCACAGATACTACCTCATACGGTCCACTGCCATGAGGTATTTCAATCTGCGCTTACACAGTCTTGTTAAGCACATGATTCCGAAGGGAGATTCTACTCGCCACTACAGGAACAAGTTGATCCTGTTCAAGGGCCAATCTCGAAAAAAACCGTCAGCGATAAGTAAAATATCTCGCCAAAAAATTATACTATTGGAAAAAACAAAACAAAAATGTTAGCAATATCCAAATCCCCTTGCCAAACCACAAATACTACCTCATACGGTCCACTGCCATGAGGTATTTCAATCTGCGCTTACACAGTCTTATTAAGCACATGATTCCGAAGGGAGATTCTACTCGCCACTACTGGAACAAGTTGATCCTTTTCAAGGGCCAATACCCAATAGGCGATCCATCAAAGGAATGATTATGGTAGGATAACCGAATATAGTTTTGAACATGATAGCCTTGACATTGACATCGCTGTAGGATCTTTCACGCAGGTAAGTTGAAAAGAGTCAATAGCCCTCCCGCCAGAATCTTGAAACTTGCTGTTTTCGGTTTCCTCCGCCAACAGCGCGAAACAAATGCTCCCGTGCGAACAAGAAAGACATCCAGTGAAAGGAATGGCAGATTATGGAGCACATCTAACAGCGCCTTCAGTTCTGCCACCTGCGTTCGACATTAGAAATCTAAAACCTTCGACTGTTCTCCCAGAACACATAATTCGTAGATTGAACATCTATTCCCAACCAGGGAAAATAACGACATGTTCCAGTCGCCAAGCCGGTAGGTACAGGGTCTTCTCTGGTCGGCTTTGTGTGATCCGTCAAGGATCACACAAATCGAATACAATCTACTTCGACGTCGAAGGAAATAATGAAGCATTAACGAACTTAAAGCATTGAATATGCTAAGATAGTTCTATATAAAAACTTTACTTCTCTAGATCCTTTCGTACTGTAGCGCAGAATTATTTAATCAAAGATATAAACTGACCTGGCTCACGCCGGTCTGAACTCAGATCATGTAAGATTTATTTGGGCGAACAGACCAACTCTTATAAACTCTTCTTTATAAGTTGTTCTTAATCCAACATCGAGGTCGCAATTTATTTTGTAAATGAGAACTTCTCAAAAATTTTGCGCTGTTATCCCTTAGGTAACTTGTTTTATTTCATACTTGGATAATTTAATTTGATTAAAATCATTTTTTTATATCTAAAGATTTATTTATTTAAAAATCTCCCCAATTTAACAAGTTAACCAAATGAGATTAGGTTAATTTGTAAAGTTCTAAAGGGTCTTCTTGTCTTTTGATTCTATTTAAGATTTTTCACTTAAATATTAATTTCCACTATTTTAGGTTAAAAAGCTTGTTTCACATTATTTCCTTCATTCTTCATTCAAGAGGAGGAGACAAGTCAGGCCTTCAGCCATTCCCGTTCCTGGACTTTTCGTGACCGCGTCGTGAGATGCAAGTTGTTTTTTGAAATCAGCCCTTCGGAGCTGAATCTTCGTTCTCTCCTTAGTTTTTTAGTGTGTTATAATTTGTGCGGTCTCGCGTGGAGGTTGGACAAGTTAGAAGGGTTCCTCCAAACTCCGTTGTTCTTTCTTTTTGATGTCCCACCCATCATCCCTTCGGGACTCCGGTCCCAAGAGGCGGCTTTTCCCCTGGCGGGAAAAGTCGACATTTACAAAGTGGTCAAAGGGTAAAATTGGCTAGTTACGTGTAAACGAAGTTACTGGATGCAGTATAAAGTCTAGTTCGCTGACTAGTGAGTTTTAAATTTTATTACATTTTAAACGTGACCTAGTCTGGTACTTTTTAAATTTTTTAATTATAAAGTCTAGTGTCGTTGTTTACGTTGTGTTTTTCTTTCAATATGACATCGATTAACCTAACGCGACTCTAAGTGTCCGAACTCATTTGTGCGAAACATATCAGCATCGGTGACGCCTCGGAACTTGTGCATTTATTAAGCACCGAACATGGGGTGATTATAAATGAGAAATGTGAGAATATGTGCAAGGACTTGAGCCATAAGCCTGAACGGAAATGGATGTGGATGAAGTAGTGGAGAAGAAACGCTTCACGTAAAGGACCCTGAAAGTTTCCCACCGATCCGTTCCTCCTTGCAAATCCTGGTGCCGTTCAACCGACGCTTCCGTGCGCGACAACACAGTCCTGCGGGCCGATTATTGAAATTTATAGACAAAGCTATGGACAAAGAAGACATAAGGAGTATAGGGCGATCCTATTGATTGAAATGGGCGGTTCTTATAGACTAAGGGGGAAAATGATGGACTAACTGTCGGGTCTCTCGTAGGCTGCCGTTAGTTAGTCAATTACCTACCTCCTTTGTCCATTGCAACCACCCGATTCTACCAATAGGATCCCTCCAAACCCTTTTTGTCTTCTTTGTCGATCAATTTCAATAATCAGCCCGCTGGTCCCGGTGAACCCGTGTTGTACGCGCAGCCCCCTTATGTCCCGAACCTAAAGACGTTAAGTCACGTCTTCTTTTTGACGTCACTCCGTTCCTTAGGCGGGGAGGATGTTCACGCGAGTCACTGACGTTTATTATTTCTAATATGACGCTCTCCGCTGAGAAGTGTTGAAAGCAAATGACGTCAACTTCACTGTTAAAAAAAACGGAGTGAGACTCAGCACAAGCGCGAGTAAGAACGGGCCCTCACTTCGCCGGACCGAGGAGTCACTCCGACGGAGAATCGGCTGGACGGATTTTGGGTGCCGTACGCATAGAAATCACTCCGACGCCGGACGGATTCGCGGGAGCCGCAAATTTAGGGGTTCGCAGCTAGGGGATGGTGGAAAGGGGTTAATTGTGGAAATATTTTTGAAACCATGAAAAATAAAAATAATGAAACCATTGATATGTGATTTAACCGATTTTGAAGGTTAGAAATTATCTACCTACCTGGGGATTTGATCCCGGGACCTACCTAACACTAACCGACGACCCTACCGATTGAGCTATAGCGATCGATACATGAATGTGACGCAAAAACGGTATTTAACGTCGATTTGAACGGGCCGCTAAGATATTTTCAATCTACCTGGATTTGTCCGTGTATTTAGGTTACTTTACTATATTTTTTAACTATATTTTATCGTTTTACTTTGTTTTATTTCCTTCTTGTCTCTATTTTTTCTTCACTCTATTTTATTTTTTCAAGCACTTCATTTTTTTTTCTTTAATTATTTACTTCTCATTCCTTTACTTTGTTTTATATTTACTGTGATTTCTTTTAATACTTCATCATAATTTTTGGACTTCACTTTACTCTTAAAATTCATTCTATTCTTTAACATCATTTAGTTGTTTCCCTTATTTTATTTTTTTCTTCATCTCCTTGCTCCCTCTAATTATTTACTTCAATTTAGTCTTTGACTTCATTTTATCATATATTTGATATACTTTATTTTATTTCTTTTCTATTGTCTCTGTTATACCATAATTTCGACTATTCTATTATTTTGACTATTCTATTATTTTTTCTATTTTTTTCTCTTTAAATTTTTCATTTTCATTCTGAGAGTGGTAGGCTTAAAGGGGAGAAGAGACAGTATATAGCGCTAGTGCGAGGGAGAGAAGGTGCGCGTGACTCCGAGCCGTACTGCAGCTCCGGTGCGGAGTGCTTTGACTACACATGCAGCCCGTCTCAGCACCTACGCGCTGAACCGCACTCCCGTGTTCATTCTCACTCCGGATTTTCCGTCGGACGGAATCAACGATTTTTAACAGTGTTGTATTTATCGTTGAGTATTCTATTTGACCCACCGATGTTTCTTGTTCGTCACCCGCGATGACGTGGAGCGGTGAGAAACCCAATGCTGTACCCGTGTGCCGTAAGCTAGAGCCATTTAAGAGTGAGTTGGACTGCGTTTTGCAATTTGGAACTATCGTTTCTGGCTCATCTGAAAAAACACTAATGTGCATAGGGAAACCAATGGCACATACGTTGTTTTTCAACCGGGCCAGAATTTATAGTTCCAAATTGCAAAATGCAGTCCAGTTGGCAACCCCTGCTATATCAATTAACAAGATCCCATCCGACACCAGATTTAACCTTAGTAAGTGGTTTCACTACGATGTTTTTTATTCTTTCTTCCTTTCTTTTTGGTGCAAAACTTTTTTTTAAAATCCCTAAATCATTCTGTTGAATCGTAAAAAAGGCATAATAAAAATAATTCAATTCAATTCGGAGGGATTACAAATTCTGTACGATATTTTAATGACCATGAACAGACTCGGGGCAGAGTAGTCGAGGTCAGGTGAAAACAAGGTTAGAAATTTGATTCAAGAGACTTTCAATTTATTATAATAAGAAACTAGCATGCTGTTACTTTGTCTATACATTATCGATAATTTAAATTCATTGTTTATATTTCTGAATTGGAAGCTGAAATAAATCATCTTGAAAAAAAAAAAAAAAAGAGCATGTCTTTGTCGAAAAAACTTAATG
This sequence comes from Bemisia tabaci, assembly GCF_001854935.1. Taxonomy (NCBI): domain Eukaryota; kingdom Metazoa; phylum Arthropoda; class Insecta; order Hemiptera; family Aleyrodidae; genus Bemisia; species Bemisia tabaci. The sequence continues at coordinate 4,242,183 of NW_017547142.1, read as the reverse complement.
CTACTGCAGTCTGGCGCTTTAACCTTGGATCACCCTGTATAGTCGACTTAAACGAGGGTCTAAGTCGAAGCGTAGAGGCGGGGGATTATCAAAGCTCTCGAAAAATCGTGATTCTCAAAGTGCCAGCACTTATGTTTCGAGCAGTTAAGACAATAGGAAAAACTCTGGTTTCCGAGAAGTTTATAAGTAGGTTGTGCGCAAGCAACAGGTAGCGAACAGAGAAGCCGGGCCGGGGATTTTTGGCGGAACTTACATTTGGCTCTAATTTCGGATCGATACAAATCCTATTAATCAGAAACTGACAAACACGGCGAAGCCTCTTGAGATACGTCATAATGCTGCAATATAAGCGGTTTTTTCGATGATTAGGCCCGGAAAAACAGGAAATTTAAAACGAAGTGAGAAGTTGACATACAGCGGGCTGATGGTCGAAATTGATGGACGAAGCGATAGATAAAGAAGACAGGGAGTATGAAGAGATCCTTTTGGTTGAAATGGGTGGTTCTTACATAGACTAAGGGAGAAAATGATGCATGGACTAACTAAAGGGTCTCTCATGGGTTGCCGTTAGTTAGTCTATTCCCCACCTCCTTTGTCTATAGTAAGCACCCGCTTCCACCAATAGGTTCCCTCCATATCCTTTTCATCTTCTTCGTCTATAACTTTGTCTATCAATTTCAACAATCAGCCCGCTGCTTTAAATCCAAATCACTTCGCTCACAAACTTTAAGTTACCGCCGGTAAGTTACAAATCAGCCGGGGTGGGCTGAGTCCCGGCTGTGGGGGTTCCATGGAAGGGTTTGAAATGAGATTGGCGTAAATGTAAATAACCTCCATGCAAAAGAGTTATAAATTGGAGTGTATTTACGTGTCTTTGAAGCTATTAAACTATCGCTCAATTAAAGTGAGCAACTGAACTTATGACCCGTCAATATTTCACTATTCACTAGTGAAAAACACTTAATCGACGTTTTCCTGTCATTAGGACAATATTTGAATTACATTCAACAATTAAGAACTAGTGTTTAAGGCCGCAGTTTCAGAAAAGCTCTAGAGATCGCGGTTCCTTCTTGCAAGCCGTGGTCCATATTCCGCTCCGCAAATAATGGATGATTGGTTCCACACATTTGTCATCCACTTTTAGTCCGTGGTACATGCTACTACGTCAAGGAAAAGACTCCAGAAGGGTTTCCTTTCATATTGAAAACCATACTGAAATTAATTTTGAGCTCGAACTCAAATAGTCGAATCAAAAGGCAAAAATATTAAAAAAATTGGTACTTTGATTTAGAATCGGTTTTAAAGATGCAAGGTATTGCTAATTTTCTACGATTGGACATTAAAAATATTTCACCAAAGTTGTCGAAGATTAAATACATCATGGCTCACTACGGTGGGCACCCATCATCAGCCACTTCGATGCTTAACTCGCGAACGCCAAATGATCAGAAATATTCAGAGTAAGTGAACAATGTGAAGTTCAAAGTTTGAATAGAATGTATTTTCGACGTCGACAACTGTTGGACGGATTGGGTTTTAGATAATATTATAATTAAAATTGAACTTGTACTTACGTATCACATCTTTTATTTCTTCAACAACAACGAACGGACAACGATCACCAGTCATCAACTGCAGTTGCAACGGCGCCAGATACGAAATTACGCTCGTTACTTATTCTAACAACATCTCATTCTCTCTTAGTTTGAGAGACCAACTTCAGATGATGAGTCTCATGTGGAATGGTGATTTTGAAAAACCATGTTAGGTTTAACGCCCCTGGAGGCCGCTGATACATCAACAATTTGATTCCATCGCAATTTCGCAATGAAGGAGATTTGTATATTTCATCGAGATTAACGTTGTTTTCAGCTAAGTGTATTACAGAACACTCAAGAGAAGCGTGGAGTCTTTCGCCTTACTGAACTTGGAGAGATTTCGCTCTCTGTACACAGTCGAGTCAATATTTATGTAAGTGAAAATACAATATTTTACAAAAATAGGTTTATAAAATGAATTTTATAAATTCAACAATTTTATTTTTGTAACATAGTCAATTCATGTATTTAATTTTGGTCTGGCTTCTTTGTGTTTTTTTCCCAGAAACGCGAGCCCCCCCCCCCCCCCCCCCCCCCCCNCGCGGGGTATACACTGCATTGTTGGGTGCGTTGGATCATTATCTGTGTCTGGCTCCTCAGCTTCGGGGCATACTTATCCTTTAACCGGCGAGGAGTTTAGCGCCGGGTCTTATCACTCGTCAGGTATTTCGGTTTAAGACAATGCAAGTTAACCATATTGAACGGGTATAGGACTGGCCAAACTTGATTACCCGAAGGGGTTAAAAATGTACGAAGAAGCTGGGAGTAAAGACATTTGTACTCTTGGAGATATGTTCTGGTTTCTGCTTGACCTTCTATTCTCCTTATCGATTTTTTAATATCTTTTGCCATTTCCATAGCTTTCTGCATACTATATCATATTTGAGGAATTTTTTGTTTTTACAGTTGTATCTGTGATGGGCACATAATATCATTCGCATATAGAACCAATTTTTCGGGCATGTTCTCTATATCCACACATCCAATATCCCTGGAGCCTGTATTCATGTCAAATGAAATCCGACGCGCGGCGGGGGATCGCGAAACGCCAACATGTCGTTAGACAACTTTATGCTGTAAATATTTGTGCTGTGTTACTGTTTCAGGATGAATCCAAAGAAACAGAGGCCTTTGTACACCTTAGATATAACTTAGAATCCAAGACATCTTATAGGCTAGAACCTTCCACAGTCGTTAATTTTATGATCTCCTTCAATAGTAACTGGCAGTCAATCAGCCAATATGTAGAAAGAGTCCTAAAAAGGAAAAAGACATTAACATCCCGTCTAGTGCAAGCGACAACCCTTCATACCGAAGAAATGCCTTCAGGCGATACCGGTGTTGTAACCCAAACCTAGTGTAAATATTAATTATAGTTTTAATCAATTAATCTCTATAAGTATTTTAACCTCTTCCAATAATCCTGTAACAATATCACTATGAATCATAATTATGTCCTTATTCCTTTTCTTATTAGACGGTATACTATAGGCCTTCTTGCCAATTACTGTCTTAAATGGTTGTAACTTGTAATTAAACTAATAAATATGTTATATAAAAAAAAAAAAAAAAAAAAAAAAAAAAAAAAAAAAAAAAGGAAAAAAGAAACAGAGGATGAGCGATGCTCAGAATCAAAAGTAGCAAAGAATGAGTGAGGCCCAGAGGACGCACCTGATCACTTACGTGGTGGGTCATTCATATTTTGCCAAGCATGGAATCGATTCAGGGTCTCACGGTGATGAATACAGTCCTGCAGCCGATCAATCGGACACAGAAGAAAGCAGACAATCACACGGCGCAGATGAAGAATCGGACTGCTGTGAAGATGATCAATCAGACACCGACGCTCAACGTGCAGATGATCAATCATGTGGATGCGGGGGTAAAACGATGGCAGAGGCTGACCAATGAGCCGAATGTCATTTGTGCAGTCTCTAAGGACGCTGCTGGATGGAAGCAAGTAAGTATAATGCAATGAACAATTTATTTACACCAAATGCAGTTTAAAACTCCCAACAATTTTGTTTCTTCTAGTCTGCAAGTTGGAATTTTGAATTTTTTTGATAATGGAAGTCGTGGATGGAAGTAATGGAAGATAATCATGATGCTGTTCAAGTGTTCAATTACATGAATAAGTTCCCTGCACTTAAAAGGCTTTCATGAAAAAAACTGGTAATATTACTGTACGGTCATTTTTTTTGCTGCATCGGAAAGATGGACCAACACAACTCGTTTAAGACTTGGGGAACTCGAAGATAATCATGATGATGCTCAAGCAGTATATACTTACATGAATAAGTTCCCATCCATCAAAAGGCCGTCATTCAAGAAACTGGTAATTTTACTATGCGGTCATCTTTTTTAACTGCCTAGCAGCAAAGATTGGAAAAAAATTGTTTCCTAGTTGAAAAAAATCTAGTTTAAAAACTTTTGTCCCTCATGGTGTTTCAACGTTTCCACCAACATTTTATTTTTTATGAAAGAGTGCATCAGATCATGGAAGTCAAGAACGACATCGTGTTCGACGCCATGACCCAACTTGTCTAGTGCGGTCATGTCAATAGTATGACGGATAAGAGGCTGCCACAAAAGATGCTTCCTCCTGGGAGGAAACGAAGGACGCTCTGTGAAAGGTTGGCGATAGGAGGTTATGGATGAGATGAGGGAGTGCTAACTCCCTGATGACCTGTGGGAGGACCGAGTTCTGTAGTGGTTGAGCGTTAAGAGCGCCGAAGGGCGCTGTGGGAGCGACTCGTATGTATGTATGAAATTGTAACACCCTAGTCTACCATGAATGATTTTTCTAATTTTCATTTCTTCTTTTGAATTGGACGTAGGTACTTAAATTTCAGTTCATCCCCGACAATTCCAAATTTAATTAACTTAATTCAGCATCGTATTTTGTTATGTGGGTTCAAGTTCAGAGGGTGAAAGTGATTTATACTTCATTCGATAGATTGGTACCATGGAACATTTTTTTTGCCAAAAATTTGTTATCTGTTGGCAATTTCTTTGGTACTTGTAAGGCACTTGAACACTAAGTTATCTCCTTTTCCCACAAGATTAGACAAGCAATCCAAAAATTTTCCTCCGAACTAAGTGATCTTAATCTCTGATGACCCTTGTACCATTCTTGTTCGTTTACCATGATGTGTTCAATAAAACCAATTTTTCTCTCCGTAACTTTTTCCAGACGTGGAGCGATATGAAGCTTCGAATTAAGAAACTGGCGGCCAGCCTGACAAACTTGCCAACAGGCAATGCCGGGAAGCCGCCAATGAAATTAAAGCCAGAAGAGGAACTGGTGTACCATCTTTGCGGGGGGAAAGATTTCATCGGCGCAGGAACGGAGGAGGAATTGGGGGTAGCCCTGGTGAGGAAGTTCATATTCTGTCACTTTAACCGAAGCATAATGGCAAACTACCGATAAAACTGAGTTAATCCGAGAAAATTATCAGTCACACTCTCAGAAAATTGAATTGAACTGAATGATTTAATTCAATGATTTCCTTACATTCAATTCATTAACTTAATAGCGACAGGATCCTATATTCTCCTTATAAAAAACTACAAGTGGCAAAAAATATTTTGTACTCATGTCGTGGACTAGAAGTTTCCACTCTACATAAAGTTTTATGGAGAGAGACTTTGAATCTCTTTCTTTCTCTCACTTACACAACTCTCTTTATCAGCGAAATAATAGAGAATACAAAATGTATAATGAATCAAAATTGAGTGAAATCCAGACGTGGAGCGACATGAAAATAAGGATCAAGAAGCTGGCGTCCAGCCTGCACAATTCGCCAACAGGCAATGTTGGGACGCCGCAAAGGCAGCTGAAAGCAAATGAGGAACTAGTCAACCACCTTTGTGGGGGGAGAGATTTTACTGGTGCGGAAAAGGAAGAGGAATCGGGAACAGCCCTGGTGAATATGTTCATATTCTGTCACTTTAACCGAAGCATAATGGCAAACTACCGATAAAACTGAGTTTAATCCAAAAAAATAATCAGTCACATTTTCAGAAAATCGGATTGAACCGAATGATTTAATTCAACGATTTCCTTTCATTCAATTCATTAACTTATTAGCGACAGAATTCTATATTCTCTCGATAAAAAAGTAAAAGTGACCGAAGATACTTAGTACTCACGTCGTGGACTAGAAGTTTCCACCCCACGTTAAGTTTCCTACGGCAGAGTCAACGCCCTATTCTGGATTCGCGACGCCCTATTCATGCTGTTGTCGTTGGGAGAAGACCCACCCTTCATCCAAGGAGCCGTTGCCACAATTTTCTTCAGATGGACAATCACGTGGATTCGAGATTGCTTTTAGAGTGATTTCGAGTGAGTAATTTTTGAACGGTCCTTTCCAAGGACTTTGAAGTCAAATTACGCCACGATACTTAAATTTGCGGGGGAAGATTATGTTTTATTTTTCCCCGTAAAATCACACGTAGTGTTTTCCTACTGGAATCCCAGTAGCGTTTTTAGCTCCGCGTTTTAGTATTGAAGCTCTTCAAGCATTTCGTATTAAATGTAGATTAAATTGTAAGGCTCTTCAAGCTAGGAGTTTTCATCAGTTTTTACGGCAGTTTTGTATTTTAGGTCTATCTCTCTTTCAAAAGTAAGTAATAATTTCTCTGTGCATTCACTTCTGAATGAGTTTTAAATTTTTCCTGGTGAGTTTCTTTTTTGTCGTTCTATATTATTCAAAATTCTCGCTTTCTCTTTTCCTTGAAAAACCAAGATTCGCTCTGTAGCCGGTCCCGCGCGGCCTGGGAGTCTTTTAAAAATTAAAAACGCGTGCAGTCCACTCTTCAAAATTACCTAGTATTTCCTTTTCACATTTATTATTTTTTATTTTTGGCCTCTGCCCAAACATTTGGCAACATTTTATAAACATTACACTGAAAAAAGAGTTTGATGCGCAGAACGAGAATCTAGTGCGGCGTACCAGAATTTTTTAGTTAGAAACTGACGTCACGTACTGGTTTATGCCGCGCACCAAACAAGTTTGGTAAGCGGCACGATTCATCTCGTTTACACCATCATCCACGGCAAATCATTCCGAGCTGTTACAAAAATGGCCGTTGCGTTGAGGTATCAACTACAAAGGTTTCGGACCCTTTTTCGGGTGCGTCAATTTAAAAGTCCCCGCTTTAATTTAAATAATTATTCTCTTTTCCCGCTTCTTGGGTTGATAGTGCTGCTATCTTTAATAATTGATGTTTTTGCTATGAACAGTAAGTAAGGCAGGTTGTTGTTGGTCTGGATCGTTATCAGTGTCTTCGTCATCAAAACATGCCAATATTCTTTCTTGTATCTCTTTGACTTTAAACATTTAATTCTAATTTCACCCTATCTCATGTTTACTCTAGTATTCAACAGTTCGTTACATTACTTTTCCTAACATCGTGTCTTATGTGTGGAAAACCGCGATCGTACCAAACCGAAGTTCCGGCCATTACCAAGTTCATATCACCCAAGTCCCTCACAATAAATAATATCGGTAGTTTTTAGAAAGTTTATTCGTTGAATATAATTACAATCAAGGATATATTAATCTTGAACATGTTATTCGAACCGTATTGGTTTTGTGATGCCGTGAAGTTTTGGAGCTACCCTAGCTCCTTAGTGCACTTGCCCACAGTGTCGACCGAGACCTTAATCTCTCTGATTGTTTGTTTTCAAAGTAAGAGTGCTTTGTGCTTTTCCCATTTCCTAGTTGTCTAGAAGTTTTCATTTTATAATCTTTTTAAACGACATTTTACTTCGCTTTTCCCTCGTCCACCCTTGAGAATGTTAAATACCAGGGCAAGATGTTGATGGATGCATTATGCGCTAGATTGCCTGGGTACCATGATTTACTTGATAATTTTCCTATTTCATCTAAAACTCTCTTATACCCATGAAAATTCAATCTTTTGTGTGTAGAATTACAGAGGAATACATCAATGAACCAAAATCTATGCTCAACCGGAGAAATTCTTTAAACGCTCTTCTTCTAAGATTTGAGATTTACTGAGCGACTGCGCTAAACAGTTTTCAAGGCTAATAAGGTTTCTTATTCCTCTCTCTATTAATTGTTAATTTGTAAATAGAAACTGTCGGTATTGGTTTTAGATTGAATGATGAAAAATACCACCCTTACTCACCATCTTGTGCCCTTGAGGAACATTTTACATGGTTACCTTATCAATATTCATTACCTACTTTAACGCTCCAAGTATGTAATCGCTTACAACTAGCTTCTATTCTGTACCTGGTGATTTTTGTGATTTCCTATCACTCCAAAGTTCTTGATCAATGATTGCTAAATGGCTAGTGTAAAATATTAGGTTGACAGCTTTTCTCTTGTGAGCTAGAGTTAGCATTATGTACTCACAATCAGTGATTCTTATGTTCTCCTTATTCATCCTTCATATCCACCGTGCTCATAAACATAGGTTTTTTTAAAACCATTACCTTTCTTGAAATCTGATTCTTAAAGTAAATGTGTCAGTCTACTGGACATTTTACTAAAAAATCAGTTTATAGAAATTATCATCGTTATGGATCTACATTGAAATTCTTTATACCCAACTGCTGTCAGATCTTACTACTGGATTTTTTCCAAGGATGCCTGAAGGTGAGTGTCTGCTATTCAAGCATCATAAACTGTATCTTTTCTTCAAAAAGTGACATATATTCTATCGGCCAAAGTGTAAAATCATGTATCTCCATTATGAAATGAGATCAGAGAATGTTAGTGTTTGTTCCGCCTGGCTGTTTGAGAGAGATTCATAAACATTCCGCGAGGCGCAGCACCGCGCAGCGCTGTACCAAACGAGTTTTGTGGCGCGCGCCATTCGAATTGGTGGCCGCCACTAGGCAGCTCCGTACAGCATCACAAACGGGTACCTACCACACCAGTTTCGTATAGCGCGTTAAATCATTTTTTTCAGTGTACTTTAAGTATATATTATTCTACCTCTCTTTCTCTATTGCTAATAATTAATTTATATATATTATTCTACCTGTTCACTCTGTTATAATTTGGTTAAATAGTGTAACTTGACATAGTCTGCTGAACTTCAGTCATGTAGTGATGGGGGACGGATGTGATTTCTCACAATGCTGTTGGCCTCTCTAGGGTGCAATGATGTGTCTAAAATGTCTGTTTTCCTCAACCTGAAACCATTTTTAAGAAGTGTCTTTCACACTCTTCAATGGTGGAGAATACAACATGCATAATGCATCAAAATTAATCAAAGGTTTGGAAAGGACTCAGTGTATGACTTCGGGATACAATGCAGACACATAGTAGCAACTATTCCCTGGAATGGTAGTATAAGTGGGTCCAAAACAGTTTTAAAATCTCTGGTTCTGGTTACTCCGGTTTACAATTTTACGATTATTTCAGTTTATTTTACAGGTACAAAATATTAGTAACTTTGGATCACAATATGCAGTCTTCCTATTTCAGCGTTATTTATATTAGGATTGGGCCGGGGTAGCTACCGCCACCTAGAACAGGGTTATTCAAAATTCACGCACCACTGGCCATGAGGGGGGGGGGGTGGCCTTTTGAGATTTTTGAGTTGTCCCCCGCCACCCTCCCCCGAGGGGATCAAAAACTCGAAAGTACCTTAAACATTTTCCCCCTCAATATGAGGAAATACGTCTTAAATCGCAACTCGATATCATATTTAGAACTTAAAGTTATGGCCAGTGGTGCGTGCCTTTTGAATAATCCTGTATATCAAAGTAATGCATACAAATGTATGCATACACCATGAATATACCACAGGATAATCCTCCCTGGTAAAAAACAAGAGAAACAACCCCTTTACACGAGAAGTAATCATCATTTCAGCAACGCGTGTTTTATAGTCGAAACCGGACAAAAATGTTTCCTGGTTTTTTTCCTTCAAACGATTTGAGGAGTTTCACAGAAACTTTGAAGTGGCGACGCTTAAAGACACTTCACCCACGACTCGAGTGAAATAACGTAAACAGAAACAGACAATAGGAGGTACTTCATTCCACGAGGGATCGCATAACAGTGTACACGCTATCTCATAATACCCAAATATTATCAGCATTTACTAGCCGAAATCTCAGCTGTGTCTCAAGGTACGTCTAAATCAAAATTTATACCTGATCGATTCGTTACCGCCACAGTTTCACGTTTTTCCTGATGTGCTGAGAAAATCAACAAGCAAAAGAGTCAAAATATGAGCGAAAAATTAGGAAAGAACACCGAAGAATTTAGTGTTATCAAAGAATGTGTAAAATGTTGATAGAAATACCGTTTGTCTAATATTTAACGTGAAGGAGAATATTTTCATTGATTATTTTGTCTTCTTCAAAATTCAATTCATACCTCGTAATTACTCTTTTTGAAATTAATTCAGTTTGACACTCACAGGCGCTTTCCTGTGCAAGTTTTTCCTAATCAGTCAGCGCGCCCGCGTATCCAAAGCCCAAGACGCTTTCAACCCCCTGACCCGTGTCCCTGTTACAAATCACGCTTCTACCCCTCAGTTTGAGGGTGTCTATAGGTGCTCTGTTTGCCCCGCAGGTGTTCTTACGTGCGCGGTAAACTTTCTTCTTTCTTTTCAATTTCCATGCTTCGACCACTCATTCTATCGACTGTGTCTTTCGGTATACTGTTCACTGGAAAAAAACACATTGGATCTGGAGTCCCGACTCCTGAAAACATTGACAAGAAAAAGGACTCTTGGTTCAATCAGATTTAAGCTTAAATCAAATGGAAATCCGCTCGAATTAAGAGGCTTGGATCTTGATTTAAGCTAAAATCTGATTGAATCAAGAGTATTTTTTTCTTGTCGATGTTTGTAAGAGTCTGGACTCTAGATCTAATGTGTTTTTTCCCCCAGTGTTCGCTCCGGGGATGTTCTTTCCCACGCTGTAAACTTTCTTCCACGATCCGAGGCTTTCCAGCTACCATTGAGTATTTCTTCTAAAATTCTCTCTTTTCGACTATTATTTTACACGTCCAATAATAAATGTTAGAAATTACCGCCTTCGGCCACAAACTCAATCAAAATTCGGGTATCTAAATTGATGAAATTAGATTTGAAAGTGGCGAGGCCAAGGCCATTCGGGGGACAAAGCCTTTGCACTACGTCATCTCCGTCTATGCTACAGATAAATTCGAAGAGCGCCTGAAATTAGTGCCTGACTTAGAAAAGGGCGTGTCCGGAGTGGAAGCCATGGTCAAGGTGATCAAGCGAGCTTCACTACCAAACACCAACCATCATCTCACCATGCTAGATTTCGCCAACTTTAACATCCAACACTCTCCTGGATCACAGGCCATACTGCATGAAGTCAGCAAATCCCTAGGGCCAGAACACCATGCCCCAGTAGACTGGTTGCAAGCTCACCTATGGCTGGCTCGTTCCGAGTATATTATGTGAGTAGAAATCCCTGACCCTCAAGACTCCTCCGAGCGAATACTAGTACGAGTGCACCAAGGGTTGTTCTCTGGTACTCAAACCACTGACCTCACCAACACCGCCTTGAACTGGTATTATGTCAAAGTGGCCCAGCAACTAGTGGCTGATCCTATGCTTTCATACCCACATCTTTGTATTCCCTCCACCAGGGAGATGACATTTGGCTCTCTAACTTATCCACCACCTGGTCGGTCTTCCTCTTCTATTCCATGAATAGAATGGGTTTCAACTTTGCTCCAACTAAGCAGATGATTGGCCAGTGCAGAGGAGAGTACCTGCGGGTACTGTCATGGGCATGCAATAGGCTACTTGGCCAGATCTATAGTCAATATGCTCATCGAGCCAGTCCAACAAGCGATGAGTATGCTACCTAGTGAGAACATTAGTTCAATAAATCCTACTCTAGGTACCTTAAGCCGACGTGGTTCACATCTACATGCCTTAGCAGCCCTACACTTTGACCTAAGCAGGCACTGGCGGAAATTCCGTGCCTGCCCAGGAGATAATATCCCCCTTGCCCTCCCTTTAAAGGTTGTGGACTACCCAACTCCGCTCAATGGTCTAGATTGCCCACCTCCCTTGACGCTAGCTGTTACCGATAAGATCCTTCTGGTTATGGTACAAAAGTAATCTCTGCAAGAAAGATGAAGCTATTGCTAAATTCAGGCTCACGGATGCTTAGGGTGAAATGGACTTGAAGTTATATTGTATCTAGGAGATGGTTTCCTATTTGACTGAGAAACTCAATTGAAATACCTCAATTTCCTCAATTTTCCTCAATAATTTGATACTTCAGTTCGATAATTTTCACAATTGAAAATCTCCTAAACTGAGTTTCTCGGTCGTATGGATACAATTCATACCTAAAAAAAAGTGATGGCTCAGATCTCTTTAAAAAACTGCACATCTTACAGTATACCTGTAAGAATATTACTAATAACAAATTTTATTTGTGCAAGAAAGTGATAATACGTTGATAGCAGGACTTGATATTCGAAAGTTTCGGTACTGCGTGGATCCTGATATCAGCAGGAATCAGAAGCAGATTCAGAACGAGTCTGTTACCGGCACTTTTAAGAAAGCACAGCTATCAGCGAACCTTGTTGTATGAATGTGTCAAAGCTATTTAGTGCGGTCCGGTTTCAGTTTGCTGCTGTCACATGTCCCTAAGTCGTACATTGAGTAAACAGAAGAAAAATATCGTAGATTGGGCATGATTTCATCATTGACAAAACGCAGAAAATACACGATTCGATTGAAGAAAAATCACGACTTTCGAAACATGAAAGTTTTCCTTCAAAAAATGAGCCGTTGCTGGCGGCTGCAACGTCGCAATTAAAGATCCAAGTCGTTCCAAGTTTGCCACTAATGCCTATTATGTTTTGATATTCAAATTGTGTATTGCTGAAAAAAACAACTTCCTAACCATAATATTCAACTATTTCAAAATCTATTACATCTGATAGGGTACGTGGTGAATAGGATTTAAATGCAGAACTTTAGCGTAAAATGTGCAGAGTCTGCAATTCCAATTCCTCGGTAGCGAAATTTCGTAAAAATCCGTTACTGCAAAAACAAAATAAATTAGGTAGGTGCATCAAGAGTTTTAATGTTTAACACCAATAAGGTGGCGAACAACGTTCCACGTTGTTAATATCTTACTTGGGAATGCTAATGCCCCACTACCTTTCCTTCCTTCTAAGTTAAAATGCGAAATGCTGGTAAAATCATCCTTCCGATAAATTATTGACAAATGGCTCACGGATGTTTAAGGTGATTCGATGGACGCCATATTTTGTGTCAGAACGGCATGCGATATATCGCATCAATTGGTTCCATATTTTCAGCTACTCGTCATTTTTCTCCTATTTTGAGATCGCAATTTTGTTGTCAGGAGTCTAAAGCACTCACTTACCAATTTTAACAAAGAAATTCAACGTAATAAAGGCGTGGTTTTTTCAGAGAGAAAATATCGCATTCGAGTGCAGTTTCGATATCAGTATCGAATGCGATGTTTTCTCTCTGAAAAAAACCACGCCTTTATTACGTTGAATTTCTTTGTTAAAATTGGTAAGTGAGTGCTTTAGTCTCCTGACAACAGAAGTGCGATCTCAAAATAGGAGAAAAATGACGAGTAGCTGAAAATATGGAACCAATTGATGCGATATATCGCATGCCGTTCTGACACAAAATATGGCGTCCATCGAATCACCTTAAATGATATTCATTATGTACATTTCTTATTTCAGATGTTACTATTTCTTGCAATACCATGCGTCTTCCTCGTGGTAAACGTGAGAGCAATGGGCGATTCGCCGCGGTCTGATTATTTCCACCCGCTGGGCGGACTTACGATGCAATTGGAATCTTACGTTAAAGAGCACGGGCCTACTGAGGGACTGGAGGCAGACTTGTGGTTTGAGCAAAAGCTCGATCACTTCACACCCTCTAATACGGAGGTATTTTCTCAGGTGAGTGTAATTAGAGGTTGAGAGTGAAATTTCATTTGTTTTTGATCCACCACGGAGGGATTTTAGATGAGCTTGAAAAGTATTTTTTCTTGAGCCGCCTTAATAATTATTCAGATTGTAATTAATTGAAAACGATTAAGAACACGAAAACAGTTCAAAAATACGAATACAGTCGAGAGAGGCTAAATCAAGGCTGAGGGTTCTGAACTAATAGGAAGGCACAACGTTTCGCGTCGTTGCCATTACTGTTCCATTTACAGCTGCAAAAAAGAAAAAATAATTGATAAACGCGTCGTTGCCATTACTGTTACATTTACAGCTGCAAACAAGAAAAACAAATTGATAAATTGACAGGCAACCTGACTCCGAACGTTATCACAGATGCGTTTGCAGCATAATAGTTCTTGAGCAGCCTTCATAAATATTCAATTTATAATTAATTTAAAACGATGAAGCACACGAAAAAATAGTTCAAAAATACCTAAAGAGAGGCTAAAATATGAGTAAACGAGGCTGAAGATTTAGAAACACTAACAAGGCAGAACATTTCGAGTCGTTACCGGCTCATTTTCAGCTGCAAAGAAGAAAAAAATAATTAATAAGAAATAATTGGGAACCCGACTATAAACGTTATAACGTAACCACTCAAAAGCTGGAAATCAGCTAGAGACGTTCTGCTATTTAGTGTTGTAAAATTGTGTAGGCTTGTTTAGCCTTGTTTAAACCCCATTCAATTACATTAATTTAAAACTAATACCGTCCAAGGATATCCAACTTTCCCTAGATCTCCAATTTGACGGTCGGAGTTGGCTGAGGTTTAAAAAATACTTTGTTGTGACAGCTACTGAGCAAACACTATCATCAGATGATTTTTAAGCGTAAGAAACTTACCACTTCATATACAGATCAGAAAACAGTCACCCTTGATGTTGCATTATTTTAGTGATTTATAGCTGAAGTCCAGCATGTTTTGAGACGGTTTGGTTCTTAAAAATTGTTACAGAGATACGCGATGAACAAAGCGTATTATGGTAATAACAGTCTTGCGTTTCTCTTGATCTCTGGAGATATGGCTATGATTGAACACTTCATTGGATACAGCTTTATGGGAGATGAAGCTAGAAAATGGAGAGCTGCAACATTTATGCTTGAGCACAGATTCTACGGTAAAACCATACCAAAAGGGTGAGTTGCTCTTCTACTGCAGCGCTTTTCATTAGAATGGTCCCAAGTTATAGGTGGTGAAATTAGTCCCACCCGCTAAAATGATCCAATGACCCTTGCACAATTTGGGCCCATTCGAATAATACTAACACGTGCCGCGCGTCCCAAGTACCACTTTTTTGCCAAAAATTGAGACAGTTGGCAAAAAATTTATAAAACTGCGCGCAGCTCGAAATTACGGTTCTTACCAAAAATTTAGAGCGTATAAAAAAATGTTGCAAAAATTGTCTGCGAAATTAGATCCTTCGCAATTTTTCTCTTCGGCCATATTACGTCATAGTTTTTAAAACGATATTAGTGCGTAACAAGGTGGAGAAATGGTGCTGTGTCCACACCATTTCGCGGGGAAATCAAAGCAAGAAATTCCAAAAAATATAATTAGAGTCAAAAAAATTCGAACTCTAATGGGTACGAATAGGAAACTAAAGAAGGAGAATGTTCAGCTTGTAATTTATGGAATTTCTCGGTTTTGATTTCTCCGCAGAATGGCGTGGACCCAACACCATTTCTCAATCTTGTTACATACAGTGTCGAGCCATTTTATAGTATTTTTTCTCAACATTATTGCGTCAATATCATTTCAAGGCGAATTTTTTCCTTTCTGAGTAACCCACTTACCACTTGAAAGAAGAGGAAAAGTATACATTTTCAAGAAATTTAAGAATTGCAAATAAAGTATTCTTATTGATCAGACAGAAAATCAACAAGTAAGTTTCATGTGGAACTTACGAAAAATAGAACCGTGAATCGTAAACCTTTCTGATGCGCGTGTTATTAATTTTGGGTCGTAACACATACAATGCGACTCTCTTTCTTTGAACTGCGGCTAAGTTTTGTGACTGACACATTCCAAAGAGACCGTAGAGACATTTTCCAGTGCATTGATCGGTGGTAATTTTGATTTTCGACAGCAACTTAGAGATGGACTCACTAAAATACTTGAGCAGTGAGCAAGCGCTGGCCGATGTCGCGAATTTCATAACGCAGATGAACATTCAACACGGATTCGAGAATCCAAAATGGATCGTTTTCGGATGGAGCTACGCAGGATCCTTAGCAGCTTGGATGAGATACAGATATCCCCACTTGGTCTACGCAGCGGTAGCTTCGAGCGCTCCTCTTGTGGCTAACGCAGACTTTTCAGGTGAGAAAAATCTCTCGATAGCTCGGGACAAAAATTGCAGCGAGGAAAGATAAATGGTAGTGGCGTAACTACCATACCTGCCGCCACGGGCAGGGGGAGAGCACTGGAAAAAAAAGTCTGCTACGGTCAAGCCGTCTCGAAATCTTGAGAAAAAATCAGCTTGATTCAAGAATTTTTATCTTAAAACAAGCAATTTATTGCTAAATTCAAGATTCGAGATTCTTAATTGCAGCTACCTTATAGCTTGGATCACCTGCTAGCTTGATTTAAGCAGCACAGAAATCTGGAGTCAAACTTGCTGAGTCTTACATCAAGCCACCATGGCTGCTAATTCTAAGAAGTTGTTTCTTGATTCAAGATAATGTATACTCGATTCAAGATTCCTGGTTTCAAGCATGACACGAATCTTCAAAATAGTTGAAAAAATTAGACTTAATGAAGTTTGCAGCCAACTTCTTGAATTAAGTTTCCATTGGATTGTAACCACTCCGCCTTCATTTTCGACACGGGCATTAAGTTATACATCCCTACATTCTCAAGTCATTCCAGGAGACCTCCAAAAGCCGCGCATTATAACAGTGCTGCAAACCGAGAAAAAAACCCGCGACAACGCACGAAGACTTCAACTTGATCCATGTCGAAGAATCAGTAACGTTCTATCCCTACGTTACGGAATTTTTGAAAAATGAATAAAACTTTCAGTTCTTAGTATTGGATCCGAGCATTAAACGAAAAATAATTAAGATTCCGCCGGGTAGCTAATTTCAAGCAGCACGGCCATGCTTATTTCAAGCAATACATTTTTTGGCGGCTAATTTAAGATTTTTTCCAGCTTGCTCAAGCTACTATTTTTTCCAGTGTGTGCTCTGCCTACCTACTTCATTCAACTTCGCTCGTGAATGTTGCCTCTGCCGAGCGGTCTTTTACGAAGCAGAAACTGATCAAAACTTATCAAGGGAGCACAATGAGCAAAAATCGACTGTGGGGTCTCGCGCTCTTGTCAATAGAAAATGAAATTGCGGCTGCCTTGAATTTCGATCATCCCATTGAAAGTTTTCAAATGTTAAGGCGAGACGAAAGAAATTTTGATCATGCAAACATTTCATGTAAATTTCACAAGTTTTCGTACTTTTAAGGGACTTGAATTTCCTCTTCACTTTCCTGTCTATTCTCATAGCGATACCTTGATTACCTCCCATTTATTCAGATCTGGAAGACTAGGCGGGCAGGGGGAGGTGCGCCGCTCAAAACTTCTGATATGAAAGGGCGCAGCCTCAGATAGGCGGGGGCGCGCGAAGATTCCTAGTTACGCCACTGATAAATGATTGTTCCTGATGGAATTTAGAGAGTTCGCGACGTTTTGGAGGGATATGTGAATAATGGGGGGAAAGGAGCTGCGCTATAGGCGGACAAATTCACAAAACTTTCAAACTATTCCGGAAAACCCGACGAGTAATTAACTAAATAAATTAAAAAAAGTTAAAATCAAACTTTTCGTATTTTACAGTGGCGTGGCGTGCTTTGTGATATATCGATTGTTCTGTCATTTAAACCTAAAAAAAAGGATCGATTAACAGGGTGTTCGCAGCGAACACCTGAATAATTGATTCTGTGCCACGGATTCAAATGGGGAAACATCGATAATCGATCATTCACGCCGCACGCCACTGGTATTTTACTATGTGAATTAGTTCGTTGGATTGACCGAAAACAGTTTCCAAATTTCATGTTTTTTTAGAGTGACCGCGGTTAGGCGAGTGACGAGTACCCAAGATGGCAAGAGAGCCGAAATGATCTTCGTAAAAGAGAGAAAAACTAGAGGAGGTTGAGTTGAAATCTTCCGCAAGGAGAGTTGATTATTAAAGTAAGGTCTCTCATTGGACAAACCTGACTGCGGCGGCCAGAAGAAACCAAGAGAAACACCAAGAGAAAACGCATACGTGGTAAAAAAAAGCACGTTACAAACTACGCACGATTGAGCACATCGGAGAATCTCATGAGCGCCACTGCCCGCGGTGCACTATGGCCCAAAACTTAAGAATAGGAAGAAATAAGTCGTATAATGACTGAAAAATCACGTGAGTTTCGTAGCAGATGTTTCTTGAGCCGCTGATTTCGAATTTCATGTCAAATTGCCTCCATTTTACCACCCTGACCTATTAATTGTGGGCAAGTTTACGGCATGCTACGGCGTGGCGTGCTACCGCTGCCAGCTCGACACGTGCACCGACGCCTACATACCGAAAGGGATACTTCAAGCATTGCGCAATGCAAGAAGTAGCCCCCTACAGAACCTAAATGGATACTTCAAGCATTGCGCAATGCAGGAAGTAGCCCTTTAGGTTTGTAGGCGTCTGATAGCACACCGCGGCGCCGCCGACGGGCGGGTGCTGAACGATTTCTTGTGGGGAGAGCTCCCTGGCGAAGGCACTCGTAAACTTTTTTTCTAATTTTCGACTTCGAAAATTATGCTTTGGTCGTGTGAAGTAATAAGTGAACTCTCACCGCTAGATGAAGGGTAATAATAAAAGGCAGGTCGTGTGCCATGCGCGCTGCGGACGGCGCGGCGCGGCTCATGCACTGGTAGTGTCTTTGGGCAAGTGTTTTCGCCCCGCAGATGTACTTACCTGCGCTGTAGCTTTTCTTCCTTGTCAGTTACGCCGTATCATCTCTTCAGTAGGTATGTTTTCTAAATTCATCTTCTTTCCTCTCTCATTTCCATTAATAATAACTTCATGCTAAATTCCGGCTTTCTGCCAATAAACAGTTCTTTTCGGTCTAAAAATTCAATCGCGTTACTCGTGTCCGGTCACGACTGCCTGTGGTCCGAGTTCCGCGGATGACTTTTTCAAAATTTAAATAAAGTAAATGCCCGTCTCTCTTTTTAATTAGCTTCCATCGCGCTACTCGTGACCGGTCACGATTGCCTGCGGTCCGAGTGCCGTGGACGACCCTTCCGGCTAATCTCTTTAGAAGACGTACATTAAACTTTCATTTTCTTGTCGATGTTTTCAAGAGTCTGGACTCCAGATCCAATGTGTCTCTTTTTCCAGTGCTCGTGTATAGTGTACTTTTTGTCGTGTGAAGTATAATAAGTGAAGTCTCAACGCTAGATGAAGTGTAATAATAAAAGGCAGGTCGTGCGCCATGCGCGCTGCGGAATGACGCGGCGAATGAAATTCTCCCGTGTCCTTTGTCGAACTACGCAGATTGCACGCTAAGGAGTGGATTTCAGACTTTTTCGATATGTCCAACGTGATTTTAGAGCGAATTTACCCTGAGAGAGTATGTTCAGTTCACGGCATTTCTTGCGTGCAACAGACCCATTCAGAAAATGGACCACTAGACAAAGTACGAAGTTAAGCATTCCGATACATGCATCTAAACCGAAATTTAATGTAGAATACGATCCGTGCAACGAAAATTACTGAGCCAACACTGAACTCCTAACCAATATATCTGATGTTTCTGCGACGCGTGAATTCAAACATTCCGCTGATGAAAACACGATGGTCTAAACACGGTAGATCGCAGTCTGATGCGAAACGATGGCAATCACAATCCTGATGCTTTGGCTCAGCTATAACAAATTGCTAACACTAAAAAACACCCATAGGGATTCCATCCTCTATTCATCCATCTCCACATGGATCTCGACAACACCCACTAGAGGACAACCATTCTCTGAGCTTAAATTTATCTCAGTTAACGCTCCGGGTTCCGCATGAAGTTCTGATTTTGAATCATAGTCAGATGCATCAGTTTTTCTTGCATGGGATTTGATTTTGACTGGAAATCAGTTTCATCGGGGTGGGAAGTGAACAATGCTTGATGGAGAAGCCTGCCAAAACCGTTGTGGTGCGCGATTTGACTCACGAAGAGAATTGTGTTTCTTGTGACCAGGCAATTCAAATTTCCCGTGACCAATGTACAATTAAAACGTTTATGACGTACTGAAAAGTTAATTTCAGTAACTTTTGATGAGAGAATTGTGTTCTCAGTGAGATTCTGATGAGGAAACATTTCGAATGATTAAATCCGAACTTTGCCTAGTGGCCCATGCCTAGTCGATTTCAGTAATTTTTGACGCAATAATCGTTTTCTACGTGAAATTTTGATTGTAAAACAAGTATGAGAATATTCAAGTTCGTACCTTGTCCAGTGGTCCATATTCTCAAAATATTTACTTCCATTCCCTCCTCTCAAACAAGACACAACACAAGAGACAACATCACACTGGTGGTCAACATATTCACAACTGCTCCACGCACCACTATTTGGTCTATTTCAGGTTACTTCCAAGAGGTATCAAAAGCTCTGACTACCGTGGAGCCGAAATGCGCGGATCCCATTCGAGATGCGTTTAGTATTATGAGCGCCGGCATGAAGAACAAGACGAAACGGGCGCACTATGCCGAACTTTTCAAGTGAGTTATCAACTTCATCATGGAGAGATACGCTTTTCCAATATGCACGGTTGAGCCAACGGAAAACTGGAATGCGTTTATTAGACATGCAGGGTAAAGCCATATCAGCTATGGCCAAATTTAATAGGCAATTTAATTCCTATGAAGGAACGTATGTGTGTGGATTCCTTTTTAAACTTTTAGAGAAATATGCTTCGTACCGCTCAGGACATTTGCACAGATGGTTTTGTGTTTGGGGTATTAGGAATTTGCGTAAATACGCCGGATTATTTATTTTTTGAGAAGAAGGGGCAGCACTAAAGTAGCACAGTAAAGATGTCACGAGCGATAATCGAATGGTTCATAAGAGGGTATCGGAGCTGCGGGTAACTCTCACCTTGTGAGCAGACAATAAAAAACTCCAAGTTCATGGATTGAGAAAACGCTCTAAACGAAATACCGCAGACAGTGACAGCGTTCAACCAGCCAAAATTGGACCACGTTAAGGTGAATCCAGGGTTCGATTAGGGATAATTCAAGATTAGAGATAGCTCAGATAGCGCCACCAGTCACCACTGAGAATTTCACTTTCCTTCTACGATTACTGAAATAATATTCCTCTAATTACAAAAAGCAGATCCACAAGATAAAGATTATTTTTTGCTTGATTTTTTGAGCCAAAAATATTGGTAATTAGAATTACAAGCGCAGAGAAAGTACGGCTAAAACTTTCAGCTCGGAGGCGGCGGCCGAGCGCACAACCAACTCCCTCATGTTCTGTCTCTCTCTCTCCCATTGCCGCAATGGGAATTACTTTCCGCCGTAGTTACGACTTTATTTTTAGGAATTTTGAAAAGATTTTTTTACTGAATGTTCCTCAAGTATGTTGCTATATCCCCTGGATCCCCAATCTTGAATAAGTATTACGGTTCTTATTATTTTGGCAAATATGTACGGCTATTCTGAGCAGCGCGACGTGGCGGCCAAATCGCGAAGTTCTGAGCCTGGATTCACCTTAAACAGAAAGCCACATCAGCTATTGCCAAATTTGGACGGGCAATTTTATTGTTTGCATGAAAACGGTTGTGCGGATATTTGTGCAAATTTCTATGAATTTTCTCCATAATACAAAGCTAATTCATTAAAATTTTCGAAGGAATCAGCACAAACGTTTTCCCGTAAAAAATCAGATTCTCCTGTTAAATTTGGCAATAGCTGATGTGGCTAGGTTCCTTTCTGTTTAAGGCGGTCCAATTGAAGGGCGGGATCTGATCGTACCAGACAGTGAACATGTGCAAAACTTTGACGAAGTTACTTCATCCGATGTGTTCAATGTCGAAAAAGCCGTATACAAGGCAAGACGAAGTAGACACGGCCCAGTGCGGGTCGATTATTGAAATTGATAGACAAAGCCATAGACAAAGAAGACAAAAGAGATATGGAAGGGTCCTATTGGTGAAAGCGGATGGTTCCAATAGACAAAGGAGTTAGGTAATAGACTAACTAACGGCAAACCATGGGAGATCCGACAGTTAGTCCATCATTTTTTCTCCCTTTGTCTGTAAGAGCCACCCATTTCAACCAATAGGATCGCTCCATACTGCCTATGTCTTCTTTGTCTATAGCTTTGTCCATCAATTTCAATAATCAGCCCGCTGAACGGAAGAAGCCGGATCAGCTTCTTAAATTGTGGCGTGACTATTCCTTGAAAAAAGGGGTGATCGATGAAATCACAAAATTAGACGTTGCGGATCTAAAATATTATTATGAGGGGCCGTTCATGAATTCCTTAACCCAATTTCTTTAATTTTTCAAGCCCTTTCTCTATCACAGAATCCAGCCGTCATCCATTACTAGACCCTCCTGAAAATTGCGTCATCCTTAGCAGCGTTAACCTTCTTTCGGGGAAAGACGCAGAAAATAGATCAAACTCAGCAAATATAGTCTGCAGCGTTAAGAAAATAATTATCTATTTCATTGAGTATTAAATGTATGTTGTGTTCTTTAAAAGGAATAAGTCATTAAAGCCACGATGAATATTCCCCCTCCAGAATTTTTTCAAGCGAGCATTTTCAGCCTTTGCGCCTTCCGGAAAGCTTACGTCATGCTAGGCTTGACGCACTCCCTCCCCGTCACCCCCCACGCCCCTGTGACGGTAATTTTTTCCGTCACTTTAAGTTTCAAATAATTAATCACCTGGGGAAATTGTTTTAAAATATTAAACCGTGCCGAACTTTAATAATGTATTTATTTTGTGGTAACTTCGATGGCTACAGCTGTATCGTTGAGCGTAGCAAGAGATTGCGACTGTACAGTAACCAATTTTAATTGAAAAGTCTATACAGAGAATTTCGTCTATTTCGATACGAGAGTTTATATTTAGTAGAATTTAATTTTGCACTTTCAAAATTAAATCTCTTATAGCGTGTCAGATTCCAAGAGTGCACGTGGAGAGTAGCACCTGGAGTTTTGGCCGCTATTTGAATTTCTTTTGAAAATATTCACTTTGGACCTTAAATCCGCCATGCAAGATTGAGTGCACGTGGTGAGTAGCACCGGTTGTCTTGATTTATGGTCAAAAAAATAATCAAAAGAAAAATTAATTCATTCAATTTTTTTTTTGGTCCCTTTTATCGTTCCTTTCTAAGTATTTAAAAAGTCAATCCGATCAACTCATTCGTCTTCAACCATCCTACATTCTGATCTCGCAATTAGTTTTATTTTTTTTTGAGAATTTTAAGTTTGTAATTGTGTTTAAGAAATTGTCTTCTTTTCGCGTCAATGAAATTGACTCTAATATGTTCAAATTTGCCCTCATTATTCCTTCCTGCCAATCCTGTCCTCGCTTCAGGAAAATCACCTCACTAATTTAGAGAGAACGCACTTCAAGTGTGTTGGCGCCCGAACCCAGGCAACCCGACGGTCATCTGGCATCCTAAATTTTGTGGCTTGATCTGCTGAGGCTCGACCCTTCCCAGGAAGCTTGCTTTCTGACGATCGGGATCGTACGAGTTCTCACTTTTCCTTGCTACACCCCCAACTTAGGTGACGTGCTTTATAGACGACCCATGAGAAATCCAGAGGGGGGAAACATTGACATTTCTTTTTCATATTTACAGTCTCTGCGAGCCTTTGGAGGATAATAAAAATGACATCGCGCATTTGTTTCAAACCATATCTTATACTTTCGCCTACGTTGTCACGTACCGCAATCAAGTGGGAATGACGGAAATCAGCATAGAAGGTGCTTGTGAAATCATGGCTGATGAAACAACAAAGTGCCCAGTAAGTTCCATAATCGATTAAATTTTTAATCAATTAGACCTATGATGTAAGGTGTCTGGTAAATGTGAACTTTCGGGGGAAAGAACGACGGTTCCTTCAACATTTCACAGAAAGAGGAATAAGATAAGTTTACAAACTATTTGGACCCATTTGGTGTGTGTCAATGCCGAATCTTGCTGATCAAAATCCTTCACATCGAAAGAGGCGGTTCACAGGTGCTAACTGACTACTTATCAATCATCGATATCACCGAAACAAGGGTTTCGATGGATAAAATAAGAGTATCACAGCCGGTAAGCGTGTCGCCACAATTTGGTCGCTGGCGTAGTGCCGGTGTATTGTTCCTTGTTGGACTACTGACAATGATTGATAGGAAGAGTATAATTCTTGGCTGGAACGATATATGAAAGACCACAGGGAGTAAGGAAGAAAAGGTGGTACGAATGTTTTCCACGTTTATCTATCTTTGGGGGAAAAAAAATCGGTTCTGGTGAATTTTTTTGGCCCCAAAAGATAAAAACATAAAAAAACTGGTATACATAGACATATATAGAAGATACCTCAACATACATTTACTTTGAACATTTTAGAGTGATACTTGGTGATATTTTCCACATTTGGCAGGAAAACAGGAAAGTCAAAATCCATAGATTAAGAAGGCAGCGCGGTCGTTGGAAAAATCGAGAAAATTTATGGATTATCTTAAAGTACAATAAGTTGGTTTTTTATAGATAATCTCTAACAATTGGACTGAATTTTGCAATTTGGAACTGTAAATTCTGGCTCTTCTGGAAAAACATTTATGTGCATAGGGACACTAATGGCACACACGTTGTTTTTAAACCGGGCTAGAATTTATAGTTCCAGGTTGGAAAATGTAGTCCAATTAAAATAAATACAATATTTTTTTTTAAATTATTATTATTAACGCAAGAATCTGATATCACGAGCGAGCATCTTCACTCATGAGGACATTCTTACACAAGATCGGGAACGTCACCATTACATTCAAACACCTCTGCAATTTCAGATCGCGGTGCACGAGCGCAGTGACTTCTCAGTGTAATATGCAAATGTGCAGTTCCGACCCACTCAATATCACGTTCGCGCAGTCAGAGTCTCAGATATTCGAATGTGTATGGCGTGTTGCTGAACACGTGTAGAATTACTAATTACTTACGAGGGGGGAGGGGGTGTCTAAGAATGGAGAAGTGCCGGACGTGATTTATGGATGACCCCTAAAGAGTATGTTGGAGCGTGACCCGGGAAAGAAGTGTCCGGCAAAACGATGGAGATATTGCATGTGTGAGGGATTTGCGATTTGACCATTGGTTCTTCAGTAAAAGTTCGCGAGAAACACGATGGTGCCACTGGTTCTCTCTTAAATCATCTCCCAAGCTCAAAAAAAGCTCTAAAAGTGAGGCCAAAAATGGAGGAGATATCCCACGCGATCCTATGGGTCCACCTCTACATCAAGATAAACACTCCATGCAAAGATAGGGAGCAAATACATTGACAGGGCTGCCACTTTATTTGGTTAAACTGAAAACACGGCAGCCCTGTTAATGTATTTGCTCCCTATCTTTGCATGGAGAGTTTGTCTTGATGTAGAGGTGGACTCTCAGGATAGCGTGGGATACATACATACGAGTCGCTGTTATAGCGCTCTTTGGCGCTTTGCGACACCTAATCGCCACAAAGCTCGGTCTTCCCACAGGTTATCAGGGAGTTGACACTCCCTCATCTCACTTAACACCCCCTGTCGCCAACCTCTCACTGGGCGTCCCCTACGCCTCCTCCCAGGAGGAACCCAATCAAGCATCTTTTTTGGCAGCCTCTCTTCCGTCATCCTATTGACATGACCATACCAAACAAGTTGTTTGGTCATGACGTCGAACACGATGTCATTTTCGACTTCCATTATCTGACGCACTCTATCATTACGGACCCGATCTCTCCTAGAAATTCCTGCCGACCTTCTCCAGAAATCCATCTCCGTTGCTCTTAGCATATCCTGTGTCCGTTTCTTCAGCTGCCAAACTTCACATCCGTATGTTAATATACTTTTTACTACAGTGTTGTATATCCTCCTCTTGTTATCTTTGGAAATCCGCTGATCCCAGAGGATTCCATTTAACATCGCTATAGCCTTCCTTGCTAAGGTGTTCCTTTCCCTGATAGCTTGATCCGTCCTTCCATCCTGGGTCAACCGCACTCCCAAGTACTTGAAGTGCTCGCAGCATTTGATCTGCTGCCCATCCTCCAACTCAATGCTTTGCTGATCACCACCAAAAGTCATCTTCTCAGATTTGGATATGCTGACTTCCAAACCCCACTTCCGATATTCTTCTACTAACTTGCGCATCATGTACTCCGCGTCTTCTTGATCTTGAGCAACCACCACCTGGTCATCAGCAAAGCACAGAGTGAACATAGTTTCTAGATCACCCAAGGGGACACCCATACCAGAACACTTCCTTTTCCATTCCTTTAGCACACATTCGAGGTAAATTTTAAATAATGTTGGCGACAAACAACATCCCTGTTTTAAACCCTTAGTCACATAAAATCCCGCTGACAACCCCCCATGATACTTAATTTTGGTAAAACTCCCTTTATAAAATCGCTTGACAGCATCAATCAACCCCCCGTTAAAATTCGATTATTCCAAGGCCTCCCAAAGTTTCACCAACGGCACACTGTCATACGCTTTCTGGAGATCCACGAAAATTAAATGCAGCTCCTGAGCTACGGCCATTTTCTTCTCAATGACCTGGACAATAACAAAGAGGTGATCTATCGTAGACCTGCCAGCTCTAAAACCAGCCTGCTCCTCTGCTTCGTGATCCTGCCATTCGTCCTCGATCTTCGCTTTCAGTATCTTCCCGTACACTTTGCTTATTGTCCCGGTCACTGAGAGCCCCCGGTAGTTGTTACAGTCGTCCTTCCTTCCCTTCTTTTTGTAGATGGCCTTGATCCAGGACTCCTTCCACTCCCTTGGTACCTCGTCACCCCTGATGCATTGCTGCATCAGTTTCCTGAGGCACTCAAAGAGCTTGGCAGTCCCGTACTTGACCAACTCAACAGGAATCCCGCCAGGACCCGGCGCTTTATCATTAATTAGCTCTTTAACCGCTTTAATTATGTCACAAGTGTGAATCTCCAAGTTGTTCATTCTTCCGTTGTTCGTGCTGCTGTCTCGAAACTCTGGGCGCCTTTCCGTCACGTTAGCGTGGGATATCCCCTCTATTTTGGCCTCACTTTGAGAGCTTTTTTTTTGGGCTTGGGAGATGATTTCAGAGAAAACCAGTGGCACCATCGTGTTTCTCGCGAACTTTTACATAAGAATCAATGATCAAATCGCAAATCCCTCACACATGCTATATCTGCATTGCCCGAGCTTTGAATTGCATATCAGGAAAATGTGGAACAAAATTTCGGAATCAGTCCAGCTTCAAAAATTCGAGGGTCTTTAAAACGTAACGACCAAAGAACTTCGGGTCGCATTTCTGACAAGTTGCAAAAAAAAAAAAATACCTAGTACGGCAACCTTTCGTAACATCAATGGTTTGTCACCTTCGCGTTTCGGGATGTGAAGTGTCGGAAAAACGTATCAAGGTGCTAAAAGATTAGAATAGAGAACAATGCGAGCTTTGAAAAAGGCGCAGAGCGCATGGAAACCGTTCTCGTTAATTAGATCCCATTATGAAAAAGTTGATGATTTAACACCTCTTGATAATGACCCACCAACATAGTAATTGTTGTGAACTAATTATTGTGGTATAGACGCAACCCATCCCGTCGTTTGGACAGTAAGTTGGTATATGTAATACTCAACAAAGTCATAATGGTTCGGGAAAATCGAAAAGGATGTACTTATAGATCATTCAGCCCAGAAGAAGACTTGCTCTATTTTCTGATGATAAGTGTATGAATCCAGAATCATTATACTTATATCTTTCTCGGAAACATCAAACTTTTCACTTACTTTATCAAAATATTCAAAACGGCGAGGAAAATTTTACTGCGTTTTTCAGAAAATTGTTCCTTATAACCTACTTAATTATTTTTTCCCCACCATTTTTGGTTTCTCAAACATAAGTGGAACGGATTACACTTCTTCCAGAAACTTTATCGGCCATGTTTATCAAATTAGTGTAAAACCTTTTGAAAAATCGGTAAGAAAAAGGTTCTACACTAATTTGATTTCAAGAACAGATTTTATCTGATTCCTTCTTCTCTGACAGTTCTTCCATCATCCTCCAAAAATCAATATTTCATATTCTCAAATATATTGTATGGATATGGCCATTGATTGAAGTTCTGTACGTAATTCATACTTTTTTCAAGGTCCATCGACTTGCAAATTGGTTTATGAAATTTTATTGGACGGCGTGCTGGGACCACAGATACTCTACTTTGCTCGAATATATAAAGAACACAACCGCCAGAGAGTATGGAAACTGTAAGTATCGAATCAGCTTGTGTCGATCAAGGAGTTTAACTACGTATAGTTTATTTCAAGATTTAAGGGTGCAGGAGGGATCCATATTGCCCGAGTCTTCAAGCGTTGATTCATTTGGTCAAAACTAGACTGTTTCAGTTCAGGAAGCGATTCTCCCTGAAATTAGGGTCCTTCAACTTCACAAGATAAAAATGGGTCACAAAACCTTGTGTATTTTAATTAGTGTTTTGACAGTACAAGGTGAGCAAATCACGTGGTGATTTATTGTGTATTATCGGAGCAAAAATACCGGACAAGCCAGCTTTTGATAAGTGCAGCACTCGAAATGCTCAAATTATCTAAATCGAAGTTTTCCATTCAAGAATGCTTGTTAAATATTTTTCGTAAAAACAGTTTATCTGAAGCATAAAATGGGTCCATTTCAAGCAAGAGAGTCGCATGAATGGACCTACTAGGTAAAATGACATAAAAATCAAGCTTTTAGAGCATATGCTGCGTAGATTGGCACACGATTTGATAAACTGCACGTGTCGGAAGGCAGTTTCCGGCCTCTGTTTCTAGAAACAGGCAAAAGCTCCCCCAAACACTCGAATTGCAAAAATTATCCAAGTCGAAGTTTTCCATTCAAGAATGTTAGTCAAATATTTTCCGTAGATACAGTTCATCTGAAGCATAAAATGGGTTAATTTCATGCAAGACAGTCGCATGATGGTATGAGGTAAAATGACATAAAAATCAAGCTTAGTTTTAGTTCAATAAGACAATATAAGTCTTATTCTGATTTGTTACTTTCTTGAAACATATTGCGCAATTTCGTTTACTGGCGAACTTCGATTTATTTACAGTCCGGCAGTTGTATTACCAGACATGCACAGAGTTCGGTTGGTGGCACCATACATCTAGTAAAAAAAGCGACACATTTAGTGATAAACTAAGCATGGATTTTTACTCTAACATCTGCAAGGATGCTTACGATTCCAGGTATCTATCCTTTTCATAACATGTATTCCCCGAGAAAGTTAGAACCTGTGCGAGTTACTCCAAAATTGAGGAATCAGTTTGCAGCTGATTGCAACGTTAGGCACCAATTTTAAAAAAAATTCCGCGAATTTATCTAAAAGGTTATTCAAAAGTCATGCACCACTGACCCTGAGGGGTTCGGCCATCTGAAAGTTTTGAGTTGCCCCCCACCCCCCTCCCCTGCGGGGATCAGAAACTGGAAAATACCTACACAAGTTTCCCTCATGATGTGAGGAAAAGCGTTTTGAACCGCAAATCTTATGATGATTAGAACTAAAGTTATGGCCTGTGGTGCGTGACTTTTGAATAACCTCGTATCAAATAAAAAATCGAAAATTTCGACGCGATATTTTCGTTCGTTCTTTTATCTTTGGATGTAACCAAAAGGTAAAAAATAAAAACCATCCACGAGTTTCTGAACCATTAATGAGGCTACATGTTTTCCTTTCAATAATGGTAAAAACCGAGACGGAAAGTCAAGAATGATGACACGCAACCTTACAACATTCCTACAGTATTGTAGACGCTAATATAAGTTCACGCCAACTGACAGACTTCACTGCGTTTGGCGCAATGCGAGAAGTATTCATGCAGTCTTGTAGGCGCTAATATGCGCTCAACACCGACCGTAGTGTTTGGCGCAATGCGTGAAGCATTCCTAGAGTTCCGCAGGAACTAATATACGCTTAACGCCGGCTACACTGGTGAAAATTCCTTAGAGACTACACAATATGAAATATTTACTACCAAGGCTGTCTGAAATACATAGATTCCCGAGTCTCTGCAATCTTTTATTTCGAGAAACAAGGATCATTCATTTACATACGAGGACTGTTCCGCCAAACAGCATAATACTGATGTCAACGTCGCTAAGAGTTGATAACACTTCCATCTTAGGACAAGTAAACGAAGTCGCCCCCCCCCTCCCCCGCACTGTACATTTCTCTGCCAAAATGTAAGGAAAAGTGTAGATAAAATTTCAGAACAGCCTTACAGCTCTCTACTAACCTAACAGTTGAATGCAATTACAATCTCAGCGACGCTGACATGGGTATTGGCTGTTGGGTTCGCTGGGAAAAAAATTACATTGGATCTAGGGTCCAGACTCTTAAAAACATCGACAAGACCATACCAGACAAGCTGTTTGGTCATAATTTCATGCACAATATCACGCACTCTTTCGTTCCTGACGTGATCCCTCCTCGAGATTCCGGCTGATCACTGGAAAAAAAAAAAAAAAAAAAAGCACATAGGATCTAGAGTCCAGACTCTTAAAAACATCGACAAGAAAAAGTACTCTTGATTCAATCAGAATCAAGCTTAAATCAAGAACCAAGCCTCTTAATTTAAGCGGATTCCGTTTTGATTCAACCAAAAATCCGATTGAATCAAGAGTATTTTTTCTTCTCAATGTTTTCAAGAGTCTGGACTCCAGATCCAATGTGTTTTTCTTGCCAGTGTTGGAGAGGTCCTCATGTGCATGCGTCATTTTAAACGAGGATTCCAATGTTTTGATGTTTTCCTATTTCAGATTCAATGCGTCGTTCATGGAGTCGGCTGCCCGAGAAACAAACATTCACTACGGAGGAACTTCGCTGGATGTTAGCAGAGTGTTGTTCGTCCACGGAACATGGGATCCCTGGGCTACTCTCGGCATCACCAAAGAACCTCCGAAAGGAAGTATTGCTGTCTTCATTAAAGGTATAGACATTCTTCCATCAAAATAATGGACCGCATTAGACAAGGTACGAGTTTAAGCATTCTGATGCATGTTTTTTAATCAAGAATTGTACGTAGAACACGATTCTTCCGTCGAAAATAACTGAAATCAACTCCTAACTAAGATAACAAAGCCGCAAGGTTGGTGGCTGTTTCTTCATCTGCTTCTCATGCTAGGATCTTGGCATAGCACTACAAGCCACTGCAGGGAATGCCTCTACTGGGTATGCCGAGTGTGGTTTACTGCTCGAATCCTCGGTTGAAAGATCGGCTGGAGACAGAGAGCGCGTTATCCTAAAAATTCTGGTCGTACCAAAGGATGATAATACTCGTGTACTTCATTATGACAATGGAACAACCATAGGGCCAAAAAGTACTGGATCTCCCGACTCATCTTTCTTCGAACCGCGGCTGGAAGAGAGGTTAAATGTTATTACTGGAGAATAAAAAATCAGTGATATTGAAGTACACAATTCTAACACCGATATCATTTACACAAATACGAGCGATGATACAAAGTGTCTTAACATACCACGAAATCATTTAAATAATGATGTGTCGCATACGGAAAATTTTTCAAATTGCAGACTGCGCGGCAAATATGCTCTCAGGTGAATTGTAGCAATTTTCTGTCCCATCCATTTTAAATGTTACCGTACACTGGAAAAAAAAACACGTTGGATCTAGAGTCCAGACTATTGAAAACATTGACAAGAAAAAATACTCTTGATTCAATCAGATTTTTGTTTAAATCAAAAGGAAATCCGCTGAAATTAAGAGGCTTGGTTCTTGATTTAAGCAAAAATCCGATTGAATCAAGAGTATTTTTTCTTGTCAATGTTTTATGAGTCTGGACTCTAGATTCAATATGTTTTGTTTTCAAGTGTATAAATAAATTACTTCCATTACACTGTATTTTAGGAGGAAGAAATTATTTTCCGTAATCGTTGTTCTACTGTTTATAAATGAACTCGAGAGTGTCAGCTTTATTGTATGTGGCATCGGCGGCTACGAAGTCCGCTTCCCCCGCAGGAATCGGAGAAGAGATGCTGAGGAGGGATTCCGCATGCTGAGGCGGCGGGATGCTTGAATTCGCGCGCCAAGAAACATCAAATATCTTGGTCAGGAGACAATTTCAGTAATTTTCGTTGCTCGAATCGTGTTCATTGTTGAATTTTACTTAAGAATCATTAATCAGAATACTCAACTTCGTACCGTGTCTGGTGGTATATTCGAAGATTCAACGGAGACCCGTTCCTGACCTAATACAGCGCTTTCTACACTGAAAGAAAAACAACACATTGGATCTAGAGTCTAGACTCTAAAAACATCGACAAGAAAAAATACTCTTGATTCAATCAGATTTAAGCTTAAATCAAGAACCAAGCTTCTTCATTTGAGCGGATATCCTTTTAAGCATAAATCCGATTGAATCATGAGTCCTTTTTCTTGTCAATGTTTTCAAGAGTCTGGACTCTAGATCCATTGTGTTTTTTTTCCAGTGTATGGTTGAGAGGTATGATGTAGTAACAAGAGATGAACTGATGAACATACAGGGTGACGAGTCCTTGTGACAGATACCATCCAAAGGCAAGGCGTAAGTCGATTATCGATATTTCCCTTTTTGAAAATATGGTACAGAATCGGTTATTGAGGTGTACGTTGCGGTCACCCTGTTAATCGGTCCTTTTCCGTAGGTTCAAATGGCAGATCAATCAATATATCACGGAGCGCTCCTCGACACTGGTACCCGAGCGGAGAAAAAACCGCCTAAGTTTTCGATACAGTGGAAGGACAAGGGGGAATAACGGGAAGCAAGGCTAAAAATACACAATTACTGAAAACCGAGACTTTCCGACTCATAACTGAGTCATTTTCAGTCAGAAATACGATAAAAATTTTAAAAAAACGATGAAAACCTGAGCCTTACACATCGGTGGCCGGGATCCGAGAGAACGAAAAAAATGATGAAAAATGAATTTGTACTGTATTTCCGACTGAAAATGACTCAGTTGTGAATTGAAAGTTGAAACGTCTCGGTTTTTTATGAGTGTGTATTTTAGCTTTGTTTCCCGTTTTCCCCCTTGTTTTTCCACTGTTTCGTGTACACGGATCGGAAGTCTGCTGGATGAAACCCGAATCGCATTTAAGTAATAAGATTTTTTGCGACACAATCTAAGGTTCGTAAGTTCAAAAAAAAACTCAAGTGCTCCACATAAACTGAGGTTCAGTCCTCGTGAGTAATATTCTTTCCCTCTTATAATTAAAAGCTTGAATGAAAGAAATAATGTGAAACAAGCTTTTTAAACTAAAATAATGGAAATTAATATTTAAGGGAAAAAACTCCGAGTTGACCACCTCAAATTTAGTTTCAGTGTGCGGCGAAAACTGCCGCTGATTGCGCACGAAATTTTTGTCTTAATATTTTGTTAAAAAACGTACAAAGAAAGATGACCATTACTAATGATATTTTTCTCTTACAGGGGTAGGCCACTGTGCAGATGCATTTCCAAGTGGGCCGAGTTCTATGGTGCAAATAAAAAAGGCACAGGAGAAAATGTCACGTATTTTACAAAAATGGACGAGTGGGAAGATACAGGAGCATGAAAATCAATCAGTTTTCTACTTTTAGAAATCATTTGTCCTACATGTGAATATTGAGCGTCGTCCAAGATTGTTTTAAAATACTCAAAAAGAAAAAAATAAAATAAAATAAAATAAAATAAAAAAATAAAAATAAATCCATCTACATTCAATCCGTGCATGTAATTAGAGCTCAAGATATTAAAGATAAAATCAATAATAAGGCACATACGCACGGAGAGCCTCTTTAATGGATGTAAAACATCATCGTTCGTCTACAATTGGACGTATTTATGCTAAAAGGAACTAAGTGCATACAATTTGCGAGGAACATAGTTCCTTCCAGCATAGATACGTCCAATTACAGTTCATCTAAAATGGAGAATGCACTAAAATCTCCATATCGGATCAAGGATGAAGTAGTAGTAGAATCTGACAAATATTTTCCAGCTGAAAGAAAAAATTATTAATAAAAGTTATTTTTTTCTTCTCTTATCATATCGCGATTTGGTATTTCTGATGACACGATTAGAAATGGTGATCTGATTCAAGTACTTCACTGTGGTATTCCGTAATAGTCTGACGAAGAGAAAAATTAATGATTAGAGACTATTTTTCTCTTCCTCCTTTCATCGGCCGGATCTTCATGCCATGGCTGTAGTAGTCGATATATTTTAGCAAATAATGCAATAGGGTGTCTTTCGAGTGCATTTAATGCAGCCTTGTCGTGAGGATGCGACCCCCATCTTTTAACCGCTATATTAGTGAGTCTCTGGTTAGTCTTGCGCAAGGATTAGGTTACTCTATATCCTTACGCGAGAATGACTGCAGGTTCAGAACCCAATTTTCGCTATACATCAGGCTCACTTAAACATTTCAGTCAAATGCCTCAAAAATGGTTCGAGTTCCATGGTTGTATAGTAAAGCACTCTCGTGTGGATGATAAATTAGCGATCAATACTTCAACCTGCGTTGTACTTATCACTCCCCACGCGACTTTACGACATCCTCGCATCCCTCCTGCCACCTGGTATTGCCGCTCCTCTCACAGTAGACGAGTTCGTCCAGATGCGTCGGACCTTTCTCTTGAAACGGACTCAAGACGTAATGGAAGAGCAAAATGGCGTACGGCCAGCGAATTTTAATCGAATGTCCCGAAACCAGATTCTGCCCAATCCAATCGCCGAAACCCTTTCCTCGATCGGTTCATACACCTCCATGACGCTCGGCATCAGATTCGATGTTACCGCACCGGACAGACCAGCATGGTGGACTTTAGATGAGGCCATCTGAGCAAACTTTAACCTCTTTTGCTCCCTCACCAGTTCACAATACATGAATGCTTCCGAACGCATTCGTGCTTTCACAAATGAACCTAAGATGGTTGATGCGTTTCTTAGGTTTGTGAATGATGATATGTTTGTTAACACATACAATCACCATAACACGCACCAATACAATCAGTATACAATCACCATAACACGCACCAATACAATCAGTGCCACCTCATCATGACCGAACTTCTAAACCTCAATCCTATCAGGAATCAATACCTCCTTAATTAGTTACGTTGGCCGTAGAACTAAATTAGCTAGTAATCAATATGTATATACGTTGCACCGTTGTGCCTATCTTTATTAGTTTTCTTAACGTTCATTAGACTTAAGATATTTTCAAGTTTAAAACAATTTAAAATATTTGAAGCCTCCAAAACCTTAAGGGCCTCCTCCTCAGAGAGCGTTCTAATTCCTAAGGTTTACATCAACAAGCGATTTTCCACGCACACTCAATTACAAAATATACACATTTAAAATTCATTTTCTTTTGGTTTAGGTTCTAAAAAGAATAGAATTCTAAAAAGAAACGGGTTGGAATTCTAACAAGTTGGTACCTTGAAGAATGACGTCATCGAGTGCCTCTGCCAAGATGTTGATGATGATGAATTAAGTGTATAAAATAGTGCATCCTAATTTTTTACGGCACAATGTTAAATTTACGAGGTTTATGTTTACACGATCTGCTCATAGATTCAAGAAGCGATTTTAATGCTATGATTTCGTTATTGACTGAAGCGGAGAACATTTTTGATACTACCAAAGCTTATGCGTTCGAGAAGCCAACTGACGTTGTAGCAACAGCAATTCCGCTTTTGCGAGCATTCCCTAGAAGGAAAAGTTTTACTGCGTGGCCAAATCTAATCCAACATTACTCTATTAAACTACATAATGATTTTTTCAAGAACGCTACAGCCATTAAGTGCCAAGATGTTGATTATGATGAATTAAGTGTATAAAATAGTGCATCATAATTTTTTACGGCACAATTTTAAATTCACGAGGTTTATGCTTACACAATCTGCTCAAGCATAGATTCAAGAAGCGATTTTAATGCTATGATTTCCTTACTGACTGAAACGGAGAACATTTTTGATAATACCAAAGCTTATGCGTTCGAGAAGCCAACTGACGTTGTAGCAACAGCAATTCCGCTTTTGCGAGCATTCCCTAGAAGGAAAAGTTTTACTGCATGGCCAAATCTAATCCAACATTACTCTATTGTACCACGTTAGGATTCTGTCAAGAACGCTACAGCCAGAGCAGATCATTTCAACAGGATCGGGATTCCGCTGTATTCTAGTTTTCTTGACTGTATAGCGGTTGATCGCTCGTCAATTGAGCATGATTTTCTACTCAAGCGAGCGAAAGACGAAACTCTATCGCATGGATCCATGCCACTAACAGCGTGGTACGCGCTGTTTTGCGGTATTATGGATCCTTGTGCAACGGAACTGCAACTCATAGCTGGCTACATTAAAGCGATTACAAATAATAAGAAGTATATTGATTCAAAGAACAAGGAAGACCAGATCATATGGGTGAGAAGTGCTGACTCATCTGAGCTCACATACGTTAATGGTTTTTATAACATTCATGATATAATAGAATGTCTTCTTCATATAGCTGAGACGCGACTGGGTTTGGATAATCGCAATGTCATAAGCATTTCATTGACTCAAATAGATTTAAACGATGTTTTGGATGAGTTGGCTATTAATGTCGCGCACTCATCGAAAGTATTCGTCAGTAAAATTAGAATAAATATATATAGGGTTGGCAATACGATTCGCTGGAATGTTTGTTGACGAGTTATCCTTGTACAAACATCCTGGGCATGTGAATAATAAATGTATCGTATCTACCCGTCTTTTACGTGAAATGTTGAAACGGATTACTTTAAAGTCTTCAAGGATTGCGAGACTTGTAGAAAATTAAGAAGTGACGGGAGGGAAAAGCTAAAACGATGGAATCTCCCTAAACTGGATCATCTAATCGCCAAGTTGCTGTCCTCGTCGCTTCTCACCGATACAAAAGACGATTTTACACGTGGTCTCAGTTTTCTCCATTCTATCATAGAGATAGCGGGGTACGGTAGATCATTACGACAAACTAGCTCTTCAAAAATCCCAGAAACTCCTTCTGTGGATCTACATGGATTAGCTGATGGAATAAAAGGTGTAGTTAAAGCCCTTCACCATCAGGCGGTTAACACGGGATACATCGTAAAACCACAGGAGTGAAAATCCGTGTGTTCTACCGCTTGGCGATCGACTAGTTCTGGCGTTAGCGCAGAGAAATCCGAGGTTATGGTTAATGGCGTTAGGAAGATAGTTCCTATAAAAAATGAAATGTCTATTGGTTCTCTGTTGGGTGAGCGTATGTTCACTCGCGAGTTACTAGACGTCAAGCGTACGAAACATAATCCTTGCAGTTTCGGTATAAGATGTGTTCCCTATAAGGGCATCCGTCTCACATTCGTTCTGCTAATTACTGCGGTTAATGTACAGATAGCGGTGGCTAATCACTTAGTTAGAGTGATAGAAGAACCTGCCGCTTGGGACGGCGCCGTAGATGCTCCGTGATACTAGCCACATTCACAAGATCGAGGAGTACTACGGGCGTAAGGATCTCTGACAATAGAGAGACTATCGTCGCTTGTGGTTCTGCAGACGTCCTACCTTTGGATATTGATTTTAAAAGTTTTGATCAAAACAGTATAGGATGGAATGGAGATGTTGCATGTGTGAGGGCTTTGCGATTTGACCATCGATTCTTACATAATAGTTCATGAGAAACACGATGGTGCCACTGGTTTTCTCTGAAATCATCTCCCAAGCTCAAAAAAAGCTCTCAAAGTGAGGCCAAAATGGAGGGGATATCCCACGCTATCCTGGGAGTACACCTATACATCAAAACAATCTCTCCATGCCAAGATAGGGAGCAAATACATTAGCAGGGTTGCCGTGTTTTCAGTTTTGGAGTCCCCAAATGAAGTGGCAACCCTGCCAATGTATTTGCTCCCTATCTTTGCATGGAGAGTTTATCTTGATGTAGAGGTGGACTCTCAGGGTAGGGTGGGATATCCCCTCCATTTTGGTCTCGCTTTGAGAGCTTTTTTTGAGCTTGGGAGATGGTTTCAGAGAAAACCAGTGGCACCATCGTGTTTCTCGCGAACTTTTACATACGAAACAACAGTCAAATCGCAAATCCCTCACACATGCAACATCTCCATTACTACGGTTAATGCACAGATAGCGGTGGCTAATCTCTGAGTTAGAGTGATAGGAAAACCTGGCGCTTGGGACGGCGCCGTAGACGCTCCTATTAATACTAGCCACATATTCACAGGATCGAGTAGTAGCACGGGCGAAAGGATCTCTGACAATAAAGAGACTATCGTCGCTGGTGGTTCTGCAGACGTTCTAACTTCGGATATTGATTTTAAAAGTTTTGATCAAAACAGTATAGGATGGAATTTTAGACAGCTCTTATTGGAATCCTTGAAAGAAATATGACGGCAGCAGAAATATAAGTTCGGGAAAGATGAGATTACTTACGATGAGATGGTAGAATATGCTTACGGCGAAGGGTATGTATGCAAGACTTACTGGGATAACGGTAGGGCTGCTTTTACGTATTTCAGAGCTGACGATTATGAAAAATTAGACACGAAAGCAAAGGAGTTTGTTGATCAGAATTTTGTCCGCTATCGCGTCGGCAGCGATATTTTAGTGGATTAAATAGTTTCAACGCTCCTAAAAAGATCAAAGCGAATTCAGACGTTTATAAAATGAAAGAGGGAGTCAAGCTTACAATCAATGATAAAAAACTCCTGCCGGTTAGTCTGAGCGTGGGTTCCGTCCATAACGGTTCTGATCTCGTTCTCATTGAGTGCGAGCGCATCAGGCGAGCTCACAACGTTATTTATGAATTCTGTCCAAAATGCAGCAATGCAGGATATTGCTCTAATAAAACTGCAGAAACATACCAAGCTAGGCAATAGTTTAAAAGCTATAAAATTTAAAGGAGTAGGAGACGATTGTGAGATGATTTTCCGCATTATGCAGGGGGAAGATCTCACACCTGAAATGACAGACGAATTCTTGGTGTATTCAGTGAAAATATTCGCTGAAATGGGTCACGTTCTCTCAGTTGAAAAGATGTATTTGACCCATGGTTCATTGGAATTTGTGCAAACTTGTGAAAGAAATGGGCTTTATACAACCAATAGATGGCGAATCTCCTATTTCCCCAGGTCCGAAATTGGTGGAGCTAGCTACACACAATGATAGATGGTATAAAGTGGATAATAACACCTTGCAGTGTTGCTTGGACCCAAAGAGAACTCCGCACTGGACTGGGAAAAGACTAAGGCCATGTGGTACACGGATTGTTGATCCCACCTGCAGGACGCCCAACCGCCACCTAGAGGAGAATGCTGGCCTTCATCCGTTTATCGTCAATTGCACAATCTCAGGGTCATAAATCCCCTACTTAGCGATTCAGAAGACACGGACGAAGAACCGGAAGGACGCCCCCCCCCCCCCCAAAAAAAA
>NW_017547142.1:4142560-4202831 GCF_001854935.1 Bemisia tabaci | reverse complement strand
GGCGGGGGGCAACTCAAAAATTTCAAATGGCAACCCCCATCATGTGATACATCGTTAGAAAGAGCATGAAAAAAGAAAATTTTTGGCGCAAACCCGAAGTCGATCCGACCCCCCTATCAAAAGTTAGGGGGGTCCAAAGGTTATTTAGGGGGTCCGTACCTTCATTTTTTAGAGTAGCTTCGGCGGCTCTTAGATATACCGTTTCTCTTTTCAATGAGTCCTTGAATACTCCAGGTCTGATACCGAAGTCTTCATATTGCCCCCGGGCCACCACAGCCCCCCCCCCCCCCCCCCCCCCCCNCAGCCCCCCCCCCCGTAGGGGGGGATGGGCCTGTTACAATGAAACATTGCATTAAAATGTGGAAAGTCACAGAAGAGCTTCAAACTTAGCATCAAAACCGAGTGGAACTTCTTGCCAATGTTAACGCAAACGCAGCCTGCGACTTTAAAGTGAGTTTTCAAAACTCTTAGCCCCCTGCCCCCCTCATTTTTGGTTG
The DNA here is from genome assembly GCF_001854935.1 of Bemisia tabaci. Lineage (NCBI taxonomy): Eukaryota > Metazoa > Arthropoda > Insecta > Hemiptera > Aleyrodidae > Bemisia > Bemisia tabaci. The sequence continues at coordinate 4,202,334 of NW_017547142.1, read as the reverse complement.
CAGAGCGGGTAAAAACCGGGAAATTCACTACAAATAAGCCCGAAACTAATGTCCAACTTGAGAGGACCCTTGAAACGTTATGCGATCAGTCGGAGCATTGAAATACAGGGACTGCCGCCCCCTTAAAGTACGGAAACATCCATAAAACCCCCGCTGCCCCCCTCTTTTTTCGTTGCGGAGCGGGTAAAAACCGGGAAAATCGCCAGAAATGATGCCCCGGTTCCTGTAACAGCCCCGCAATGAAAAATGAGGGGGGCAGCGAAGGGTTTTATGAATGATTCCATCCTTAACGTGCGCGGCAGTTCCTGTGTTGCAGCTCTCCGACTGGGCGCAACGTTTCAAGGGTCCGCGTCAAGTTGGACAGTAGTTTCGGGCATCATTTCTGGCGAATTTCCCGGTTCTTACCAGCTCCGCAACGAAAAAAGAGGGGGGCAGCGGGGGTTTTATGGATGTTTCCGTACTTTAAGGGGGCGGCAGTCCCTATATTTCAATGCTCCGACTGATCGCATAACGTTTCAAGGGTCCTTCTCAAGTTGGACATTAGTTTCGGGCTTATTTGTAGTGAATTTCCCGGTTTTTACCCGCTCTGCAACCAAAAATGAGGGGGGCAGGGGGCTAAGAGTTTTGAAAACTCACTTTAAAGTCGCAGGCTGCGTTTGCGTTAACATTGGCAAGAAGTTCCACTCGGATTTGATGCTAAGTTTGAAGCTCTTCTGTGACTTTCCGCATTTTAATGCAATGTTTCATTGTAACAGGCCCATCCCCCCCTACGGGGGGGCTGTGGTGGCCCGGGGGCAATATGAAGACTTCGGTATCAGACTTGGAGTATTCGAGGACTCTTTGAAAAGAGAAACGGTATGTCCAAGAGCCGCCGAAGCTACTCTAAAAAATGAAGGTACGGACCCCCTAAATAACCTTTGGACCCCCCTAACTTTTGATAGGGGGGTCGGATCGACTTCGGGTTTGCGCCAAAAATTTTCTTTTTTCATGCTCTTTCTAACAATGTATCACATGATGGGGGTTGCCATTTGAAATTTTTGAGTTGCCCCCCGCCTCCCCTCCCCCTGGGGGGGTGAAGAAGTGGGAAGTACCTCAAAAAGTTTCCCCCTCGATATGAGGAAGGACGCCACAAACCGCAAATCGATATCATAATTAGAACTTAAGTTATGGCCAGTGGTGCGTAACTTTTGAATAACCCTGTATTAGATTATTCTTGCGAAAATGGTCAGCCTCCCACCCCGAAATTTTAGAAGATTTGCCCGCTGATCACCTTGAATGCCCGATGGGCGAGAAACGAGTCCTAAAAGATTCTACCCTAGTAGCAGAGAATCTTAAATTTTTTTTAAAAAAGTCGTGAATTGCAAATCTTGATAACTCATGAAAAAACTGTGGAAATTCACGAAGAAGTAAACCCTTTTCGGGCGATTTTTTACGTAAGAACAGGCTTACACTTTACATAAAATTGGTCCCATTTTTGAACGAGTTTATTAAGAATTTGGTTAAGTGGATATATTTCGAAATTTGTATCATTTTTCGTGAATTTGAAAATCCGCAGGATTGCGATACCTGTGCGACAGTACAGTCCCCTATACGGTAGGAGGCAGTTTTGAGAAGGAGAAAACCGCTCTCAAAGTTCATACTGGTGCCTGTGAGGCAAATAAATCACGCGTTACAAATTGTATCACGGTCTGTCGTACTATACGTGTCGTACTGAAGAAGAAGTAAGTGCAAAGTGATAAAGACGATGGATGCAGCCAAAGTCTACACCGCGGAAGAGGTCAAGAAGATCAACCCTAGATACAAGGGCCGACCAGAGAACTTCAATCCTGCGAAGTGTAAAACGAACAAAGCGGCACCAAAAGAGTCGAAAAATCCGAGGCTGGGACCTTCAAGCCCGTTTCCCTCGAAGCCAAAGCATTTGGACAAGAACACGAATCCAACACCACAACGTAATGATTCGACCTTGGCTGAATCTATATTCGGTCAGGATATCTGTGTTCAGGAGATCCAACCTCAAGAGTCCTTTAAGGCAAGGTTCCGACAAAAAATTTTTGATCGAGAAGCTTGTGTGATCGGTTTGTTCGGAAAGATCACATTATGTTTCTCCACGCCTTTACTTCTGATTTAATGAAAAGTTCTTTTAATGGCTTGGGAAGCTTGTTAAAATATCTGATACCTCTGCTTTCTAAGCTATCCCAGTCTACTTTTTCCCCCCGTTTTTTTTTTCAATTTTTGCTAGGATATTTCTGGTTTGTATTTGATTATTAGTAATTAATTTTTCTTTGGTGATGTAGCCTAATTTAATTGATTCCTTTATTGTTGAAATATATATATACCTAGAGAAGACAGTCATCACATTGAACTCTGAGAATAGTTTTCTACAAGAGTCAAATTTTTTTTTGTTTGCAATAATTCTTAAGATTTTTTTTTGAGTTAAAAGAATATCTCTGGCACCTGTTGTATAGCCCCATAATTGTATGCCATAAGCTAATTATGGAATCCACGTTAGAATGGTAGTACAACATGAGGGACTCCCTATCTATTTTCCTATTAAGTTTCCTAATAGCAAATGCCCTACTTGCAATTTTTTTCTCAATATGTTTTGCGTGAGAATGCCAATTTAGTTGTTGGTCGATGAAGAAGCCCAAATATTTCACTGTTTGATCTGTCTGAATTTCCTTATCACCGATTTTGACCGATTGAAAATCTAATATATTTTTAGTGAAGTTTAATATAAAGGTTTTAGCAAAATTTAATTTTAGATTATTATCCTCTACCCATCTACCACATTGATGTCATCAGCGTAGATTACTGTTTGAAGGTCAATTCCATTGTCCTCTAGAAAATCTGGCAGGTCATTTATGTATATAAGAAATAAAAGTGGACCGAGCAATGAACCTTGGGCTACGCCAGCGGTACTAGGTGTGAAATTGGAATGATATTTTCGGCCATTTTTCGATACTTCGGTTGTTTGAAATCTACCGGAGAGGAAACTCCGAACCAACTTACAGGCTTTAGTGGAAAAGCCATATTTTTTTTAACTTTTCAATTAAGATATCGTGATCAACTAAGTCAAAGGCTTTCGACAGATCAAACTGTATGCTTACGATTGACTCTTTAGAACAAGCATTTTTTAGTTGCCTTATTTGGTTTAGGAAGGTCATGACCGCTAAGCCTGTATTTTTTCCTTTTCGGAATCCAAACTGCGATGAAGTAAACAGATTGTTTTTTTCAAAATAATCATAGATTTGATTGTATAGAACTTTTTCGAGAATCTTTGACAAAAAAGGAAGTATCGCAATGGGACGATAATTTTCCAGATCTTCTTTGGAGCCTTTTTTATGTAGCGGGAGAATTTTGGTTAATTTTAATGGTTCCGGGAAATTCTCTGTGGAAATTGTTTCGTTTACTCCTTGAACTATTGGATCCAGCAGAAGTTCCAAATTATCTAACAGTAATTTGTTGGGAAATTCATCCAAACCAACTGCCGCTTTTTTGTTCAGTTGTTTGATAATATTTTGAACTTTGTACTTTGTGACGGATTTAAAATCAAAGGAATTTTTGTTTTTATTTTTATCTCTCATTAAATTACGAGCTAGGGCTGGACTTCCTGTTTTGGGAAATTTTGCCCTGATGTTCACAAAGCTGTCATTAAATTTGTTCGCAATTTCTACTGGATCATCAATTAGCTTCCCATCCATCAGGAGGTCACTTACATTTTTGTAAACGACTTGACATTCTAAATCGTTTTTGATGACCTTCCATACCTCTGCATATTTTTTACTGGCAATGGCTGACTTTATGCGCTCAACATTTTTTGAGTATCTACAATTACTTATGAGTTTTTTTTATCTTTTTATTTGCTCTGTTTACTAATTTTTTATATTTTCTCAAATTGTGGAACTTGAAAAGTTCCCAGTTCTTGTTTTTTTCTTTGATTAATTCCCCTAGTTCAATTTTTTTTAGAGATGGTAGCTCAAAATTATCTGTTTTCATTTTTTTCACTTTCAGCGGGAAACTACTGTTGTAGTTTTCTACAAAAGATTCATGCAGTTCTTGTAAAGTTAATTTTTTTTTCGATTTTATGTAGTCACCCATGGCATTTTTAAAGATAATGTTATTTCTTGCAGAGAAATATCTTTTCATTATGGGTTCTGTCTCATTACCTTTTAGCTTTGTTTGTGAAGCAATACTACAATGGTCGCTTAGAGTGGAGTCAAAGACATTTATATTCCCTATATCAAAATTTGAAAGACAGTTGTCAAGGAGGGTTTTGGAGTTTTTTCCTATCCTTGTGAGCACATTTTCAACATTCAGCTTTAGATTACAGGATTTGGCCAACAACCTAAAAGAAGCGTTATCTTTGCATTTCGAGTCGTTCATATCGACATTGAAATCACCGTAAATGGCTACTGTATTTTTTTGCGGTTTGAGTTCGTTAAGCAATTTTTCCATATTACTAAGAGATACCTTGAAATTTCCTTTTGGAGGTCGATACACTACAAGAATAAAAATTGGTTTTAAAAGTTGCACTTTTTTTTATTGAGGTCACTTTGATACCTGTTATTTCAAATTCTTCTTCAATCGCTAAATGCTCAAAATCTAGTTGGTTATAATTTACTTGTGTAGTGACATATATGCTTGCTCCACCCCCCCGTTTTACTTTGCGGTTAAAGGAAGACGCTAAAGAGAACGTTTCTAGCTTAATAATATCCTTGACTTCTTTTATCCAGTGCTCAACAAAGCAGAGAATGTCAATTTTACTGCATTTTTCCTTAATTTCTACAAGTACTTCTTCATCTTTATTCCTTAAACTACGTACATTATGAAAGTATACATCTAGTTGTACCTCATTCCTTAAATTGTTTTGCCGCATTTTATTTTCTAGCTTGGTTTTTTGAGACTGGATGACAGAAATGAATTTAGTACCTAATTCAACTGTGGGCTCAGTTACGTCTAAGGCATTTAGTTTAAAGAATTTTCTCTGTCACTCTTGTTCAAAATTAAGGATGACAGTTTTTCTGCGATTAGGTCCTTACCAAGGCTATATAGGTGTATACCGTCTACCGAATAATGTTCCCTACTCATAGGCGTGTTTATAAAATTACAATGCTTGTATTTTTTACTAAACTGAATTAACTCTAAATTAAATTTGTGAATCTCTTTATTAACAAACGCATCTTTGCTGTAATCTATCCGGTATGGAATTGCTAGAAAATTAATTTTTGTCTTACTATGTTTCCTTAGAAACATTTCAATTTCATTTATGGCCTCTTCCGTTCGTCCCTCATACACATCAATTGCCCCTGCTGAGATAACCACATTATCTCGTGGGGAGATTCCAATTAGGTTGTCCGAAGAAATATACCATGTACGAGCGCCACCGGAAACTTTACTCTCAAGCCTGGTATTCCTGAATTTGTTTCCTAATTTTTGCCTAATGTTTCTAACGTGGCTGTCACCAAGAATATAGAGTTTGGAGCCCCCGGTTTCCTTCATTGTATCTCTATTGGTTTTGACATTATTGTCTTTATTTTTAGCTGTTTTGCTTCTCGCACTTATTGACCGGTCCTCTACCGAGTTTGGAGCTGCTTCCTTTGCGTTTTTTGACACAGAGAAAATTTCAAATCTACTACTGCTGCTCCTTCTATCTAGTATAGTTGAGTCAGTATGAGATGCTTTATTTTTTGTAGAGCCATTGCTCCTCCGTTTTCGGCGCTTTTGGCTTGAGCTAATAGCGCCGTTAGATGCCACTCCAAATTCGGCAGATAGGAAATCTCTAGATAGTTGGGTCTCAGCTAGACTAATTGATTCTACTTCATTCTTTTTCTTTTTCAATTTTACTAGTTCTTTCAATAAGCTCTTATTTTGTCGTTGGAGCTTATTGCACTGCTTTACAAAGTTGCCATTCTCTATTGCTAATCTGGTATTTCTATTGTGCAATACATCTATTTTACAATTATAATAAGATTTAAGGGCTTCACATTTTTTATAATTTTCTTCCTGGATAGCAGCTAGGTTGTTAACAATATTCAAAGATTTGTCTAAAGCACTTACAGATTTGAGAGTGTGGTTCTGAAGATTTGAGTCGTTCGTTTTCTTGAAATCGTCCCAGAAAAAGTCATTTTTTGTGGATGTGTCAATTCCTGTTACTGAGTTGTTGGTGATGTTGACTCGCTCCAGAGTGATAGCAGGTGACATTTGCTCCTGAGTAATTCCCGGTGACATTATACAGTCAGACTGATTTTCCAAAGAAACATTTGTGTTCCGATTTGGGGTACCGGAGATTGTTTGCGCCACTGGGAGACTAGGTGATTGCACAGGGGTTGAAGTGTGAGTGGTTGAAATTGTAGGTGTTGGAGAATTACCAATTGTAGGTGTTGGAGAATCACCAGGATTAGAGTACACTTTTGCTCTTACTGGAGTAGGGATCTTACTTTTTGGTTTTGGCTTCTGTTTCTTGCTGACAGGAAGGTTTGAATTTGAGGTTATGTCAGACAAAGGGCACATTTTGGGAGTAATTCGGGATGAATTTGGTGTTTTATTCATTAAATGGACTTTATCAGACTGGTTGTCATGAGATTGGTGAGATAACACACAAGGTTCACATTCCCATGTCTTCCTGTATTGGTCTGTAGAATCTAGGTCAGAGCACTCCAGGTGGACCCATGATTGACAATTGTTGCATTGAACTGTATAACCACTTTTTAGTAACTTGGTAGCACACACTGAACACAAAATGGGCTTCTTTTTACTCAATAACTTTGCTTTTGAAGCTGCCCTTTTTTTAGTTTTGTCACAATTATTATTATTATTATTATTGGAGCAATCAGATTTACTTATTTTGATGTCGGCCATCTTGGAACTCCCTGGAAAAATTCAAATCTATTCCTAAATAACATAAAAAATTACTTCATAGAAAACCCTTTTTACGAGTTAAAAGAATATCTCGACGCAAATCTCCCCAATCCCTAAATTGCCTGAATGTAGTCCCCTAAGTCTTAAGTCTTAGTTCTTCATTTACTGTTTTTTATTTGTTTGTTAAAATTTTTGTTACATTTATTTGATGTTAAATTTTGTTCCATTATATTATTTGACGAGTGTTAAGCTCATAAATTTGTATGAATTTCATGAGGCTATTGCATTAATAAATATATTATTATTATTATTTACGGGATGCGATACAACCTCCGCAATTAAAAGAGGGGGAAAAATCGCTATGCACTCTGCTTGAGAGAAAAAACAAGGATTTATTTGTTGCAGCTTCAACTTTTCAAGATAATTCGGTCAGTTCAGGTATCTTTTAAACTCTGTAGTCAGCCAGGTCTGTTTCGATATTTTGACATTTTTACGTACATGTTTATGCTAGCATAATTTACCGGAACTTGATTTTGTTCTTGATGTGGGTACTGTCTTACTATAACTTTCGGCAAAACTTTGCTAAGCTTCATCTTGATGGGATTTTCAATATCTACTCTCAGGCACTTATGTTTCTTGGAGAAAATTTCAATTTAACTTGTACAATGGAGCCTTTGAGGGGCTAGATGACACCTTAATGAACCCTGTTGTGTCACTGCTCAAAGAACAAATTCAGGCTAACATACATACATACATGGATACATTTTTTCACCTCATTGTCTCAACAATGCCAACTTAAGAAAATTAGGCAAAGAAGAAGCTATGACAGAATAGCTATCAGTGGCAGTTGGGTGTTGCTGAGCGCTACAAGTCCGCGACAAGTTAGGGTAGTGAGATAATGAAGTGCTACAGCTCACATTAAGTAGAGAGTATCATGCATCTATTAACAAAAGTTGCAGAGAATAACATATTCAGAATATTCATTTTTATGTTCCGGCGACATCTTGATGACGCATCCGGGCAATCTGTTGTCTGGATAAAAGTTTCGCGGTGCTTTTCTTTCGCACATGTGTAAGTGAAACAAGTAAATAAATGTTTCAGACACATGAACATTCGATAGAAATTTTCCAAAACACTTGTGCATAATTTTCTTTCATATTTTTCAGTTCATGTAACTACCGTCATAGTAAAATGCTATTTGTTCGTTATTAGGCGTTTTCGCTGGCGAGAAAAATTAACTTTCAGCGTCCACAAAGGACAATAAAACGTTCTGAATTGTCAGTAACTCCAAGATGTGTGTGATAAGGGGGGGGGGGGGGGTCCACAATTCAAATCACGTGTTCTTTGATGTCGACCCGGAGGATTTGATTATAACGTAAGGATGCCATAATTGTCAATGTGCAAGCCAATAATATAGTCGGTATCACGTTAGACCTAACTTGTATGCGGTTCACCTATTTCTCCTTCCAGACAAGAGACGTCTTCTGAGCATCCAATTGAATCCGCGATATCTGTACCCTCTCTGTAAACACCAGTCAGGATTACACTGTGAACAGTAATTTCTACCTCTTCAACAACCAAATCTCCGTCTTTCAGATCACAGGCTTGACGGTCAAGTTTTCCTCCGCGCGTGTCCGTGTCACTTCGAGTTCTGAATGCAATTCATTTTATTCGCCGGAATCTCCCATTCAGCCACGTAAGATGGAGCGGCTGAACAACTTACACGTATCGTCAAATTGAGGCGTGAGGAAGCGTCCGGAGATTCATTTCAATGGGAATTCTTTGAAACGTGTACGGCGAGTATAAGCATGTATTTTTGTAACAGCTGTTCTTCTGTTCACTAACAACATAAGCATGAAATATGTGGAATGCTTCATCGATATTTCCCAAGTTCTCAAGTATAGACTACAAGAAAATTTCCTGAGCAGAGACCCTATGATTGATGAATTTATGGAGACGCATCCACTAATGTCCAAGCAATCGTGGAAAAATATCAAATTTTACTACAAAATCCAGCTAATGAAAATCAAAAAGATTGCGGCAGAATCCAAGATCGCTACGGCCAGTATTACAGATTTCGTCTCATTTGCAAAAATGCATCATTTGTGAATTGCCTCTCATAAAATTATTGAAAATTCGGTTTTAAAATGTATTTTCCTCTCATTGCAATGAGGCGTCGTGTCATCAGAGCTTCTTGATTCTTGTGTTTGTTGATGACCTCTATTTTTTACCTCCCAAGTGCAATTTGTTAATCTCTGTCATTTTACCATCATTTAGGTAAGGCGGTCAAGAAAGGGGTTGGATGAAAAATTTAATTTTTTCACTCCCGTGGTATCTAGAGGCAAATCAGTCGTCATCCAGCTCTGTGGTTTGAATGTGTCGTGATGCCGATAAACAGTTCTATTAGGATTTTCACAATTTGTTAAGACATTCTTTGGGCTAACAGCTTGCTTTTTATTTGGCCGCTTGTAGATAAAACGCCAGTGACGTTACCGTCGCTCCGGTAGCCATTGATCGTCTTTAACTCATGAGCCCTGTGCACAACGCTCTTGACACATGCCCACGGATCATGAGTCCCGCATTCAATTAGAGCACAGTTCCGTTTGCTGCATTAGAAAAGCGGGATTTTCCCGAAGTAAATATTCCTCGATCGTATAAAATATACACCGAAACACTGTCATCGACCGAGTGATAGGAATACGTCCAAATAGAGTAATAAAAGACCTGAATGATCGATTCATATCTGAATTAAATTATGGCAACTCACTCATAAGAAAAAATTTTCATAGTTGTATGCGTTATATCCTGTTTGTGTCGGCGATTAATTATTTTTTTCTAATGTACCTGAACAACGTTGTACAGCTCTGAAAATGAGGTTACGACCCGAACACGCGATGTTTCTGTGAGCGCCTTCAATTGAGTGTGATACGCTGCAACACACCGGTGCTCGATAAGTCGCATCATTCAAACCGAGTATCCGTTGAGGTGTTTGATTTTGATATGAGTTCCGGTTCGACTTAAGTTCACGGCAGCAGTTTGCAGATTCCTTATTAGTCTCATTTTACTTTAATACAGAGTGATCCTAAAGTCACACACCACCTCTAACACCCAGGTTTCTTTGTCATTTTCATGGTGGTCCCCTTTAAATTTTGCCGAGATCAAGATGCGCCCTGCATCAGAGCAGCGGAGATGTCTAATGCATTGAACTGTTTTGAAAAGAGCCGTATGTTTAGTCAGAAGAATGTTGGTAAAAGCAAGAGGTGTGGAACCTGATTTTGTGTTAAATATGTCCAAGATGCCTCGCACAATGATAGAGTAGAGTAAAATAATTGAGCCTCCGGTTCCTGTACAAGGTTCCGAGCATCAGGAATTTGTTGTTTCCGTCAATGTGGAGATCCCCCCCCCCCCCCCCCNCCCAGTGCGAGGAAAACGAATGTGATTAATATTGTGATATGCTTAATTTAATCTAGTCAATGACTTGCGAAAATTACATGGACAGTTGCCGCACTACCCTGTGGCTTATGGAGGCTAGCTAAGGAATATATAGCTCAAATGTATAGTGAAGAATAATTATTCCAAAGAAATAAATGTGCCTATTTCTGTTGACAGCCCCCGTCGACCACTGGAGAATGGCAAAAAATTGCAGATGACTTTTAACAAAACCATCAACTCCGCAGCATCGAGGAGAAGGCGGAAGTTAAAGAAGAACCAACGACTCCGCCTCCGTAAATGATTTAGAGCAATATTTAGAGTACGATCAATGAAACAGCCTCATATCTTGGAATTTTTTTTCGGAGGAAAGAATCAAAAATTGGAATTTTTTTCTTGAAAAATTTTTTTTCAAAAATATAACGCATCAGGATCAGCACTATATCAAAGATGCCACGACAACGAGTGTAAACGGAAACTGCAGGCAGGGACGGCAGTTCTCACGAATTTCGGGCACGCAGACCCCGTCTTCCCCCCTCTGGAATGGAACGCCAATTCCTTCTTGGAGCTCTTCTCCTTTATTTTGTAGACAATCGTGTAGAAGAGTTCCTTTAATGATAAAGAGTTTTGAATATTTCGTTTACGACGTGTTCATTTGACTTCCACAGGCTAATAAATCTGAAAGACAAGGAATCGTGTTAACCGTCTTCCAATGAAGTAATCGAGTAAATTGTTATACTATGTCGAAAATGAGGGCGGAGTTTCCCCAACTGCATGGGAGCGTCGGGTGGCAAACATATAGGCTTTCGACCGTCAAGAACAGAAGCAGCGTACTATCACAGCTATAAGGGTTTCCAAAGCATAGTAGTACTGGCGTTAGTCGATATTGACAAGAATGCATTTGGCAAAGATCGTCGGGCCGATGATCTTTGAGAGGCAATAGTCAACACTTGCACCAATGTGCCAGTTTGTGGGCTGTAGTTCGTACGCGGGCTGAACGCTTAAAAAATTAGGAGCCAAACAAAGAGCATATTAAAAAAATTCTGCTTGAGAAAGATTCAAAAGCAATCAGGAAGGTTATTGAGATTCATTCATGGATTGGATAATTAAAACCATGGAATGTGCTATCTCCTGATAAGGTAATTACGCCTACATGCATGATACAATTGGACGTATTTCTGCCAAACGGAACTAAATGCTTTTAGACATGAGCCCGGAAACCCATTGAAATATATGCATAACAGGGATCACGTCATGATTCACATAGTTCCGTTTGGCAGTAATACGTCCAATCATCTCCTAGCAACTCTGTGGAGACGAGCACGTTTCGACGTTATTTTTTGTCCCATGTTTCACATTTCATTCTCCTTTAGGAGAATTTTCGGATAGCTTTGAGACTGAAGCCCGGAAAAAATTGCCCGATGTTAAAATTGGATTACGATATCGATAGAGCCAATGATTGTAAATCATGATTTTATTCACGTCGATGTCGAAGTATAGTATTGCTTACGAAAAGTGACAATCTGAAGTGTTTTGAAAACAGGAAGCACCAAATCAGAATTAAAAAAATTATTGACGGAATAGTCCGCAATCTCGCCTCGGATTTAGAATGGACATAAATAAAAAGTATCGTTGAGTTCTCCGGATTCAAGAGAGGAATATAATTGGGTAGTAAAGACAGTATATTTTGCCCGTATAAAACTGACCTGAATTTCACGTGGTAAAAACACCCCACTCCAAGTACCGAGTTCGTTCCCTGCAGGACTTCTGACAGGTTTAATAGATTTCTTAACATATTCTAAAAAGCTCAATACATGCAAAGTTCTGGACACAAGTGATGTTTCAGTCGTCACGGAAACTTCTGATAACCCGAGAATTGACACATTCAAAAGTTGACGCGAAACCTTGAATGTACATTCCACGGTCTAAAAAAATGCATATTATTTATCATTGAGGTAAGTTGATTGAGTACCTTTGAGTTTACCTGCGTTTATACCATTTCAGGACAGAGTAACTTTTCATGAGTTAATTCTCGTGTACAGTGCCGATGATTAAAACGTTTTAAACCCGCGTGAGATGGAACTCTGAATTTATTTCAGTCCCCTCTCGATAATTATATTCGTCTCCTTGAATTCGTTAAGATCTCCATGTGATTTTTAATTGTTGCTGTCTCTGAAAACTTCGCAAAAATGCATACCGTTAAAATATTGAAGTATTTGAAACGCGTGGATAATGTTGGGAAACTTTTGTTTAAAAAGTCCGATTTTTAAGATATAATTGGCATTGACAAATCTGCTTCTCTAAAGGAAGTTCCTCACCTAACATAGATGAAGTCGGGAAATCAGGGGTTTAGGGGCGTTTCGATTCAATTTTTCTGAAACTACAAAAAATGCAGAACGGAGCAAAAAATGTATGTATTAGAGGAAAAAATGATATCCGAACATTCGTAAATTTGAGAGCATACATTGTATAGTGTATAATCGGGTTTCATTATTATAGACTAGACAATAATGATGTCACGTACAAATTTTGAGTGTTGCATCCTCTTTTTAGTCCTAAACCTATCTTCCAGTTTTTCCGAGACCCCTATATATGAACGCAGCAAAAAATTGAAATATTAGAAGAAATAATGATATTGGAACAATCGTAAATTTGAGAGCATACATCGTATTGTGTATAATCGGATATCATTTTTGTAGACAAGACAATAATGATGTCACGTACAACTTTGGAGTGTTGCATCCTCTTGTTAGTCCTAAACCTATCTTCCAGTTTTTCCGAGACCCCTAAATATGCAGACCACGCAGAAGAGGGATTGGTGAATTTGGCATTCAAGATGTGCCAAGAAATTTCTACGATTTCAAGCACGTCGACAATCCACGTTGTGAACTTCGAATTCACCCCGTCACTCACGAGACTTTTCAGGAGGTTGCACGATGCGGCTATATCAACAGTTCTGATCGACCATCAGAGTGATCTAGAGACGTTTTTCAGCAATTATCAAACAAAAACCATCATGTTCTTCGCCAACGGCCTCGGCAAAATTATATCCTTCATACTCAACTCAGAATTTCCAGAGAATAGGTTTGTCAATAAGACCGAACTGCAGATTGGTCAAAATTTCACTTACACTTTAAATAACACGCGAGAATTCCCGAATTACTGTTTTGAACTCGCCACGGGTGACTTTAGATTTGAAGTGAGATCGAATGACCCTTGCGATTATAGCATGCTCCTTACGTCAGAAGAGCTGCGCGACGCGTCTATCCTCCCAGATAACATTCTTGCTTACACCCGCAGGTTGTTCACTAGTAAAATTTTTAATCACAAAAACTATATCCTAATAATGCTTACAAGCACCGCCAAGGGTTGGTATCAGGAAATCCGCACTTCAATCAAGTTCGTACGACGATCTTCCGACCGCAACTTGACGAACATCGACACGAAGACCCCCGTCGATCAATATTTGAACGCGACGTTCCAGTTTTTCTGGCGCTTCTTCAAAGGGCAGAAAATCGCGATATGCTGCGAGGACACTTGCCACTGGTACGACCCCTTCGAAAAGCGCGTGTTCAGCTACCCGACCGAGAGTAAGCGGAACTTATTCAGCGTCCGGAACCGAAACTCTTCGGTCCTCAAATACTACATCAACGACGACGCAGATACATTGACAGAACAGGTCTACGAGGTTTTCAAGTGGAGCTTATGGCTGGACTTGGTGATCGACTCGATGGAAACGCAGACCTTCCGGTTCCCTGGAGAGTGGTACCCGCTGCTTCGGAAAGCACTCACCTACGACACTTTTCGGGACCCGCTGCTTCGGGATGTACTGCTCGCCTACGACGCCTTTCAGAAATACGATATCAACGTGTACGCGGTGACCCCAGGGTTCAGTTTCGGGGCTTACGACGAGAGTTACTTCGATCATACGGTTGCGGTCGACACATGCACCGTCTGCTTGGCGACCCCACGCCCTGGCTACATGCCGCAATATCTTGCGCCCTTCAAATGTTTCACCCTCACCGTGTGGCTGTTCATCGTCATGACGATCGTCGCACTCCTCCTCGCCCAATTCTTATTCCAATACTCGCAGCGTGCAGCCTTTCGGGAGTTCTACTCGGAGCTAGACCTTTCCGCTTTCGAGGCAACATCCGCTGCGCTCACCGTTTACGCATACTTCATATGCGGTGCACCGTTCCGAGTCCTCCTGGGTCGCTTCACCACGGGGAAGATCATCTTCCTCGTGCTGGCGTTCACGGTTTTAATCCTCAGCACCGTGTTTCAAAACGGGATGGTGACCCTCTTGAGCGAGCGAGTTCGATATCCGGACATCGACACGGTGAACGAACTGAAGGAATCTGATATGCTGGTCCAATCGCACGATATGGACACGCAAACTGTGTTCCTCGATCAATACGCAGAGTACGGCGAACTCAGCCGTAAACTTATTGATAGTAGCAAATATTATGAGGAACTCATTGAGGAAGGAGTGGATGGTCCGGAAAGTATCGAGTTTTTATATGCGTATTATGGCCTGAGGAAGGAAGACGATTTAACAGCATTCGAAGACCGAGCGACTTTAGAAAGGATGAGGGAGACTATGAAGAGTGTAACACGGGCTGCCGAGACGGATTCTTTCATTTTCAGCATCCCCAATTTCCTCATTTCGCGCCAAAACTTTTGGGTGAAGCCGAAGGGTTCCCTCAGATCGGTCGAGTATCACCACGTCCAAGATTGCTTTTTGACGTACCCGATGACGTATCGAATTTTGAAGAACTCGATCTATTTCGATGCACTTAACCGGAAGCTCTCTCAGTTCGTCGAAAGCGGGCAGATGAGAGGGTTTCGAAGCCGGGCTGAGGACGGTTTGGAGAAATTTTCGGCTCCTGAGGAGAGCGAAGACTTGCCGAGGGTTTTCGACATGAGGGACCTGCAGCTGGCGTTCATCGGTTTGGCCCTCGGCCTGATACTTGGCTGCTTCGTGTTTATCGGCGAACTTATGGCGGATTTGTTAAAGAAGTAAAGGACCAGCCAGCTGGCGTTCACGGAATTAGGCCGGTTACAGGACATTTGGATAGCATTTTGCAAAGAGGAACCAAGAGCATTCCAATGTCACTAAGATTGAATGCAACTTTGTTTGCCTAGCAAATATACACGGATTATCTTAACTAATTTCATCTTTACTCCCCATAAACTATAACTTGAAGACGAAAATTACCTTTGTGAATTTAATTTTTGTCATGATTTCAGTAATCTTATTGAAGGAATATAATATATACAATTTTAGAAACATTGCACGGAAAAAAAAAAGGTTGTTAGGGGGACAGTTCATGGTTGTAGATGGCGAAATGGTAATTGCAACCGACGTGCTGGGTGCTACTACCAGAGTGCCAGTGCAGGTGTCAAACCCGCTCAGGTAAACATAACTACCGTGCGGTGGCTATACGTTTTCCTGGGTTGTCTGCTGTCGGCTGGTTGTAATAACTACCTCGCGTGTGCTGCCCTCCTTCGAAATTTCCGTTACAATTTAGTTCAAATTAAAATGGCGTCGGGTACGGTCAGCTTACCACGCGTCGGTCTTCCAAAAATTATAATAAAAGAAGTCCTGGAAACTTGGATTCAATTTTACCGCGTTTAATTCAAAAATAAAGTGATTGGTGAGCGGTGGAATTGATCGGTACCTTGTTTACTTCCCCTTCTAACCTCAAATTAAAAGTAAACAGTGAATTGATTCTTCGTTGGGCAGGCCGGCTGCTAGTCATTCTAAGATCTAATTGGTATCAAAATTTCGTCGTAATTAACGGTTTTGTGTCGTGCGGAATCGTTCTTCGTCCATTCGATGATAATGTGCCCGAAATTTACCCTCGGAATGTGCTTCTTTAGTGTTACGGTTCGGAATATCTTCATCGCGTACAAGGACAACATGCTCCCCTGTGTGTCCTGTAACTCCGTGATAAAAGCTTATTTAAACCTCCAAATTGAAATTCCCTTAGTGATCCGAACTTATTGTGAACTTATCAGTAGCCAATCTTCAAAATTCGGATGAGTTTGACTTTCGAAACCTCAAGGTATGTAAATAAGCATCAGCATTTTACTTGACTCATAAGTCCCGTTGTGTCTGGATGTATTCGTTGTTCATCGTGTTCTCAATAATTTTATCATATTTATAAACCATGTCATAAATACTGGAGGTTTTTGAGAAGCTCATGTGATATAGATTGGGGCAGATTTCCGACCAGGCTACATGTAAGCTGTGGCCCTCCACTACCATTTTAGATGCGACACCGTGTAATCTCTTTCAAGCTAATGATTTCTAAATATCTCGCTTTGGGGAGACTGAAAGCTGAGATGGAAGGCTTGAGATCTCTATTCACTAAAGAAAAATGACAGAAGGTGGGAAGGGTATGTTTTCTTCCTTTCTTGCTGAAATTTTAGGATTTCATGAGTACTGTGGGCAAATATGTTACTTAACCTGTTTGAAAAGCAGCAACTATTGTGAACAATCTAGGCCTTAAGAACCAAAGTAAGATAAATTAATTGCAGCATTGCTTACACAGTGCAAATTTTACCTGTCATTGTAAGTAGCAAACTAATACCACAAAGGATTTTATGTTTTACTTAGAAATGTTTAGAGATATATCAGGGAATTTCTGCTACAAATTTTGAGGCAAAATGTGCATTTTGGATGTTGAAATACAAAGTAGCATAATCTTTGCAACATTGTAATGCCCTCAACTGTATTTGGTGCTCCAGACCTCAAATCAGGTTGCGTATTAAATTATTCCTGTCAACAGCACACAGTTAATTGTTACCTTAGATAATGTTTTCTGCTGTGTAGCTTCACAAACCAAAGGGGTGGTTTTACTGACCATCTTCCTGAAAATTGTGAACAGCTTCGTGTGAAAC
This sequence comes from Bemisia tabaci, assembly GCF_001854935.1. NCBI lineage: Eukaryota > Metazoa > Arthropoda > Insecta > Hemiptera > Aleyrodidae > Bemisia > Bemisia tabaci. The sequence continues at coordinate 4,185,141 of NW_017547142.1, read as the reverse complement.
TTGCCTTTGTTGACTTCGAGATGATTCAGGATGTTAATTTTGAAAAGAATTTCTTTGATTGTAAACAATTTACAACTTAGGTCTCTGAACACCCCTCCCTGAACAGCATACATTTTTAGTGTAAGTGGCACATGTATAGATGCATCTCTCAAGGGGTATGGTTAGCATATATTTCAAAGCAGTATCATCCAGGCCCCATTTCTCCCTCCCTAAGAAAATTTGGAGGATATAGCTGTAAATTTTGTGGCTTTACTTAGTGCTTCATAAGATAATCAAAATAAACAAATTTTTAAAGCTTCTTGAGAATTTTTGGAAGATTGGAATAAGTACATAGCTTTTATACTGAGGAAGTTTTTGTCAGTGTTGATCTAACAATAAGTTCTTCTGAGGAGAGTCAATTTTTCCAACATTTTTTGAAAAAGCTCCCCCCCCCCCTCTTCAATTGAAAGAGTCAGAGCCTGCTTTCTTGAACAAAAATGCAACTGCTATGCCTTAGGGTGTGCTTCATCACTGGTTACAACTCTGTTTGGGTGGAGCCTTGTTAAAGAGAGATAAGTAAGACAGGGGAGATAGAAAATGGTCAATTTTTTTCTTCATGCCAAAACAATGTTCTTAATTCATCCTCCATAGAGTAGAGATGTATTCACAGAAATCAATCTCTGACTTGCCATAACTGTTCATCATTCAACTGACTTAAATTTTTTACCTGCGGACCTCTGTTTACCCCTATTAAAAAGGGAAAGAGAAGCTATTACCTGCTTGAATTATATAGATTTCCTTATGTACTCAAAATAGCTCTGGTGAGATAGAAATCATTTGCAATTTTCATGGTCGGTACAACTCCAAACTTCTTGAAATGGTGACATAGTTTCTCTCTTACTTTATTCCTATTTTTCAGGCTCCTCTCTGAGGCTCAAAGATCCTCCCCCTTCTCTAAAACGTTTGTCGTATGTTTTCTGAATGATTCCTTTTTCTTTCCTCTTTTTATCCCCTCTCTTTCCTTTCTAGAGTCCCCCTGAGCAGTTTTCAGTTCTTGTCTAAGTATATTTTTTTTCCTTTTTTTTTTTCTCAGTAAGTTTGGTAAATGTTGCAAACTTTACAACAAAAATATTGGAAAAATTTCCGTTCAAATAGTTACAAAAAACATCTGTCAGACTGAAAGATATTTTCTGAAAAATTCGTGCAGCTTTCTCTCACAATTTGTGCTACTGAAAGCTTACCATTACTTTCAATTGGTGGGTCAGTGAGTGATAACTGATAGGGTGAAATTTGCCACGAAATATTTCAATTCAAATGCAAAATTTTCGTAATTAGGAATTTTTTACTTTAATTTATATTACTTGGGCTTTCAATTCAGCATCAACTTTGAAGGGAATTTTCCCCAGAATTCCCTTCTCAGGGAATTTAACATTTGCTCGAGTTGATTGTTTACTACCGTGGTCGGTCGGCGCGGCGTGGTAGGGGTTAGTGCAAGTGTAATGTGCGTTTCTGGTCCCATGTGAATACTTTCGCAATGTGATGTGATGTGTTTTAATGAGTCGTGATTCGTGAATATTTTCTTGGCGGGTTTCTGCGATTCTTCTGTGGCAGCAATCATGGAAGGGACATGTAAGTTTCTGGAGGGTCTAGGCCTCTCAGCGTATATTCCTGCGTTCAAAGGTGAGTGATTTCTTAATGTTTCTCTTGACATGCCGAAATATTGGTCCCCCTTTTGCTTGGTCTACCTATTGAACTTTGAAATTTTCTTGGAAGTTATTGAAGTTCTGAGTGAGTAGCAGTTGCACCGTACTCAAAAGCCTGTGGAGGGAAGCTCTAATTGGCCCTTGCTGCTCAATCTAAACTTTCATTCTTCGTAGACAATATTCAATTCACTACCATGTACTTAAAAAACCCTATGCTTGAGGTAGTTTGAATGCATCGTACCTCATAGGTGACCATGCTGACTTTAATGGTGACTGCGTACCCATCCATGAATCATGAGCCTATATTATGATGATCGTCAAGGATTTACATCAACTTTCAAAAACCTCAATGAAGGGAGGCATATGTTACTAATTGGGGGTTGTAAATTGAGAAGCTAGCATTTTCATCAATTGCACTGCGTAATATTTCCAGTCAGCCGCTATGTGTGTTGAATATCTACCTAGCCATACCCTCTTCGACGTAACTTTGTCCACTGATAATTACTTAACTCTCAATTCAAGAGGCAGGCTGATCATTAGATGTTCTCCTGCAAAGTGATAATGTTTGTACCTAGGTACTTGTCAACAGGACAAGACATGACAAAGTTAAAATGGAGTTATGTGATTGCTTGGCTTTGTTGTCGAAAACAACCATACCTAGATCATGTACCTACTTACTCTTACTATGTCTTTAAAGGGTCGACTTCTCTTCTGGTTGTCGGCCACTGAAAAGGTGCCTTTAACTTGTTGATTTTCTGGCCTGACAACATTAAAGTTATTAATGAGGGAACGACAAAGCCCATCCATAACGTAATTAGATTCGACCTTTGCCTTGTCTTGTCCAGTGGACAGCTACAAAATGTCAATAATTCTGTATTGGGTGTAGTCTAGAGTCAAAATTTGAACTAATTGGCCAGAGGTTTGATCTTTGGTGCTTGCCTGCCGTATGAATAACGTCTTCTTGTCCAATGAAATGAGAAGTGTAAGTATTGAGGACCTTAGTACTCAATGTAATTCTTTTTCTTTACATGAAAGTGACCCATACCTAATCATGCTGATATTGGGAATATTTTCAAAATTTATAACTAAACCACTCAAAATGTTTGTGGAATGGAACCTACTCTCCTCATGATCTTTGCCTTCTCCAAACCATTGTTAATTTGAGATCAGTCAGACACTCAACCGCATCTTCTGAATTTTTTTGAATGTTCTCCTCGCTGAAGCTACTCTACGCAATGTGCTTCACAAAACTTCACCAAAAACTAACGCGCAAGGATACTAGTCTCATAATATTCATCAGTGAATTTTCGACTTGTGAAGTATTCTTTGTGGAAGTCCATGAACTGCAAAGTCTTGCAATTTAAGGTTTTAGTTCAGTCTGACAAGACTTGTTCTCTCCAAAATAACGAAGCCGCTTCAATTCAGTCATTCATTATAGGCTCACAATCTCTCTTTTGTACCTTCGACTCTAAAAATGACTGTACTACTAATTGGTGTCACACAGTGTTACCTACAATTAAAAATCTATCATCGAACATCTGTACTAAACAAATTTTTATTTGTTAATAGAAGTATTCCGGCCAGGGAAAATGTGAAATGGGACTAGTAGGAAATAGTGTTATCGGTTACTTGAACCTAGTTTGTGGGTCAAAATTTTGTACATTACTTGCGTACAGAAACCTCACGTAAAATCAGATCTTTCAAATTATAGCAATTATTTTTTTCATTTTCAGAAGCTCAAATCACCGAGGACTTGCTACTGTACTTTGACTCTGATACTATCAAGGAACTGATACAGCCACTGAAGGACAGGCTGATTTTCTTAAACGGAATAAAGGACAAAAAGCAGCCGAAGGATGATTTTGCAGACCAAAGTATTGATGCAGACCAAATTATTGATGCAGACCAAATTATTGAGAAGGGGCTGGTAAGATAATTGCTATTGTTGCGAGAGTCCTTGTAAGTTGAATGAAGACCGGATTTCAATTTCTGGAGCCATGGTCCTTTTTTTTCTGGCATGGCAAGCATGAAACTCTCTGTATATGAAACTAATAAAACTGAATGAGACAGTTGAGCCAGTCACAGAGACGTGATTTTAGGGGCTTGGAAGACAAGGCTGATAAGTGCAGTTTTTGCTATTGGGAGAAGGACATGTTTAAAGTTCCAATTTACACGGAGCCTTCTGGTGGAAAGAAAGTTCAAACTTGCATTTTAATGGTTAAAGATTTGATTTCACTTGTTACTTTTTCACATAGTACAATTCAAGGCAACTTAGTTTTAGCTTTAATCCTCAAGTAATATCTTAATTGTTTTTGAAACAGCACTTATGCGCCTTTACCTCGGGGTCCCTCATTCAATGGCCTACACTGGAAAAAAAAGAATCTCAAATTTGCCGCCAAGAAGTATTTCTTCTTAAATCAAGAATTTTGCTGGTAAATATAAGCTACTTTTTTGCTTAACCCAAGCATTACTTTTCTTGAATCAAGAAAAAGTCAGCTTAAAGCAAGATAAAGAAAATTCTTGACGGCAAATTCAAGAATTATCATGCTTGATCCAAGCTACTTTTTTTTTCAGTGTACGCTTATAGAGTAGCAAAAAATTATAAGATCTATCCAAATGCCAAGTTTCTGCGTCCAGTATTGACAGAGGCATCGCTTATTGAAAAGCATGGTGCACGGTATTATCCACCAGGGTAGTGCAGTCCATGGCTCATTCCACCTTCATTTCTCAATTAGGGATATACAAATTTGCATTGGTTGCTCGCCGTAAAAAACTGATGCAATTTTGGTGAAATAAGCAATGATATGTACTACAATGATGAGTGATGACATACGCCATGATTTTTGATGGGCATCATATTAGATGTGGAAATTTGGCATTTGGGCACTTCCTCTTGATTTATGCTAATCTCCTGGTTTAAACAATGTAAACAAAATTTTGCAACCAACGCAACTGGTGCATTGCTGCCAGTGGACCTCATACTTATACCTGTCATTTTTTACATTATGTGGACGAAATTTACAGGAAATGACATCAAATTTTAGAAGTCCAAATGAATAAAAGTCAGCCTCATATTGCTGGAGCCTTGGTTATTTATAATTAAGTACAGATGAGTCAATTTTTGCCAAGACAGGAAAGTAAGAAAACAAAGGCTAAAGTTCTTCAGGGAAGTTTGCATCTTAACTCCTGGTTTTTGAATTCAGTCTAATTTGTTTTAAGTTTTCAAATAGTCACTTTCAAATTAGGAGGTGTAAAATTGTCGCAGGTAAAGTGTTTTTTTATTGAACACAGGTTATTTGATGCTTATCCAGCCAGAAAAAAGAATTGGGGCTCAAGTTCCTCATGAAACTGCCATCTAACTTTCAATTTTTTAATTTGGTCCATTATTTGGGTGTGTTGATAGATTACTTTCAACAGTCGAATTAAAAAATTGTTTGTGCGGTAGTTAAGTTCTTGTATCCTTAAATACAAGTTGTTTTATGCTAGGTTTTCCTGTTTTAGGAGAAGCTATTTTCTGTACCTACCTAATGATGTAATATTAGGTAGATGTCGAAGAAATATCTATTAATTATACAGTGGAGGGATGAGGAAGCTCTATCTGAAGTTCAGTTTTGGTTATGCTCCTCTGAGAAATTACCAAACAGTGAAGTCCTAACATAATGCCACAATTTTTAATGGGAGTCAAAAGTAACTGTTCCCCAAGAAGTACTTAATCTGGCTTATAAGGGATTTTGATATTTTTGCTTTGAAACAAAATGAAGGGGGAAAAAAAAGAAAACAATTGACAGAAGTTTGACAGAAGAAACATTCATTTGTGAATCAGTCTTCAATGTTAAAAAATTTCTTTCATTTTCTTTTCACAGAAGGAACTGGGTGATCTCCTGCATAGTTCGGACAGTGATGATTTATTGGTAACTAGTCCGCCCAAGAAGAAAAAACAAAGCGGATCCTCCTTCAAAGAAAGCACTGCAGAAGCTGTTTCTACTCCCACAAAAGAACGTAAAGAAGATTATCTTTTGACTTCCTCAACAGCAGAATCTGACTTACAGGGGACCAGTCCTCAAAGAAATTATAAAGAAAAAGGATCCCCCTCCAAAAAAAGTCCTAGGAAAGCTGGTTTCTCTCCATCTAAAAGAAGGGGCAAAATTGGATCCCCATCCAAAAATAGTGCTGAAAAAGTTGGCCCTTCTCCCTCTAAAGAAGCTGTAAAAATTGGATCCCCATCCAAAAATAGCTCTGAAGAAGTTGGCCCTTCTTCCTCTACAGAACCTGCAAAAGATCCTATTTGTAATTCCTGGATTACCGAATGTGATTTTGACAAAATTCCCGAAAAGACCAAAAAAGAGCTTGAAAAATATCTAATTGGTATTTTAGGGAAAAGCTCTGATGGTCAGGCACTTATCAAATCCAGAGACCAACTTCTGACCAATTCAGACCGACAAAAACTGGTTCACATTATTATCTGGTCATTATTATCGGAGAGTGCTAGCAAAAAAATATCTCCAGCTAAATTCGTACAGCTTTCCTTTGCCATCAAATGTGTTTTCCCTGCCGAAAAGCCCAGCATTTATTATGTTCATCAAGTTAACCTGGGGCATCAACGAAAAATTTCTGCGAAGGGAAAATTGTACCAAAAGTACAATAATTCCAAAAGATTTCTGAAGAAGAAAGGAGTAAACCTTGAGATTATTAAAGTAGCAGAAACAGAAGCTTCAACATCAACATCAGTTGTTGAATCAGGTACTGATTTTTCTGTATTCCATACCTTTCATTATTCTTAGACCTACTTCCTATAAAAAAATTAATTCCACTTGAAGAAACTTTCAGTCACAAAATATAAAATGCTCTAGAAGACCAAGTATCTACATATCGATAGTGAAACTGCAGATACGCGTATCTTGGTTTGCAGGGTCGCAGACTTCCTGTCATGCTTTATTTTTGACACAGAAAACTACACAACAGCATTTCTTAAAAACTTCAGCAATTTTTTCTTCTTTATGAAGACTATTCTGTGGAAATTGTAAGCCACAATGTTGGTTTGGTCTTTTTTTAAAAGAACAAAGTAGGAGCAGAGGTTTTGAAAAACTGGAACCGAGCTCCACATTTTTGCGGTTACCCATTTGATGTGCTATTTGGTCGGACCTAACCATAATCAGCCGAAATGCCTTTTTTCTTGTCTAATTTTTGCTCATGTTTTATTTTGTTCCAAGAAAACAAAGTAGAAATTCAATAACAAAATTATAGGTCAGAATATTGCCTAGTTTTTCTCTAAAAAATTAAAACCTTAAGAGAAAATTAGGCAATCTCTAATAGAGTGCAGCCCATTCTGGTTAACTGCATCCATTAGAAAGTACTTGTATGAGCCTCGTTGGCCAAAAGCCAGTAAAAATTCTGGTCTTTCCCAAAATTTCCACTAAATGAAAGAATAAGTACTTAAACAAAAGTATCTAAATTTAAAAACAAAAGTGTAGTCTCTTTGAAGCCGCCTCCCCAACAGCATTATGTAATTTATGAACGCTCTCTTAGCCTCAATTATTTTCTGTTTCACTTATACCTATCTATTTCCAAAAGACACCAACAAAATCTTGTGTATCCTGCTACGAGCATTTTCAAAGTTAATTTCTTCATTTTTTTTCCTTTCTTCTTTCAGTTGTCGACGAAGCTGAGGATGAGAAAGAATTGATTGACAGGGACGACGATTGGCTCAGCAAAGGCGGCGAGGAGCCATGGCTGAGGGTGATTGAGGCTTGGAGGCGTACTGCCAAAAGAAGATATACTTCTTTGTTACAAAGTTCTTCCACTGGGATTGTAGATTATTTTCAAAAGTATCAAGTCCTTACAAAACCATATGGGTATAAATTGGTGAGTGAAGTCTGTTTTACTTTTACAATGAATAAGGTCAGTAGATTGGTTAGTCAGCACTCTATCTTTGAAGAAAAAATGAAGGGCACATAACTATGCACGACTGCCCCTATTCGAAAAAATTTTCCATAGTTATTTTTAAGCTCTTCATGTTTCGCAGTTGATTTTTTTTAGTATATTTTTCAAAGGTAGAGAAAAACTAAGAACAAATTACGATTATAGTACTTTCAAGTGAAGTTTGATGGTCTCAAACAATAGCTGCCTGGGACTGGTTGTAGGGACAGGACCAAAGCACAAGGATTAGCCCTTGTGGGCTATTTGAAGTAGGGGGAAAAAAAAAAAAAAAATTACTCGAAAAGATAATTAACTGCTCCTCATTAAGGCAAAATTTGCTGCACACATAACTACTAACTAACATGTTGCTCTTACAGAGCTTCTGTGTGCTCTGCGACTCCCAACCGCCACTGACAGAGATTCTGCCAGAGCTCCTCCAGCAAATCACATCTCCTCATTTCTGGCCTTATTCCATCAATCCACGATTTGACAGGGCGTCCTCTACGTTTTCTGCCGGGGGGACCCAACACAACTGCCATTACATAAACATAAGTAGAGAGGTGAAAGGGAAACATTTTCAGGGAACCTGACTCTGCTCGTCACTTCATTCAATTACTTTCATCAGTTCATTAGCTTTTAACCTGTGAGAGATTTGAAGAAGAAAATTGGTAAGATTTGGTGGACGAATTTGAATGGCTCGAAAGTCGGTACATACATGAGCTTTACTGTCCTTATGGTGGATGGAGTATTATAAATTAGATAGTCCTAAATAACTGATCTCCTTAATTTTCCTTCTGACGTATTTGAGTAATAATCTTATTTTTCCTATTCTGTTTCAGCTGAACGAGGATTTCAATATTATTTTCCCGGAAAAGGAAAACCTTTTATTTGAAAACTGGCCGAAGACGTCTGTTAACATAATACGTTGTATTCAAGAGAAGTGTAAGACGGATACAAGTTTTAGAAGATTATTGGCAGACGACTTTCCAGAAGTCGCTGAATGGAATTTTGAAAGTTAGTATATATGATAGTAAATACAAGATTAATCAGTATCTCGGAGTCAATGGGTTCATAGACCCTGAAAAACTGAAGTTTTCTTGGAAACATGGGATTTTCCCGGAAGAATGTAACTTTCTAGAAGTCAGGTGCATGCCAGGATAAAAGAGATGTCATTTCTGGTTTAAAAACCAAAAACTGGAAGGAGCAGACGCATGGCATGTCTTTAAACTTTTCTCAATTTTTCTGATAAGAAAATTTCCGTGGTAAAAATACAAAATCTGCCCATTTAACCGATCCAGGAAGGATGGTCAACATTTTATTTCATAACATCTAATGGGGCTATTCTCATAGGCTCCAAGATATGATAATTACCCAAATTTTTTCTGTCACCTATTTTCTTTGATCGAATCTTCCTCAAACTTAATTTTTTGAGGGTGTAGGAATTATTTTTTTTTAAAATTAAATGTAATGAAATATTGGTGGATGACATCAACATTACAGTCACTTTCTCCTCATCAGCCTTCAGAATATACCAGTAGCCTCATCGTACTTAGGAAAGAAGAATTGTATCCTCTTTTTGATGCATAATAAGTGGAGGAGATTTTCATCGGCTAAAAGTGTGAATTCTTTAGTTTGACAGAGAAAACTATCTTTTCTGAATAAGGGTACAAATTAATAGGCGTACTGTGGATGGGTCCCTAAGTATGAATATTTGGATATGGAATCCAAAAATGTCATTTCTTTTCCTCTGGCCTGGACCAATCCTGCAGACAATATAATTTTCCCAGGACAGCTTTGAGTTTCTGGAAAATTCGTATTTCTGGGGGAAAATAGATGTAATTTTTTTAATTCGGCACTGAAAATCTATTGTGGATGCTCCTCTCACATTCTGGCCTCATTTTGGCAGTGGATCTTTGCTGCATAGCAAGAAAGAAGCTGATAGTGTCAGCGGTAGCTTTAAAGTAACTGCTTATTTTGAAGGATTTTCATAGTGATCGGTTAATTCTTCTTTTTTCATGTCATTTACAGTTGGATTATACTAATCAGGAATAATTCAGTTCCCTCTGAGCTTTACCTTTGGAAGGGGAGGAAAAGACACGGGTGCTCAAAAAATAATCTCATATTTGACTTTTTTATGCCCGATCAAAATGGTACAATGGTGTTACAGGCTGCTCCTCAGGGTCTTCCTGTTTGATTAAATACTTTTGATTAAACACTTTCAAAACACTTTATTGAGTTCTAATCAACAAATCTTGTCAATTTTCAAACATATTTCTCGTTATTTTTGTCTAATATAAAGATGTTTATTTTTGCAGGTGCTGAGAAGCGCATTTTTTACAGTTTACGGGCGCTACCGTATTTGTTCAGTCCAGTTACAAGACGCAAAAAGTTGCGCATCTCCAAAATCGAAATCAAGGAGAACTTTATGATTTACGTTGAAACAGCGGATACATTGCAAAGTGAATTACAGCGGCGCTACGAAAAGTGTAAGAAATATAAAGAAACAGCACAGCCCATGCTTTGCTTTGTGGGGCAGGATAAAGCCCAAATCGAAATCAACAACATTTTATATTCCTTTGAAGGGACTCCGCTTTCAGCTGTGGATGCTTGTTTTAAAGCCTTTATGGTCTTAAACCTGCAGTATCCTATCGGAGGTGATCTTGTTTGGTTATTCATACAAAAACATATTTACAGAATCCAAACCAAATATGACGCCGAAATTTACAGTCCTCAAATCGACGGCCTAGCAGTCAATTTGGAACTTTAACACTCTTATCATGTTATAAGCTCACAACTTTATATTTCTCGAAACTTTTTAGTTTTTTTTTCAATGTTTTTTTCCTCTAATTTTCTTCTTAAGGTATATATATTTTGCCCTCTTTGATTAAAATTTCTTCAGAAAGCTCTACTCATACAAAGTAATTATCTTCAGTGAAAAAATGCCTGTTTGCTTCAAATGCAAGGATAATATAGCATCATTTCAAAATTTAAAACTTCATTTCAGAGTGAAACATGCTCTGAATCCGGATAGTATAATTAGATGTGCAGAAGCAGGGTGCATAAGGAGTTACTCATCTATGAAAAATTTTGCAAAACATTTCAAAAACACTCATGAAACGCATGGTCTCAATCAAGTAAACTTACCCCAGAATAATGAAATTGTACAAGCGGAGGATCCTGTGGCTGATGAACCAAATCCACCTTCACCTGTTCCCTCTGTAAGCTCAACTCACGAGTTGATTAATATTTTAGATGATGTTAATATTCCCGAGGCCATCAAAGAACAATGTGCAATTTTTGTTTCAAAATTAAACAGCAATCTCAGCATTCCTCGCAGTGCCGGTCAAAAAATTATTAATCACGCCTCTGACCTTATAGCTACTTTCACCTCTCTTATGCAAGGAAAAATTAAGACATTTTTTAATAAAGAAGGTGGACCTTCTCCTGATGATTTTGCGGAGTTGGATCACTATTTTTCTTTGCTTCAATCTCCATTTCATGACGTTGCTTCTGAATACAAGCGCCTTAATTATTTTAAAGAAAGAGGCACATACATTGCCCCACAAAGTATTGAGTTTGGGTATAGAACTGTGGTAAAAACGAGAAGGGCTCGATCAATTGTGACAACCAAAAGGGGACTTAGGCGTGTAGTCATACTGAAACGAAAAGAAAGATGTTTCTGTCGTGTAAAAATCACAGGCGAGTTCATTCCTTTAAGTCAAACTTTAAAAATATTTTTTGAGTATGGCAATATTTTCAGTGATACTTTAAAGTTCATGGATTCCCTTCTGGCTGAAACAAATGTCATCAGAAATATTGTTCAAGGCACTTACTGGAGAAGTTTTCTGGAGGAGTTGAAAAACAAAGGCAGTAACAAATGCTATCTCCCACTTTTGATCTATGCAGATGAGTTCGAAGCAGGAAATCCTTTAGGTTCGCATTCTGGGATAAATAAATTATGTGGTGTTTATGGCTCTGTTCCATGCCTGCCCCTGCAGTATCAATCCAAGCTTACCTCAATATTGTTGTGCTCAATGTTCAAAGCCAATAATCGTAAACTTTTTGGAAATAAGAAAATTTTCAAAAAGTTAATTGATGAGCTCAATAGTATTGAAGATAATGGTGTGATGATAACTGTTAATGGCATGGAAAAAGTTGTATTTTTCAAAGTCTGCTTATTAGTTGGGGACAACTTGGGGCTCAATCAAATTTGTGGGTTTAAAGAACATTTTAACTCTTGACTATTGTTGCCGCATCTGTCGTATTACAATTGCAGAGTTAAACTATCAAACAAAGGAAAATTTAAACATCTATAGAAATCCTGAAAATTATGCGGCAGATGTGGCAACAAATAATGTCACCTTGACCGGTGTGAAGGAAAAATGTGTTTGGAATGATATAGTAGGTTTTGATGCGACACTCAATTTGTCACTGGATTTGTTACATGACGTCTGGGAAGGAGTAGCAGGTTTTGATGTCATTTTTATTTTGAATTACTTGATAGATTTTCAGTTTTTATCATTTGACACACTTTGTTTGAGAATTAGTGATTTTGACTATGGTTTAATTGACTCTCGGAATAAACCCCCTGCCTTCTCCAAGAATTTTACTATAGATTCTCTAAAACTCTCAGCCTCTGAAATGATAGTTCTAGTTAAGTACCTACCCTTGATTCTCGGAGATTATGTCCCAGAAGATGATGAAGTATGGTCTTTACTTTTAAAATTAAGAGAAATTACAGATTTACTGATGGCACCTGCTTTGCAGACTCAGTGCGCTGAATTGATGCAACTTTTAATTCAAGAACACCATGAAATATATTTAAAAGTGACCAAATCTCATTTAAAATTCAAACATCACTGTTTGTTGCATTACCCAACCTTCTTTCTGAGACATGGTCCTCTCAGACACGTTTGGACTATGCGGTTTGAAGGAAAGAATAAGGTCTACAAAACAATTGCTTACGCAATTGCTTCTCGTCGAAATGTTGAAAAATCAGTCTCAATAAAGCATCAGTTATATTTTAGTGATTTAATTTCAAGTCAGTCGCTTGTGAAAGAATCAATCGAATATGGCCTCTCCACCACCATTCGATTGAACGATTTGGCCCATTACAAAATCAACGAGAAGATAGCAAGGTCAGGTTTACCACATAGTCTTCTCAGTGTATCATGGGTGGAAATCAATAGTACCTTCAAACCCTCAATGATGGTGTTGAATGACATTTCTGATGACAACCCTATTTTTGCAGAAATTGAAGAAATTTTAATCACTGAGGAAAATACAATTTATTTTATTTGTTCTGAATATGAAACCGTATCTTTCTTGAATCATTACCATGCCTATAGTGTTCTAAAGATGAAAACCTTTACACTCCTGAAATATGATGATTTGCTCTCTCAAGTGCCCCTAACATTGTCAGTTTTAGAAGGTAGGCGGTATTTTGTTACATTAAATCATTCTTTGTAAACGATTAAATCAGTGATAGCAGAATGAAATTGACTGCCTTTAGTAGGAATTAAGGAACTAAGATTTCTGGGATTCAAGAGTCCGCTTGTGAGTTAGCAGTGAGCTGAATTTTAGATTGGTTAAAAAATTTACCTTCTGCTAACCAACAGCCTATGCTTTGTTTCCCTTAAAATTTGGTTTAAACTGGTCCTAGACATACATTCAGAATCTTTCAATAGGTATGTTTGCAAACAGGCAGTCTCAAAGTCTACACTCGGGCCCTATTGATATGTTAGAAATTAGGCAGAGCTTAAAAGTTTCTTTTCTTGTGATAATGGTGGCCGAAGCCCAAAAAATTGGTGTATGTATTTTATTTTTTCAGAAGGAGATGTAACGTAGTTGTAAGTTGTTCCTAAGATTTCCAGTATTTTGTGATGAAACATATTTCTTAAATGTTAATCTGTGAAATTGACTGACTTTCGTTTTTTTTTTTAGTTTTTAAGTTCTGCAAAGACTTCGCTGGAAGAGATAGGTGCATTTTCCCAAGATTCTTTGGTTCTAGAAAATATTGCTTAAAATCCTGATGCAGTTGTTCAAACTATTAGACTGAATGTGTCAGTTGTTCTAACTATTAGACTGAATGTGTTCGTTTCCTCTCTCTACTTTAATTATTAGTCTAGATACTAGACACTGGGAATTGACTTCCTTGGATTTTCAGCATTTCACGATGGAACATATTTTTCAAAATGTTTCTGTGTGCAATTGACGGATTTTTGTTTTTTCCTCTCAGTTTGTAAGTTTTTCAATTGAAAACCTTGTTGGGGAAAAAGGTGTTTTTAAAAAGTTCCTCGTTTTTTCTAGAAACTCGTGTTAAAAATTTGAGTGCAGTCAACCTAACTGCTAAACTAAATTTGTTCGTTCTTCTTTATTCACTTTTATCGATGTTAAAATTCTCAATAAAATTTTTTATGTCTATCAATATTAGTATTTCTTTTTGTTCAAATTAATACCTAGGTATACATAGAGATAAAAAACCAGGTGATGACATTTGCTGATTAGTTCACACCGTGATGTAGGTGAGTACAATAAGTTGTCATAATGCTAGCAAAATTTAAAATTCAAAGCACTCGAAACGAACGGTATACTATACCGTTGTTATACACTGAGAAAAAGCTATGGTTTATAAACCTATTAGTGGTAAATATGGAACACCTATAATAGTCGTAAATAAACTAATGATTCTCGGTCTGTGAACCATACTAAGGTCTCTGTACCTAATTAAGGTACAGAGACCATAACTAAGGTATATGTGCTATTATTATATGTAGAGGTACTACTATTAGTGGTGTTCCATATTTACCTCTAATAGGTTTATAAGCCATAGTTTTTTCTCAGTGTAGTGCAATTCAACACATAAAAATGTTTTAAGCAGTTCGTTCTTATAAAATGATTTCCTTCCTTAAACGCACTGTTTTCGAGGATATGTGTGACAGTAATTTCTGTAGCTGCTCACTTATGTCATCAACCTGTTTCCAACATGTCTGAATGGCAATCACCTACTTTTTTCTCTCCATAATATGCCGGAATCACACGCTGAATGAGGGCGTCAACAGGCATCGCTCAACAATTAATATTTCGTAAATGTTACTTACTTTCATCCAAATTTGTATCAAATCTATTCAAATACTTTAGAAAAAATTGATAACTGCTGGACTCCAATCCTCATCAGTGGCCTGAATTTTGCGCGCGACGTGCAAAATTCAGGCATCGGACCGATGAGTTCCACTTTTAGCTCCCTACATTCAGCGTGTGATCCAGGAAATACTGATAAATCTATAGTAACTTCAACCTACAATGCACGCTAAAAATCAGATTTTTAACCCCTTCTTCCCCCAGGACGCGTTTAACGCAGGTGTATCCCTCCCCTCCCCATAAGAAATCATAACACTCCCCTTATGACGTCTCGCAGTGAAAAAAGTACTGATAAACCTCCATTTTTAATTCATTTTTTTTTATCTGTGAAATAACTAAATTAAGGGAAAGATGAAGTAACCCAATATAAGTCATCTGATCATCCTTTATCTCAAATTTCAAGGGCAAAATGAGAATAATGAAACAAGAAAGAAATCTCAAGAAGCATAGAGATAAATATAATGTATGAAATAAAAGTGAAAGAAATACAACGAAATTAAATTCTCATTTTATTAAATTCATCAATATATTGTCATTCTGAAGTAAATAAATAAATAAATTTATCAATTGCGTACATGAATATTATAGGTTGTCAATGAAAGCTCCAGCACCCAAAACTTTCGACCTCCGAGCCCGGAGCGGTGTCTACATAGCCGGTAACCTTTTTCAGTGTAGAAAAGTACAAAAAGACAGCGGCAAGCGTTACGTAACGTAAGCGTTAAGCGACTCTGGACCCCTTCCTCCCCCTGCAATGAGCCCGAAATTTATACATATCTCATGAACGACCCACATAGGGCCACGAGAAAAAACACGGCAGTCAGGAGTACCAGAAATGGGCACTCCCTACTAGCGTGCGGTAGCGAAAAACGCGCCAGCGACCCTGCTGGTTTTCTAAACTGCCGTGCGCCTGTAGACCCAAGGTAGTCGTCTCAACCACCGGAAAGTAGTTGAGACAACTACCGTGGCAGTCACGGTAGCCACCACGGTAGTTGTCTCAACTATTTTCCGGTAGTTGAAGCTACTGCCACGGTGGTTGAGATGACTACCTTGGGTCTACCGGCGCACGGCAGTTTAGACAACCAGCAGGGTAGCTGGCGCGTTTTTCGCTACCGCACGCTAGTAGGGAGTGCCCATTTCTGGTACTCCTGACTACCTTGTTTTTTTCCGTGTGGAATGCTCTTGGTTCCTTGTGGCAATATGCAATCCATTTGGTCAAAGATTATTTGTCCGTACATCAGTTTTTCTAGTCGTTTACGCCCACGCGCTTTTACAGCAGGGGAGTTTAGTTCCATGTAAATTAACGACATTTGCTCCAGATTTGTTGGGATGAAGAAAATGTATGTCTAGGAAGAATGAGGGTTTGCTTGGTTTCTTTCTTCTTTTTTTCTTTATTCTTTTCTTTTTTTTCGTTCATTCTTTTGTTAGCTCCGTTCTCTTAAAGGATGCCTGGCATTCTCAATGCGCTGGAAGCTTCGAATTCCTATGATACTAAGGAACACCTCTGTTGAGAATTGTTTGCTTCCGGCGCCGTGGTGCACTGCGGCGCTGCGGGCGGCCAAACAGCTCGAAACGCGCATTGAAGCCTAGCACCCTACATGGATATTTAAAGCATTGAGCAATAAGTGGAGTATCCCAGTAGGTTTGTAGGCGCCCATGCGCGTTTAGCGCTGATAGCATGCCGTTTTGCTATGTGTTGGGCTCAGTTTAAACTCGCGGAGTCAGCGTTTTTCAACTCATGCTTTGGAGATTGCCCTGATTCCAATCCCGAGAGAATTCGAATGGACCACTGGACAAGGTAGGCATATAAGCATTCTGATACATGTTTCCAAACCAGAATTTCACGTAAAACACGATTCGCGCGACGAAAATTACTGAAACCAACTCCTGACGAAGATATTATCATTCAACATCAAATTGGTTGCGAGGACTTTGAACTGCCCGTTTCAAAGAAACTCAAATCTCTACGCAAGTCAAATCGTGCACTACAACGGTTTCAGCAAGCTTCTCAATCGAGCAATGTTCATTTCCCACCATGTGTTGTTCAAACCATGAACAACTTGCTATAGCTGAGCCAAATCGTCAAGATTGAGGTTGCCACATTTTTATATCGCAGAGACTGTCCAGATAATGTTTAGCGTGCGATGTGAGTCACGTAGACCGCAGAGTTCTCATGAGCGGGTGGATTGAATTCAAACATCAAGAATCATAAGATATCTTCGTAAGGAGTTTATTTTGGTAATTTTCGTTGTACGCATCGTGTTCTACGTGAAATTTTGGTTGTGAAACGTGTATCAGAATGCTGAAATTCGTGCCTTGTCTACTGGTCCATTGTACAGCAACTAAACACTGGACTGGAAGCGAAACCGACATCCTGCACAAGTGATCAACCCATGATATCTACGCAGTCCCATTGATCAGAAACGCGGTTAATCTTAAAGCTTAGTCTTTAGTAAAAATCCTTTTGTTATGATAATCTACATGCATCTCATTCGTATTCGCTTATTTATGTATTTCATACTTCGATATTGTGCCACTGTGCGTTTTAATGAAGGCTTATTATTAATTTGAACAGATATTCATATATAATTGATGTTTTCTTCCCTGACCGCTGTGGCAATATGAATTAAATTAGTTATTACTTATTAATTATTACTTGTTAGTTATTACTTATTAATTATTACTTGTTAGTTATTACTTATTAATTAATTATTACATTTGGAATTTACATGTCTTTATACATCGCTGCTACACGCCGATACCTCGCGTATCGCGGACTCGCCTATCGCGAATTCGCTTATTCACGAATGATGCAAGGCGGGGTGAGTGCCTCACAGAAGCCAAATGCTGCTGTAAAAACTTTACAACATTGTACAGTTTTTAGTTGCCTAGTTACTTCTCCCTGCTGTTGTCTTTGTGCTAAAAATATATGAGGTATTGCGATCCAGTTTGTTTACGGTAGAGGAGAAGAAAAAACACCCAACCCGGCAACATCACAACCCGAGTTGGGATGTTGGCTCCCTCATAAACAGCGTAAGACCAGATTTTCAAGTGACGCATTATGTATGCGCCACCAAGAAAAATTTGTCAATACAAGAGGACCCGTCAAAGTTTGTATCCTGCAAAGGAGGTGGGACCCGCGAAGTTAAACCACAGTCTAGAGGTGAACGCGGCCTACAACGAAGATACGTGGAAGGAGACGACTTCAACAAATTAAATAGAACGGCAATTTCGTTGGAGCTTGAGGCAGAAGCCGTGAAACAAGATTTTTTAAAGAAGAAAATCTTAGCTAGCAGAAAACACTATCACACGAAAAAGGGTGAGTTCCACAATAGAGTTACGATATTTTCGAATACCCATCCCTATGAATTAGCAATAATGATATGATATTGATGTTTGCTGTTGTTGTTGTTGTTATTGCTGTTTTGGCTTCTTGGATTCAATTGGTGTTCCGACCGAAATCAATTCCGACATGGGTGAGGGTTTTCCTGCCCGGTTTGCGGGGGGAAGATAATTCCGGGCTACAAGTCGTTACTCCTAATTGAAGCTAGGTTTGCTCCGAGTATCAAACGCTATTACGGAGAAGTTCCCCTCCATTTAAAATTTCCGACTCAAAGGTGGCATAATGACCATCTTCTCCTTGGCAAGAATAAAAATGGTGAAAATGAGCCCAGTTAGGTGAGGACTCCTCTCTGACACTCTCAAGAGTGGCGTTGCAATAATCGTGCGGACTTCCGCAAGCACACGATCCACGACGAGTGGTTCGCCTGTTTTTACAGCCTTGAGACGTTATACGAGGACTACTTGGCGACGATGTAAGCTCATGAGGGCGCCCTCTGCGCCTTCTCCCAAGAGGAACCCAGTCAAGGACCTTCTTCGGCAACCTGTCTCCTGCCATTCTCTGGACATGACCATACCAGATGAGTTGCTTTGTCATAATGTCATGCACGATGGTCTGCTTGGCATCCATGATATCCCGTACCGTCTCATTCCTGACGCGATCCTTACTGGAAATACCAGCGGATCTACGCCAGAAGGTTGGAAGGAAGGCATTGAAGCAGAAATGTTAAGGTGCTCAATCCCCCAAGATTTGTGGTTTGAAAGAGAGCAGTGGAGGTTAGGAGTCGCAGAGCGCGAGGGAGTGCTGTAAAGCGACTTGTATGTATGTATGTAAGCTCATGATGGTCTTGGCCATTCGCTTCTTTCCTCTGGTGGTAAGTTCTGGCTCCTTTATTAAAAGGACATGGGAACTTTAGATACTATCTCTACAGATTTAAGCTGGCCCAAAGCCCAGATTGCATTTTCTGTACCAAGGAGGTTATTGACGACGCTCGGCATACATTCTTTGAATGCGACCGATTCTTAAGACTCAGACTTGAACTTCGTGCCGACTTGGGAGAGGACGTATGTGTCGAAAATTTCCAGAAAATGGCCACGAAGAACTTGACAGTGTGGACTAGAGTCAGAAGATTTGTAAGAGATATTCTTACAGTTAAATCTCTAGTGTCTAATGCTTTAGACTCTTCTTAAATTTCTTTCTAGTTTATTTATCCTGTCCAGTACTTTAGTTTTCAAATCCATTGTCTATTCCAATTTGTTTGGAGTCAGGAGTGGGAGCTGACGATATGCTAAATTGCGCTTCCGGCTCTCTCTTCTGCAATCGTTTTAGTCTTTAAAGTTGATTTTATCTCTAATATTTATATTTTTACCTCTGCATTTTCATAATAAAATAAATTGTTGTCACATAGCTGATAAGCGCTTGAATTAATAAAGGAACAGTGAAAAAAACGAAAAAATAAAAGTTCTGGCTCCGGGTTGCCAACAAGTTGGACCAGTTCATCAATATTCGACTCCGTGACACTCATCAGATGGCGATAAGAGAAGGAACCCACAACCGGGTAGAATTTATGCAGACCAGTTGCACTGTTCTTTAACCAACCAAAGACAACTTGGCTCAAGAAAGGATGGGTACTTATTGGAATATCAATGCTTGGCTGACTATTAGCTGGCAGAAACACAGCGTAAAGATGCGGGCTCTTTTCAATTAATCCTTTTTTTGATCATCCTATAGGATTTATACATTAGGTATAACTTCCTGCAACAATACCTATTGATAACACTTTATTATGTAAGACACAAAAAAATGTTACATTATTCTTAATTTATATTTGTAAAGAGAGTTAAAACCTTTATCTTCTGCTGCTGCCTTTTTTTTCTGAGTTTGCCGTGCCATACGGTATCAATGTAACAGGGAACTAGGTTTATTTCATCTAACTTTATTAATACATATTCTTTACCCTTGGGACATTCTGCTTTATATTTTTTTGAGATATGTGTTTGCGATTGTTTTATTTATTGATTAATTAGTGTAGCTATTGAAAATAGCTTCAACTTCTATGGTTGCACATTAAGTGACCAATTCTTGTGCGAGTCTGCACCCTGCGAACAAGAGATCCACTGCGAAGAGTGTGTGATGCGGGCTTTTCAATTAATCCTGTATGGATACTCCTCGCGTACCGCGGACTCGCCTATCGCGAATTCGCTTATTCGCGAATGATGCAAGGCGGGGTGAGTGCCTCACGGAGGCCAAATACTGCTATGGTTGCACAAGTGACCAATTCTTGTGCGAGTCTGCACCCTGCGAACATGAGATCCACTGCGAAGAGTGTGTGATGCGGGCTTTTCAATTATCCTGAGTGGATATTCCTCGCGTATCGCGGACTATCGCGAATCCGCTTATCCGCGAAGGACTTAATGCGGCATAGTCTCGTCATTTGCGAGAGCTTGACTCGCTGACTCGCGATATCCTCAAGTGCGGAAATGCGAATGGGACGAAAATCGACGTCATGGAAACATATGACTGGAATTTCTTCCTTCGAAAAGAACATCACTCATCCATACAATGAATCAAGGCATAATAAAAATACACGCGTGTACACGGATTGTGCACCTATTCGACGCAGCATAGGAATGAAATTAATTTTGTCCGTTATGTTCCCATCAAATGTTCCGTTTGTAGTGCAGTCATCGGAGAGTTTGGAAGAAGGCAGAAAATCAGTTTCTTAGCACCGCGTAATAACATGGCATACAAGGTAGTTCCGATGAACACCGTTTTGGAGGCAAAATCCCTTCGCCAAATAAAGAAAAAGCCTGCCTTAGTGGAGGAAATATTAAATGGTTTCTATGGACGCGGGAAACACACCATTGTTTTTGCTGAAGACAGGTCCTTAGTACGAATCCAGGCAATCTGCCTCGGCTGCCCTCTCTCGGCTGACAGGAATTGGTACAAATCCATTTACTAATTCTCCGGAAAAACCGATTCTGCTCGAAAAATACATTCCCCCGAAAGCAAATTTTAGTCCTTACCCAAAGGAACTACTCAGCACAGCATAGTGATCGTCTGCTTTGTTTCTTTTTCGGATAAAGATGGCAAAAACTGAGCCAAATCAAACTTATAACATTGTAAACTCTTCAAAGGTAGTGAGACAAATGCTACAACTTAAAAGTAAGCTATGTAGAATTTTTTCTAAGTCTTCTGCCTAAGACAGAGCTGATGGTTTTCTTCCAAGATCAAGATCAACTCATTTGGTGAAAACTAAAAGGAGTTATGAGCGTTTCAAAAACGAGTGTCGCGTTTCCACGCACGGCACCGAACAAGGATTTTCGCTCGGTATGCAGACAGTGTGTCTACAGAAAAAAGGGCTACAAAAAAAAGGGCTATCTTTTTTAGTCTATAGTCAAAACGTCTACATTAAAGTTCCTACTAAAATTATATCTACAGTCAAATATGTCTACGCTATTAAAGTGTCTACGGTTTGATTGCCCACTTAGAAAATGTCAAAATATTTATGTTTGCTACTAAAAATTTATAAATTTTATGTATAAAATAAAAAAATAAATACAAAAATAAATAAAATGTATATAAAATATACATGTTTATATTTATAGGATCAATTATTCGCGAAATGTGACTCACAATTTTTACGTATCAGCTCCTGCAGCTATCCGCAGCCTCAAATGAGTTCAAAAGTTTAAATGAAAGTCTTATTAGACGACATAAATACGTACTTTGACATTTTTTGAGTAGGCAGTCAAACCGTAGACATTTTAATACCGCAGACATATTTTACTATAGACATTATTTTAATAGGCATTTTGATGTAGACATTTTGACTGTAGACCAAAAAAGGTAGCCCTTTTTTTTGTAGCCGTTTTTCTTGTAGACCTATTGTCCGTAAACCTTTCGCTCGTCAATATTGGTCTACTGTCTGATGCGATGGTTGCAGGTGGTGTCGTCGGCGGAGACGCGACACTCAATTTTCAAACCTTGGAATCTTTGATGATTTTCAGCTGCGGGAATTAAAATTCAATGGATTATAGAAAAAAATGAATAATTTACATAGGAGGACTTGTATGTAACAATAGCAGTCGTCGACATCCGCCATTTTTAGGTAAAACGCATTGTCCGAATTCTGGAGCGCACTGGAAAAAAAACACATTGGATCCAGAAACCAGACTCTTAAAAACATTGACCAGAAAAAGTACTCTTGATTCAATCAGAATCTAGCTTAAATCAAGAATCAAGCCTCTTAATTTAAGCGGATTTCGTTTTGATTCAAGCAAAAATCCAATTGAATCAAGAGTATTTTTTCTTGTCAATGTTTTCGAGAGTCTGGACTCTGGATCCAGTGTGTTTTCTTTTTCCAGTGAGCCCTCAAGAATGCCTGTGCAAAGTCACAGACTTCCAGCACAATTTTTCGGCGATACATAAAAAACCATGTTATGTGTAAGAACAGCGGATATGAGAATCACTGTTCTCCCCGGCCGCACAGTGTGTCAAAACCCCAATCTAGCTGCTCAAAACCTCTTCACGTCTCTAAATTTGGTCGGATAGCCACCAAATTTTGCACAGGCATTAGTGTAAGCTTGAAGAAGGTTCACCTAAAATTTCAAAACTTAGTCATCAAAATTTTCAAAATGGCGGCCATCTAAAAATCCTGTTCAACTCATGTAACAATCGTAAAATTCCAACTAAGTTTTAGGCGCCTTATGTGACCTGATGAACCCCAAAAATTAGTCAAATTGTGTTTTCCGATCCAAAATAAGTCCTGGAGGATGTCTTGGGCTTATGCATTCCACTTCAAAATGGCGAATTTCTAATTTGGCCATCCAAAGAAGTATGAATTCCATGTTATTAAAATGATACGTTTCGGCAACTCTAAGTGATAAGTCAAAGATAATATTTTCAAAATGTTTGCCAGTAAAGGAAAATTTCGGCGAGCCCCCCCCCCCCTCCTTTTCATTTTCCTACGTTTCATAAACCATGTCCGAAACCATTCCTCATTAGAAATAAATAAGAAAGTCTGTTTCAAATCATACAAAAAACTTGTTAAAAATACGATGCAACTTTGTATTTATGAGGGCCCCCCTCCCCCTTCCATGACAGTATAGATAATGGGAAAATCGTAATGAAATAGAAAATAAAATTCCAAAAATTGACCAGCTCGGGATTTGAACCTCGATCGTGCAAATAATAATGAAAGAAGCAATCAACTGAGCCACCGTACTATCTTGTCTGGCTCGGTGAAAAGCCTCATGACAAGGCTCACTCAAATCAGGGGACCGAGCGCGCGTGGTGAGATGCTGCCTCCGTCTCACTTCACCTGTGACAGCCTGTAGGGGGAGATCGCAAAACGCCGCCCGCACGCTTTTACACTTGGAATCGCCGAACAAAATGTGCTCTTATTCTCAAGGTTGCGGAAGGTAGCAGTAAAACTAAAGACATTTCAAATCTAGATAGTTTTCTGAACACTCTCATATAAGTTTCATGGTGTTCCGCGTAGTTCCGCGCTTTTGCGGCTCTATTAAAGCCAGGAAAAGTGAACGGTCTTGGGCACTGTTTTCAATGAGCAATTATAATACTTAAATAATTTTTTGGGAGAAATCAACGGTCATATTTCCTTTCTCTGGCCTTTGGCATCTCGTTTCATCCGGAAATGACCCTTTTTCGCCACGAAGTACTCTAAAAAAAAGCAATACAGTGGCACCACTCCTGATGGCGAGATTGAGGCTGGAGGTTTACCGGCTGCAATCCCTATCATTTTAGTGACCAAAAAATTTATTTTTGTGATAACCATGATAGATACGTAACCAGTGGATGCCTGTGGACCCACTCTGACCATAAATAACACCATTTGTTGACTTGATATAAGGGGGGTTTTGAGCAGCTAGATTGGGGTTTTGACACACTGTGGGCCGGTGCGGCAGGACACCGTGGAGATTCGAACGCACTCGCGATAACAGCCCGCGCAACGGCCATGGGCTGCAGCTGACACTGAAATGATACGAATCGGGACAGTCTGGCCAGAATTGATGAGTTTTTAAATGATTTTTTAATTTGTTCCTTATTTTTATTGTACCTGGAGGTTACAGACGGTTTAGTTTCTTGTTCAATTTTATTAAATGGCTCAGCATTGACATACTATTCCGCGGCTTGAAGATTAAACTATGAACTTTTCAGCTTGTCATGAGGCGATAAGATCACGGCAGGGATTGTAAATCAATGAATTGTAGCACAAAATAAATAATTTACATATGTATATTCCGCAGCTTTAAGATTTAACTGAACTTTTCAGCTTGTCATGAGGCGATAAGATCACGGCAGGGATTGTAAATCAATGAATTGTAGCAAAAAAAATAATAATTTACATACGTCTATTCCGCGGCTTAAAGATTAAACTATGAACTTATCAGCTTGTCATGAGGCGATAAGATCACGGCAGGGATTGTAAATCAATGAATTGTAGCACAAAATAAATAATTTACATATGTATATTCCGCAGCTTTAAGATTTAACTGAACTTTTCAGCTTGTCATGAGGCGATGAGATCACGACAGAGATTGTAAATCAATGAATTGTAGCACAAAATAAATAATTTACATATAAATATTCCGCAGCTTCAAGATTGAACTATGAACTTATCAGCTTGTCATGAGGCGATGAGATCACGACAGAGATTGTAAATCAATGAATTGTAGCAAAAAGTAAATAATTTACATATATTCCGCGGCTTAAAGATTAAACTATGACCTTTTCAGCTTGTCGTGAGGCGATGAGATCACGGCAGAGAATGTAAATCAATGAATTGTAGCAAAAAATAAATAATTTACATATATTCCGCGGTTTAAAGATTAAACTATGAGCTTTTCAGCTTGTCGTGAGGCGATGACATCACGGCAGAGATTGTAAATTTAAGTGCTCGCCAAAGGAAGTACAGAATCACAGCACTCGCGGCTAAGATAATCGAGATGATATCTAGACAGAAGTATTCGAAGTAGGAGGTATCGGCCGTGTGCGGTCGCAGGTGAGCGGCCCCTCCGTGCTGCGCTACGTGCTCCACCCAAAAAACGGCTTCGTCTGGCGCTCGACTCGTGAAATCTTGCGAGATCAGCGAAAGTCTTTTCATATTCTCCGCATACCTGAGGAGAAAAAAAAATCTCAATTGGCGGATTTGATAGGGGAAGTACCGGAACAGGGTGTCTAGCAATGGAGATATTGCATGTGTGGGGAATTCGCGATTCCACTATTGATTCTTATGTAACAGTTCGCGAAAAACACGATGGTCCCACTGGTTTTATCTCCTCATTAAAAAAGTTCAGTACTGTTCCAGTACCTTCATATGAAGAAATTCGAACGACGACGTCAAACATTGAAAATTTTCGCTCCAATTGCAACGAAAATTGCGCGGACACAAAATGTCATCGGTCGCCTGAAGATTAACTGACTGCATAATTGGGATCTGGCAGGCAAATAATACTACACCAAGATTCAACGCGCAGAGGATTGCATACTTTCCAGGCTGTATTAAAACAAAAACGCGTCGTACGAAGAAAAAATCCGGACCTTAATGCGGTATTCCCGCACTTTTTCGGTACTTCCGGAACGCCCTTAAAAAATCACTACTTTTTCCGAACTTCCCGACCCGTAGACAGCCAGAATTATATATTCACGCCTGGAGAAACGTAATTTCATCCTGAATTCATCCAGGAAGAAAATAAGGACGCCCCTAGGTCAATGCATGGGGAAAAAAATTGCTGATTCAACAATTCAATTGCTAAAAACAGTGAGTGCAATGTTTCAACGCAGATTTTACAACAAAAAAATGCTACTTTAACCTCATCTGTGGTTAAATTAGTTTACAATGTGGTTAAAGTAGCATTTTTTTGTTGTAAAATCTGCGTTGAAACATTGCACTCGCTGTTTTTAGCAATTGAATTGTTGAATCAGCAATTTTTGTTCCCGTGTGGTTCAAGAACTGGCTGCATGTTCCGACTTTGTGAACAAAAAATCCGTCAACAACAAAAGCAGACAGTAATGTACTCCTTTTTTGACTCGGCAGCTATAATTTACAGTCAAAGGTAGGTTTTGTTTTTCGTTATTTTAAAAAAATTGACCATTTTCTCACTATTTTCGATGTTTCTGTGAAAACTTCGTTTTATCGGGACAAAACCGTCCGGGACGGCTGTGTCCCAATTAAGCGGGACCGACTGTAGTACACTGAAAAAAAGTAGCTTAGATCCAGCATGTTAATTCTTGAATTTGCCGCCAAGAATTTTCTTTATCTTGCTTTAAGCTGACTTTTTCTTGATTCAAGAAAAATAATGCTTGGGTTAAGCAAAAAAGTAGCTTATATTAACCAGCAAAATAGCAAGTAGCAAAGTAGCAAGAATCATTGGTAACTTACCAATAGCTGAGTTTTTTTTAAAATAACGAAAAACAAAACCTACCTTTGAATTACAGTCAAAGGTAGGTTTTGTTTTTCGTTATTTTAAAAAAAATTGACCATTTCCTCACTATTTTCGATGGTTCTGTGAAAACTTCGTTTTATCGGGACAAAACCGTCCGGGACGGCTGTGTCCCAATTAAGCGGGACCGACTGTAGTACACTGAAAAACAGTAGCTTAGATCCAGCATGTTAATTCTTGAATTTGCCGCCAAGAATTTTCTTTATCTTGCTTTAAGCTGACTTTTTCTTGATTCAAGAAAAATAATGCTTGGGTTAAGCAAAAAAGGAGCTTATAATAACCAGCAAAATTCTTGATTTAAGAGGCAATTTCCCCGGTTTTGAGAAGGAGAAAACCTCGCTCAATGTACATGCTGGTGCCTGTGAGGCTAATAAATCACGCGCTTCTTACCTGGTTCACGGCTAAGAAGTAAAGCGTCGGACGTCACTAACCGGACTTCGAAAGTGAAACAAAATTTTCTTGGCGTTTCCAAACCGTACACTATGTCTGATTCATCAGAAACAGGTGGTAAGGGCCAAAGAGAGGATCAGAAAGAGATGGAATATTCAACCGAGCGAATCCGCGCTCTCCGTCCAAATTACTTAGGGAAACCTGAGAATTTCGATCCCAAATACAGGGTCAAGGCTAAGGCTAAAGCTCGCGCTGCAGTCAAACAAGCCACGAAACCCGCAAATGGAACGTCAGCCATTCCAGTGTTATCTGGGCCGTCTTCGCCCAACGTATCACCACCAAGGTACATGCACCGAAACATCGTGTGCGACGAGAGTGAGATCTGCGTTCTCTGTTTTCTAGTGAAACGAGGCATAGTCTTTCTCCCGGACATACCCTGTGTATGCAAACTTTCCGTACCAAAGGAGATACTAGAGGTTGATGACCGCAAACAAAACGAATCCCTTGACTCCAGAGAGGCTCACACCCTTTCAGAGGTAGTCAACAAGCCTGCGCCGAAAGACGTATTCAAGTCTGAGCTTTCAACTGTTCCTAAAACATCAGGAGCTTCATTAACCAGACAAGAGTACCAACAGCTCATCATGTCTGAAAAGATGATGTCTGTAAACGGTTGCGACGGTATCAGGGATACGCAACAACATATACTCGAAGCGTTTTCACGCTTTCCACTGTCTAAACATCAGACCAATGACCAAAAGAGATCATGTAAGATTCTTTTTTTTTTCCAGTGTAGCGATATCTGGATATGCACTAACCTTTGATCGAACAGCACTGTATCGATAGCTTTCTTGATTTTATCGATAGAGGACAGTTCAGAGGGTCGGAGGCGAGCTCCGATCCCTGCATCTACCATCTTGGCTACATTAACTTCTTGGTCCCCGAACCAGGGCACGCCTACCGTTGGCACTCCGTAATGAACAGTTTCTTGAAAACTTTGACATCCTCCCTGCGTGATGAACAATTTGACCTTCGGGTGAGCTGCAAACAATAATTCCACCAAGATAGGCTCTGATTTAGTGCATACTGGTTAATTGCTTCGACTGCAACTGAATATAAAGGGTACTGGACGAAGAAATCATTGAAAAGTGATTTTTAATTGGACGTATTTGTGTCAAACGGAACTATATACACTAAGACATGAGAGGCGGTTTTAAAATTTCCAAGATAACACCTAGATCCGTAGAAACACTTTGCCTAACAAAACAAATACACAAGAAAAATTTGGAAGAAATTTATAGCGTCGTTTCTTGTCGGCAAAATTTGCTTTCAATGAGTTAAACCATGCGGATTCAATTCTACAAACATAAATTTTTTAGTTGAAGAAGCGTCCCTCATCCGAAATTAGGACATTCCCTTAGAATTTCGTATGAATATTCGCCCAAATTTACAATAATCTTGAAAAGAAAAGCAAAGAGGAGAACAGACATTTTCTGAATATTGCAATTCCTTTGGACTGAGATCCATTAGTGTAAACTGTACAGTGCCATGCGCCTTGCAGCAGCACAAGTGTGAGTAAAACCTGTAAGAGAAAATTTGTGTTCTTCACAAAATCCCTCTGACTACGTACCCAAGACGCCCTGCTGGGGTATCCATTTCTGAGTGAGGATGTTATTTTTCGGCTGTCCATTCGTCATGCTGTTATCATGTAATAATTCACAAATTTACAATAATCTTGTAAAGAAAAGCAAAAAGGAGACGGACATTTCCTGAATATTGCAATTACTTTAGACTGAGATTCATTAGTGTACAGTGTCATGCGCCTTACAGCACAAGTACGAGTAAAAACTGAAAGAGAAAAATTGTGTTGTTTACAAAATCCCTCTGACTACGTACCCAAGACGCCCTGCTGGGGTATCCATTTCTGAGTGAGGATGTTATTTTTCGGCTGTCCATTCATGCTGTTATCGTGTAATAATTCACCATCGGCTTCCCACTTCCAGAGAACTCGATAACCCTCTGGCAGGTCGTTGAAGATCCTCAGGAAATTGGAGACGGCATCACGAGGTAAATGGGCACTTTTCATGTTGCTGCCCAGGTTGAAGTAGATGACGCCTCGACTCGCTCCGTCTAGCCAATCCTGCAGAATCTATGTGCATAGTAGAGGAAAAATGGGGATTTGAGGACACTGCATTGTTGTCGGTTTGACTGTTGAAAAAGATGAATATTTTGTGAATTTATTTTAGATGTGACAACAATGCAGGTTGATATTTTTTTTGTCGAATTTAGAACAGGTTTCCAAAATTTTAGCAATTTAAGTTTCCAATTTTTTTCAATTGTTGTCAAAAATCATACAGGGTATTGGTTGAATGACCTGGTCGATATTTTTTGTCGAATTCAATACAGGTTTCCAAATTATGGCAATTTAAGTTTCCAAATTTTCAACTGTTGTAAAAAATCATACAGGGTATTGGTTGAATGAACTAAATTATTGTTGAGAATATTATCATGGGGAAAATGTTCATAAATTTAGCGTACATCTGGCCGATTGGTTTTTGCTACGCGACATTCCTAGCCTGGCTGGTTGAGCTCGCGACCCGAAACCATCCGTTGATAAGGTGGCCGTGTCCAGCTTGCTGATCGTGGGAAAGCACCCCCGCACAGACTTTATTCAGACTCATTACCGCTGTGCTCATTCGCCTTATTAGTGCTGTGCTAGTAGTTAGTTACCAAAAATGGACCACAACAATGGAAGCAATGGAATCTTGGACCAAGCTCCGAAGATTGAAGAAGATACCGCCTCCGCCAATTCATCTCCGCCTCCGTAAGTGATTTAGAGCAATATTTAGAGTATGATCAACGAAACAGTCTCATATCTTGGAATTTTTTTTTCGGAGGAAAGAATCAAAAATTGGAAATCATTCTAAAATTCTGACTTTTTCACCCAAAAAAATTTCGAAGATCTACTTGTGAGTTTCGCAGAGGAAAATGATTGCATGAAAAACCCATGGATTTCTTATCAACGTGTGATGATTTTAGATCAACATAACATAGCAAACAATTTCCATATTTAGAGTTCTGGATGATTCGTCACATTTTTACTTTACAACAGTTGGAAACAAGATCCATTTCAATAACAGTGTTGGAAATACCACGGTAATGATATCAGCATTGAAATCACACGATAACGCAAAGTTTTAGGGTCAATTGATTTTCTCTGAAAAGAGCCGTATGCAAAAACGACATTTTTCGCCCCCCACTAAAACTTATTCAAACTTCGTCTATCAGTTACTAATACTGGAGCGCTTCTTTCCCCAAATTTTCAGACCCCCAAAAAATTTTGGGGGGGGCGCTAGGGGGGGTGGAAGTCAAAACCTGTGAACCTCGATATCTTTCGAACGAAACAAGATATTGAGGCCCGGTTTGGACGAAAAATCGTCTAAAATTGCATACTTTAAGATTCTAAAGGTCAAAATCCCAAAATTAAATTTTTAAATTAACTTATGTGCTTTTTTTCAGTTTTTGAGGAAAAACAATTTCTTTTAAACAGATTAAACTGAAATTTCACATTTTTTGATTTTAACCAAAACCAGTTTTTCAAATTGCTCGTCTTTTTCCGCATCCAACGAGTGGTCGTATAAGCTGGGGAACCGAACGGTTTCGGAGTTATGATCGATTGAAGTTTCCGCTCAACGCGCGCCGACCGATTTTCGCGCGCAAAAAAGTCGGATTTGACTGTTATTAAATCAGATTAAATGTTCGAACTGAGCAAAATGCATTATTAGGGACTCTTGAGGGTCGCTGAGTTCAGAAATTACAGATACTTCCAAAAAATTCACGTTTTTAAAATTACAGCTCCGTACAGGACCACTGAGCGGCCGGTCGGCGCTCAGTGGGCCTCTAAAAAAGCACCGATGTGCCACTTGCAGGTCCCCATTTGCTGTGTGTGTAGTCGGCTTTGATGTAAAAACTCCCGTAAGATTCCATTTGAGGTTGTGACGAAGATAGAAATTGGCCATTTCCACTCCCCGCCCGTCTATCGAATGACCGCTCCATGCGTGGCACGTTTTTCCGTAGGCTACCACCGATCTACAGTTTCTATGTCACGTCGTTAGTAAATACAATTGGCCAGTTGCGCTGGTCACAGAATCGTGTTTTGATGCTTGGATTTTGTAGGTCAGCTAAATTTATATAAAAAGATCCGTCCAAACAGCAACTTTCTACGTTCAATATTAACCGAGATACCGCCCTATGAAAAGTCGAGTTTCTGACGTCATCCACCGCGGTAGAGATACCCTTGGTTTCTTCCACCTTGATTTCATCCGTCAGTGTGACGCACATTTGCACCGGTTACTCAACGTGAAACTTGGATGTAAGCAAGGAGTAGGAAACCGAGGGTGTTACTGCCACGGTGAATGACGTCATGAACAGAATTTTTCAAAGGGCTATCAATATCTCGGTTAATAATTACTACCACGGTGAATGACGTCATGAACAGAATTTTTCAAGGGGCGATCAATATCTCGGTTAATAATTGAACGTAGAAAGTCGCTGTTAGGACCGATATTATTATATTAAGCGAATCTGCAACGATCATGCGTCAAAACACGATTCTGTGACCAGCGCAACTGATGCATTGCTGTTATTTAAGCCCGAATTAACCATTTTATAGACTATGTTTATTGTTACACGGAAGAGAGGAGGTAGGAGTCAAGTCCGAACAGTTGAATGTTATGGACATTCCCAATGGAGATGTTGCATGTATGAGGAATTTGAGATTTGACTACTGATTCTAACGTGAAAGTTCGCGAGAAACACGATGGTGCCACTAGTTTTCTCTGAAATCATCTCCCAAGCTCAAAAAAGCTCTCTAAGTGAAACCAAAATGGAGAGGATATCCCACACAATCCTGAGAAAATCCAAATCCCTGTATCAAATTCCTATAGGCAAATTTATAACAGAGTATCAAATTTCTTCAGAACACCTTTCAGGGGTCAAAGAGAAGATTTCTCCATTTGCATCCTAGCCAGGAAGTGGATGTTTGTCAGATGTTTACTCGTCCACTTTGCTTACGCAAACATGATAATTACCAGGAATTCAAAACTCGGCTGGTACAACTGGGTAACGTAAGGAATTGGATGTGATGCGAGTTTCCTAAGAGATAAAATGTACTTATTAGGCCACTAGCCTGACAATAAAGAGATGGTAGCTCGATTTATTGACAAGGCCTGGAGGTCTCGGAAAGAATAAAATAGCTTCCGTAGTATCACAAAGAGAACAGGTCTCGATTTGTGAAATGGAGGCAAAAGTGGTAAGACATATTCTACATTTATTAGTACATAGTGCTTCTTGAAATCAAGAAGTCAACTAAGCAAAAGGCTTGGTGCACGGAAGTTTCAGATTATGAAATTTATTCAAAACTCCTGGATGTACACAAAGAGAAGATTTCTCAATTTGTGATTTGGCCAAAAAGTGGATATTTCACAGATGTTAGGTAACTTCCCTTACGCAAACTAGGTAATTACAAGGAGTTCAGAACTCAACTGATGATGAAACTGTGTAGCGCAAGAAATTCGAGAGAAATTAGCAGCGGCAAAAGTTGTGAGACGTATCCTACATTTATGAGTACAACATGGTTTCTTCAAGCAATAATACAACTAAGAAAATGGTTTGGTGTATGAAGATAACAGGATATGAAATTTATTCAAAACTCCTGGATCTGCACAACAAGATTTCTTGATTTGTGAATCAGCCAGGAAGTGACTGTTGGACGGATGCTATCTCATGCGTTTACACTTTCTTTACGCAAACATGGTACTTCTTAGGAGTTCAACACTCGACTGGTAGACCTGTTCCTGCGCAAGAAATTTGACAAGTTATGAGATTCCTTAGAAATAAATGCTACTTACTTGGCCAACAGAGGCTGACCATAAAGAGGTGATGGCTCGATTTATCGAAAAAGCCTTTGGCTCTTGGAACTCATTAAATGGTCTTCGTGTTGGCACAAAGAGAACACATCCGACTTATGAAACGGAAGGCTAAAGTTCTAAGAAGTATCCTGCAAGTATCGAATATCAACGGAGAAATAAACGCGAGTAAGTTTTAAAACTGAGAAAACAAACAAGAATACAATTTTATTCAGAAATAAGCAAATTGGTTAATAGGTAAAAAATCTAAGTTAAGTATTAGTAATAAGCTTCTATTATATAAACAAATTGTACGACCCACATGGGCATATGGAGCTCAAATCTGGGGGTGTGCAGCACGGTCCAATATAGAAATTTTACAAAGAGTCCAAAATCGTGCTCTGAGACAGATAGTCGGAGCACGATGGTATGAACGTAACTCTGATATCCATAGAGACCTGGGGATGGAGACCGTCTCGCAATTTATAACTAAAGTTGCAACCAACTATGAGAGACGGCTCCATCACCATCCTAACACCGAGGCTTTACTATTACTTGACAACTCAAATGAGTTTAGACGCCTCAAACGGGTGAAACCGTGGGAACTGGCCAGCCCCTTGGTTTGAACCATTAATTTTAGTAACCAATTATTTCTAACCATTTAGATAAGTTACAGACTACCCGGTCGTTTGTACTCACACATTTATTTTGAATTTAGAAACAAAGTGTATAATTTCATTGTGAAAGTTCGCTTAACACTAATAAAAAAAAAAAAAAAAAAAAAAAAAAAAAAAGGAATAAGCAAATAATGGGGAACTTTCTTTCAATTTCAGTCGGCCAACGGAATTGTCGGCGAAGTTTGGAAGTTGAGAATAGAATGGTACCAGGTATATGGGTAGCAGGTTATGTATGTAGCCTGCGGCACACTATAAATCAAAATACTCTATCAAAATGTCACGGTTAAGTGATTGGTCCAAGGCATCGAATAAGCCAATCACAACACTTTAGTTCGATATATTTTGATGCGGTATTTTGATAGTGAGGACAGGCTTGTGCAATTTTGTTTTGAACGGCGCCAGTTCTGCTCTTTTCGCACGATTGAAAATACGAGAAATGTAAAATTCAGAATTTTTGAACTTCAAGAATGGCAAATTTCTTGACTCTTTTCCCTGGGCTCATTATAATGTGGGTTTAAAATTTAATTTCAGGGATAAAAAAATGCTAACATTCTTGATTTTTCTTCCTGTGTAGAACGTTGCCGTAACTTGAATAATTATGATCAGGTGGGCGAAACTGTTCGAGGAAAATTTAGGGGGAAATCAACGACGAAATCGAGGGTGAACAGGTTAACAGGTTAAAGTTTGACGATTGTGATACCTATTGTGAACTGTGATTGAGTGATTCAAGTGATTCAAGTACTTCAGGTGCTTTAACCCTTAATTGTATAGCGTTGCATGAAAGCAACAACCCAAGTAGCATTTTGCAACGAAAAAATTGCAATTTAAATTAAATATAATTTCCAGATGATTTCAACTTTCTTGCAAGAAAATTGCAATTATTTTACAACATCTGACCCCCTCATTGTAAAAAAGTTGCAATTTTTTTTTTGCAAAGAAAATTCAATATTGACGACCTTTAAATTTCAACCCCTAAATTTTCCGGGGAAATTATAATAATTCGAACCCATGCTTACCTAATGTCCTACGACGTTTAGCAGCATAAAATACCGGACGCCCTTGAGTGGGCTTGAACCCGACCCGCGAATGTCAGAGCGGAGCACTCTTCCACTGAGCTACAGGGAGCTGTTGATGAGCTGGGTTGAAATCACGCCTGTTAAGGCTGTTATCGCATGCATTGCGTCAGTGCGTGGCTCAACATTCATCATAGATTTGATTAACGCCGTTTTTCTCAGGCTTCTTTCTTTTGCCTATTATTTATTTTTTTTCGTGTTATTTATTTTTTTCATATTTTTTTGGTCTGATTTTTTTTTTCGATATCACGTAATAGGTACTCACACTAAATTTACACCGGTGTAAATTACACCACATACTAACTTGAGAACTTAAAAATATTTTCAAAAAAAATATTTTTAAAATATTTTCAAAACTTTCTTAAGGAATATTTTTAACATGCATGTTTACAGGCAATATTTTTGAATTATTTTAAAAATATTTTTTGTAAACATTTTCAAAATATTCCTTTAAAATGTTTTAAAAATATTTTGAAAATATCTTAATTACAATATTGCCATGAAAATATTTTGATGAAGGTGACAATATTTTCAAAATATGTTGGGCTATATGGGTTAGGTGAGACATTCAAGTCAAAAAACTTTAAAACAACTAGAGAATTGGATGCCAGGCACATGGCGTGAATTTGTTACAACATGATTGCACCGAAATTGCAGTCTTTATAGTGCCTTGAAAAAGAAGGTTAGGCAACAAGCATAATCTACATTTCTTGCAAACTTATTGCAATAAAATTGCAACTTTTTAAGCGCCTTCAAATGAACGTATAGGCAACAAGCAAAAATTGCAATCAACTCACAATCCATTGCAATGAAATTGCAATCCATGCTACTTGGGAAATGGTTTTCAGCTTTATTTCTGTGCTGAAGTAATAAATTGAATCGAAGCAAGAAATGAGTTTTGAGGAACATTTTAAGTCTGATCTCTTTACTTTAAAAAAACCCATAAAAATCGATTCTAACCGACTCTAGTGTCGAAAACATACTGTACAATGTGGATTTGCCCTCCAAAATCAACGAGTAGCTCATGCAACAAAGGGTTAAGTTATTGAAGTGAAGACGGAAGATGAGACGTTACAAGCATGTCCTGCTGAATGAAGTAAGTACTTTCGATCATAGAGTTATTACATGTAGCCACAGGGTTGTAGTCGTGAAGTGGTAAGGAAGACTTTGGGCATGGAGTGCCCAAAGTCTTCCTCTCAGTCAGAGATACTACTCAATCGGCACAGAATGGGGAAGTTTCGCACTTATGCAAGTTTTTTTCTGAAGATTATGATTACAAGTGGCGTTAACCATAACAACCACATAATATAGATATTACATCAAAGATGTATCTGGCAGAGTATTTTGTTTTTGTCAGCGGGCCCATTATTGAAATTTAGTGTTTGTCAGGCGATCGTAGATGACATAGGCTAAAAGGCGAAGCGTGATTGGTCGGCTATGTCCTGAGAGTCCACCTCTACATGAAGACAAGACAAACTCTCCATGGGAAGATAGGGATCAAATACATTAGCAGGGTAGCTGTGTTTTCAGTTTTAGAGTCCCCAAATAAAGTGGCAGCCCTGTTAATGTATTTGCTCTTTATCTTTGCATGGAGAGTTTGTCTTGATGTAGAGGTGGACTCTGAGGATAGCGAGGGATATCCCCTCCATTTGGGCGTCAACTTGAGAGCTTTTTTGAGCTTGGGAGTTGATTTTAGAGAAAACCAGTGGCATCATCTTTTCTCTCACGAACTTTTACGTAAGAGTCAATGGTCAAATCGCAAATCCCTCACACATGCAACACCTCCATTAATTGTGGTATAGTATCCCGATAAATTAGGTTACACTGGGAGAGAAAACACATTGGATCTGGAGTCCAGACTCTTAAAAACATCGATAAGAAAAAATACTCTTGATTCAATCGGAATTTTGCTTAAATCAGGAACAAAGCCACTCAATTGGAGCGCATTTCCTTTTGATTTGGCTTAAATCTGATTAAATCAAGAGTATTTTTCCTTGTCAATGTTTTTAAGAGTCTGGACTCAAGATCCGAAATATTTTTTTTTTCCAGTGTACTAACCCATGTTGCGGTACTACTCCACTTTGAGTTGCGGAGCTACCAAAATCAATTGGAAAGGTCCAGATCATCCAACTAATTTGGGCATCACTCCTGACACTCCTTTTTCCGTGATGGGCCTTGTCTCCACGGGACATTTTCATGGGATTTGTCCCAAGTTCGAATCGCAGGAGTTAAACTTCTGGGATTTCTCCCCGTTACCGTCTCCACGGGACCAGGCTCATACGGTCCTGCGACTAGTTTGCGCGGGAAGATAAATTAGATTAAGTCGAGTATTTAACCGGGATAAAAATAATAATTGCACTCAATTGACAATTGGACACATTATTTCAACAAAACAAACCTGAACAATGGAGTATTCAACAAAATGTCGCGCAATTCGTTTACACTTCTTCTTCCCCTCTCAGTGGGTCCTAGGAGTAAAAGGACCATACTTGGTACTGGGAAAAATATAATCAATATTTTTCCCAACTTCGTAAGGCCTTGTCCACACGAACTTGGTTCGCGGAACTTATTTCGAGGAACCTGTTCCCGGAACAAGTTTTAGCTGGGCTGAAAACTTATTCCTCCTAAACCCGGAACTTCCCCCGTACTCCGAGCTACTACATATGTTTCATTCGGTGTGAATTTGTTTGTTTTTGTTTTTTACGTCCTTTACATTCGGTGTGAATTTGTTTGTTTTTGTTTTTTACGTCCTTTACAAGTCCTGACATTTATTTTTGTTACTTTGGCGGCCGTAATAATCTATTGGCTTGCAATAATTGTGCCTATAGTTTTGTTGAAGTTCCAGTTCCAGTTTGGGCGAACTGATAGCTGTTGTGATACTCCCCGCTGCCGCTAGAGAGGAGAAGCACCGAACGGCGCACATGCGCGGTGCCAAGCGGCGATCGGGAGGGGGCCGCTGGTTGCGCTCTCGGGCAACCAGCGCGCGACCGGACTGTGGTACCGACCTCCCGACGATTTGGACGAGAGCTTATTTGAGAGAGTTTATTTGATGCTCGTTTGTTTCTAGTGAAGCTAAATTTCACGTTCTTCTTTCATCCTTCATCGTCCCCATCAATCATTTTAGGCAGCCCTCGCTCAAATCCACGAAGGTACGAACGGCGCTGAAAAGTGCCGGTGCGGAGTTCTCGGTTTTTGAGCGAGAGTTTGACGGATCAATTCATCCACGATTGTCGTTAGACGTCGTAGGTGAATTGACCCGCCACCACACTGTGTACAGCATCCCTCCTTTCAAGGAACAAGTTCCGGGAACTGAACAGTTCGTCGAGTAACTTCACTGGTATAAAAAACCTCTTGGTTCAAGAGTGCAGTTTCTTGTCGCCGGATGTAAGAGTCTGGACTCCGTGCAAAATCCGCTTGAATCAATGCAGAATCCCCTTGAATCAATGAAGAATCCGCTTGAAAGAAGAGTTCAATTCTCTTAAATCCGGCGACAAGAAACAGCACTCTTACGTCAATGCAATGCAGCATTGGTCCAAAAGGTTTTTCTTACCAGTGTTCCTCGAACCAGGCTCGTGTGGACAGGGCCTACGTGGGACTTTTCCCTAGGACAAATCTCGTGAAAAAGCCCGTGGAGACAATGCCTAGCGTTTACGCATACCTTGGGTAATTTGGAGGGCGCCTTGATGTGGAGGGGTCCGACTTCCACAACGTTGGGCGAAACGGGCCTCGGATAGTAATAGAGGGCGTTGGACGAGATGAGGGCGAGACTGATGTTCCTCCAGCAACCCTCCACGAGGGCCTCCCCGTCAGGCCCGCGCGTCTCCCGGAAATAATCCCTGGCCGAGTTTTCGACGATGTCCCGGAGCCTCCGCGAGATGTAGTGGTGCACGACCCAGTTCTCCAAGCGCTGCCACAAGCTCATCCGGTCGGTGTAGGGGCTGAGCATCGACGGGGAGAAGGAGAGGTGCTTGATGTTCCCGATGGCGTCCTCGTCGTAGAAATCGCCGCCCGTCATCGAGGCCAGCGAGATGACGGGTTTGTTGACGGCGACGAGGCGGGCGAGGGCGACGCCGTACGGGATGAGGAAGGACTCCACGATGACGACGTCGAACGACAGCTTGTCGTCTTGGACCCGTCTGAAAATCACAATGAGACCGCATTGGTAAAAAAAACCTCTTGGACCAATGCCGCGGTGCATTGACTTAAGAGTGCAGTTTCTTGTCGCCGGATATAAAGAGTTTTGAACTCTTGTTTCAAGCGGATTTTGCATTGATTCAATTCAAAATCCGCTTGAAACATGAGTCCAGACTCTTCAATCCGGCGATCCGAGGACCCCCGATTTTCGACGATTACCAGTTGAATGATACGGCTATCACTTCTGGAGAGGAGGCTGAGATCGATTTTTCAATGGTTTCAATGGTTTATGTGCCTCGACCATATAAAAAAACAAAAAGATTAAATAAATCGTATTCCAATGCTGATTTTTTGGTAAGTCAATATTTCATTTGAATTTATATACACATATTCTTTTTAATATTACTTATTTACTACTATTCTTATTTACTTAGTTCAAAGATGCTCATGCTGGACAAGCTGTGGATATGGAAGCATTGCTTGAGTCATTTGCCACTGTTTGCCAGGATGTCAATACAGAAATGTTTGACATGGATGCTAAATACAAGTGTATTTATTTCTGTGGCAAAATCCTGTTTGACATTGGGCCTAATAGTAGGAAAGTGAAATCAAGCCAAGCTGATAAGGTTTGGCAAATGAATTTTGTTGTCGAGGCCCCAAGAGGTGATGATCAACCTGCTAATGCCCCCATACAAGTAGCAGTTAAAAGGTGTTTAGTAGGAACATTTAAGAATCCTAATTCCACGTTCTTAAGGCAAGCTACCAATGATCTGGTAGTATTGTCAATTAAACAAGCGAGTTTGATTGCCATACACATACTTGATAAGATATCCCCAGTTTTAACTGCTTTGAACTCCCATGTGTATATCTTGACTCCATTGACTGGAGCAATATTTTCAAAGAATGACTTAACAGATATGGCAAAGGGGGCAAGGCAAATACTACTGTCTCAGAGATGATTAAGCTTCTCAATTCTAGTTGCCAATCAGGTGATTAGTATTTACCTAACTCTCAGTGCTCTGTTGCTATGGCAGCTGCAGTTACTGCAACAAAAGGCATCAGGAACTAACAAGTGAGAAACTCGATCATCGCCAAAATTGGAAAGCAGTACCTTGCTGCTAAGAAAATGTTTGTGCAGAAAGATTCTGTTTTCTTTGAACAAGCGGGATCGAAGTTCCTGCGTCGAGTGGTTTCCCGCAACCCGGCATACACAGCTACGGCGGCCCGCGGAATGGGTTGCGCACCAGCTCTTGAATGAACAGAGTTTCTAGTGGGGGACAGAAATAGGTGTCGTCGCGGCGCGCGGCGATCAGGGGAATCAGGAATCCCATGCATTGATCGCGTCTTTCGCTATCGGCGCGATGCGATATCGACGCGGACGTCCAGCCACTGCACTGCACTGAATCGGTCAGACAGATGAGTGTAGTGGGCCAAATAATAACTTAACGAAATCAAAGCCACTGGTGTCAAATTGCCGTTAAAAAGACCGCCCCTGAAACCTGAAAATATATAATACTGCCAAGGAAAACCGCCGTATGAGCCTTCAGACGATGCCAAATTTCCTTTAGAATATCACAAATTTCTGGGAAATTTTGTCAATATTGCTCTTCTAATTTATTAGAGGATTTTCTTTGTAATTAGATTAAAAGTGTCTGAAAATCTGAAAGAAAAATATTAGTGACTTTGTCAAATCTCTCCCCCTCCCTAGGGTGTCCCTTACATGGGCGGAACGAGGAATTTTCTGTGGGAGGGGACACAGGGGGATATAGAATTTGGGGTAAGGGGGAACTGGGAGGCCTCCCCGGCAAATTTTTGAAAATTGGAACGTCTTGAGAAAATTTTTGAGCCATTATCAATGGCAAATTGAATGGAATTAAATATTACAGATGACAGAAATTTTGCTGACTTGTTTTAAACATATCATATCTTACTGTGGGTTTTAGTTCATTCAAAACGTAACACTGTTAGGTTTTATTACATTCCCTATGCCTTTTACCTCAAGGCTCTTGATTTTTTTTTGGAAGGGGCCGAGCAGAATTGTGTGGAGGGCCGCCGCCCCCCTATTTACACCCATTTCAGCCTCATTGTCCCTTATCTTTGAAATTTCAGAAAATTTCAGCTCCCCAGATCTCAAAACGTGCTATGAGATGTAAAAAATAAGGAAAATCTTCTCCAAAAAATTAAATTTTTTTTTTTATCGATCTCTCAAGCGCCCTAAAGGGCGCCTTTGGTTCGTAATCGTAAAATTAAAAAAAAAAAAAAACCATGATCTCAACTCTCTAGTCTAAAAAGAGGACTGAAGACAAGAATGAGATTGAAACATGAAAGCTCCGGCTACACAGTGTCCTGAACGGTTTTAAGCAACTCTTCAACGATGGTTTTGGATATTTTCCCTCAAGAAGACTAATCCTTTCGTTAAAAAAACGAAAACAAGAGGTTTAGACGCATGTGTCAAGCTGTCTGTATGAGAAAGAAAGATGTAAGCTTCAGGAATAGCCGGCGAAATTGGGTCGACAATGCTAAAGTGAGCCGAACCCACAGACGCGCCCGGTAAGCAGATTTACCTTTCCCCTGAAAATGGTAGTTTACGGCCATAGCCTCAGAGATCCCGTGAAATGACCAAAATTTTGGTCCGAAGAGTTAGGTTAGGTTAATTTCCAGCTGGGATGAATTATTCGCAACCCTGTGTCGGCAGCAAGAGGCTCGAGTTCACTGCAAGGTCTAAGAGGCGCGTCGGAGGGTGGTTACCGCGCCTCAACTGGCCGTTCTTTCGGCCAGACTCAACTGGCCGACTTTCCGGCTACGGATGCGACCAAACGGAAATTATTTTTCTAAAGCACCGCAATTTGGATGATGTCTGTAGTAAAACGACACTGATTTTGTCAAGATACCAATTTTGACATGTGTGTCCTTTAGGGCGCTTGAGAGGTCGGTACCTAAATTTTTTTTTTTTTAAAAAAAACGTTCCTTATGTTATTAACTTCCCTCAAATTTCAAAAATAAGTGACACCCTACCTATCTCCCTTCTACGTCGACAAAAGAGAGACCCGGGAGAAAAAGACTGAAATGATGCCCGAAAGTAATGTCAAACTTGAAGAAGACCCTTGAAAAGTTGTGACTAGTCGGAGGACTGCAATCCCTGGACTGCCGCCCTCTAAGGGACGAAATCATCCATAAAACCCATGCTGCCCCCATAAATTTCACTCTTGATTCTCAACAAATTCAATGTTTGGTAGTCTTATTCCGTTGCTCTGAAAATCAACGAGGGCTTCCGCCAGATACGGCCCTTTCGTAAATAAACTGAGGATCGTTCGCGCCCATTTTTACATGAAAAATCTCATTTCTTTTCCCTATTTTCTACGCCAACAAAGGTGAGACCTGAGAGAAAAGGACTAAAGTTATGTCCAACTTGAAGATGACCCATGATAAGTCGGAGTCGACTAGTCGAAGAACCACAATCCCTGGACTGCCGTCCACTCCAAGGAGATGGACCAGTTCTCGTAGATTCTCTGAGCAATGGAATAAGACTACAAAACCTTGAATTTGTGGAGAGTCACACGGGAAATTCAGAGGGGCAGCGGCGGTTTTATAGATGATTTTGTCTCTAAAGTGGGCGGCAGTCCCAGGATTGTGGTCCTCCGACAGGCCACAACTTTTCATGGGTCTTCGTCAAGTTGGACATTACTTGCAGGCATGAACTAAGTCGATTGCTACCGGGTTTCTCTTTTGTCAACGTGGAAAATAAGGGGCCCGTGGCAAAGGACGACATTTTCAATGAAAGAATCGGCACGGACGTTCATCAGTTCATTTGCGAAAATGCCGTATCCTGTGGAAGTCATCGTCGATTCTCGAACAACGGAAAAA
>NW_017547142.1:4032440-4114797 GCF_001854935.1 Bemisia tabaci | reverse complement strand
ATTCTAGCAATAGCTACAAAATATTTGGGAAAATTTATTTTCAACGCCTAATTTTGAATGTATTGTAATCCTTGAATTTTTGTCTCATTTCCGATCTGCGAGGAGTAAAAACTTCGTCATGGCATCGCAAAGGTGTAAACTATTTGAACGGGGGACCTACATGTCATTTTGTAATACTATTTTATGAATCAAGAGTATTTTTCTTGTCCAATCTATAAGAGTCTGGACTTTGGATCCAACATACTTTTTTTCCACCCGAGGGAAAAAATTAAATAAGACTGAACATTTTGAAACCTTGCAACTGAGAGACATCGATTCCAAGTTTGCTACTCCGCTTTGCTGACAAGTGGGAAAAACAATGAATTAAATGGAAACATTCACCCATCAGCCATTTTGGGAGGAGCGATGGGTGAAAAGTTGATCTACTGGACTGAATGACACTATATTTCTACTCCAATTTGCTAACTATTATACTCCCTCTTACTGGCAATTACTAGCTGTTTCTGAGTATCATCAATTTTGCTGGATATTTTTTTTTAATGCGGGGCAAAGGTAAAATTAATAATCTGTCAATGATATTACGATATTAACTTTCCGCAGAATTGCAGGAACATTTCATTCAGGATTCTTTCAATAAAATGGAGGAGAATGGATGATAAAACGGTCATCAAAAAGCCTTATTTAAAAGCGGTCATTTCCAATCTCGCTCTGATCTTCGAAATACTTTCAGGGTCGATAGAGAATCACTTTCCAAGTTCAAAATACTGACGATTTTTGAAATCAAGCAATTACGGATAGCGGGGAAGGGGGGGGCAAAGATAAATGTTCAAAGTCGCATATCTCGTGAACGGTTTGTCGTAAAGAGATGATCTTAGTCTCAAAATTTAGAGAAAACCACAAGCTTTCAGACAATGGTGACAAAATTGGGTCATTTTGAAAATGTCATCCATTCCTGTCACGTTGCCATAGTTCAAATTTTCAATTTTTAGCTGGGGCGGTAACTTTATAAGTCACACCTAGACAAAATCATTCGTCAAAAATGACAATATCAGGATAAATGATTAATATGCAATGGATACAGGATAATCAAAGTTTTCGATCATAAAAAAATCTATGTTGATCTTCAACGCTTCTCTGGGTAGAAATAAGAGAAAAAAAGAGGAATTGCTAATAAAAGCCTACTATTTGAGCTTTTTAAATTTAAGTCCATCCTAGAGAAATGATTTGAAAAAGAGTCACGATTTTTTAAGGTTGATGCAGCGAGCGTCAGCTGAGGCTAGTCCTGTAACATTCATGTGTCTCGATATTGTTCTTTTTTAATAATTTTCTTCGGAAATGAGCTAATGGGATGTAAAAATGCATAACCTTGCAATTCGTAATCGCAATTTGGGGGCATTGGTGATCTTGGGACTCGGAACAAATTAGGTTCAAGTGTACCGCATCCACTTTGAAAAATCATATCTCTCCTCCAACTTGTTTCCCGAGGATGAACTTGTGCTTGTTTTAAAGCTTAAAAGGTCTACTTTCATCAGAAAATATTTTGATTACTTATTGTGCGATTCCTTCAATGTCTCAGCTGAAAATAAGAAAATTTGAGATACGGCAAGGCGGCAGCAATGGATGAAATGTTCAAAATTGACCAATTTTTTAAACATTGCCTGGAAGCTGGTGGTTTTCTCTACATTTTGAGACCAAGCTCATCTCTTTACAACAAATCATTAGCGAGATATGCGAGTTTACATTTTTTACTTTGACTCCCCCCTCTCCACCTCCCCCCTGATTGCCCGATTTAAAAAATCGTCATTGTTTTAGACTCGGGAGGTAATCCTCTATCAACTTTGAAAATATTTCGAAGATCAGGCTTGAAAGGTTGAAAATGACCGATTTGGAATAAGGTCCTTTTTTCCTTGCTCTAGTCACAAGAACAAGTAGAGGCAAGTGAGAATTGGAATCGATGCGCGATACGTCATTACGAATCTTTGTTTACATTCCAAAGAGCCAAAAACGTAAATTCTCACGGGGAATGAGTGAAAATGTCTGTGTGTGTTTCATGTGCGTCTGTGTTA
Source organism: Bemisia tabaci (assembly GCF_001854935.1). Lineage (NCBI taxonomy): Eukaryota > Metazoa > Arthropoda > Insecta > Hemiptera > Aleyrodidae > Bemisia > Bemisia tabaci. The sequence goes on along the minus strand of NW_017547142.1, from coordinate 4,112,731 downwards.
GTGACTACGCACTGACAGAGGAACGCGTGCGTCTTCATGAGAGCGTTATCAGGCAACGCGCCGCGCCGCGGCGTCGCTAAATAGTCACCAGAGACTCTGCGCAAAACTAAATTCGTCGATAGTACATGGAACACAGCTCCAGGAAAAATTCATTGACTTTACCCAGATTTTCCCAGGTCGACTTGCATTCCCTGCCTTTTCCCGGTAGAGTATCATTCCCTGACTTTTCCTGGTCGAGTTGCATTCCCTGACTTATTCCGGTCCAGTTAAACTCCCTGACTTTTCCCGGTCGAGTTGCATTCCCTGAATTTACCCGGTCGAGTATCATTCCCCGACTTCTCCCGGCCGAGTTGCATTCCCTGACTTTTCCCGGTCGAGTTAAACTACCTGATTTCTCCCGGACGAGTAGTATTCCCCGACTCTTCCCGGTCGAGTTGCATTCCCTGACTTTTCCCGGTCGATTTGCATTCTCAGACTTTTCCCGGTCGATAGCCACCCTGCAAGATGGACTGGACTTCGACACAAAGTGAGCTTACTTAAAGCTCCGAAAGATAGGATTTTCAGTTGCTTCAAACCAAAATGTTGTTCGTTTTACACGTTGGAAGTGAAGCCGAAAGTTGGCTGCCACTTTTAGCGAAAATAGCATGGATAGCAGTGGGGCGACTCAGTAGAACACTGCTCTTCGAAGTTACGTGCCATAATTCAGTCAGTCATGGAGAGCGGGAATGCATTTTCCAAATAGGAAAAAAGTTCTTAGGGAACAGAGAGAATATTGGAGATTATTGGGAAAATCTAAGCGATCGAGTTGAGTCCATTAAACCTGGTCCACCCCTACGAACGCAGTATCAGTGTGTCTAACTTTAATCCGAAACATTTTAGGTATCAATAAGTATGTCTAACTTAATTCCTTGTTGTGTGCCCCAACATGCCTATATCTATCTATACCTATATCTATCTATACCTATCTTCCATCATCACTTACACTCTTACATTTATACCTCATATCCGGTCTCAGGACATTCCACCTATTCGCATGCTTTCTCTTCTTACGTCATATCACCGGACTCTGCACTTTCTATCCCATCATTCCGCGCGGGGTCCGGACTAATCACCCTCAACCCTTACCCTTCATTCATATCTGGAGCCATTAGCTGGTCACCGTTATGAGCTAAGGAGACCAGAGGATCCGATCGCCAGAGAGCGAAGGAAAGGACTCTGATTTTGGCGCTGGAGTCACACGCCCGGCTCTCGACCTCCGTAAGATAGCAGCTAGTTTTTGTCACCTCACCGTTCGTTCGCTTTTCAATAAATAAGTTCGTTTCCGTATTTTGCCTTGCCTTCATTTTTCCTATATCCGGTACTACCCGCAGTACACAACATCCTAAACATTTTTGGTATCATTAAATATCAGTTAACAAGTAGTACGTACCTCCTTGAATAAAATTTATCAGTGTGTCTAACTTGATACCAAACATTTTAGGTATCATTACGTATGTCTAACTTTATTCCAAAACATTTTAAGTATCATTAAGTATCAGTAAACAAGTAGTACGCACCTCCCTGAATAAAATTTCGGAAACTAGTCGTGTTCTGCTGAAAATTATCAGGGTTAAACCAACTGTTTGTCCTTTTTCTGTTCCTCAGAGAAGTTAATTGTTGGGTTCATTTCTTCCGGTTTTGAGTCATCTGCGCTATTGTTTGTGCTGTTTACGTTGGTGACTGTGTATCTGCTTAAGTAATCTGGAACGACGTTGTATTTTCCTTTCTTGTGGATCACCTCAAACTGAAATTCGGATAGTTTCAGTGCTAGTTTCGTTATTCTCATGGATGGCACTTCCATCTTGTTGACACATACTAGCCCTTGACTGTCAGTGATGATTTTAAACTTCGTATTCCATAAGAAAGGCCGAAATTTGTCTAATCCATAAGTGATGGCCAAAAGTTCTCGTTCGGGCACGCTCCAAGATTTTTCTGGGGAGCTGAAGACTCTCGACATGTATCCTAGAGGTCTTAAGTCGCCGTTTTTGTACCTTTGATTCAGGACACTTAAGATCGCCAGATTTGATGCGTCAGAATGTAATTCCACGGTTGTATTTTCTGGATCATAATGTGCTAATAAAGGTGCTGACGTCAACAATGTTTTGATTTTTTCAAACGCGAGTTTGCACTCCCGATCGAATTCGAATTTCACGTTTTTCCTGGTTAAGTTGATGAGTGGACTGCTTATTTCCGCCAGTTTTGGTATGTGATTTCGGTAAAATCCCGCCATCGCCAAAAATGAACGCACGTCTTTTACTTTTGTGGGCGTTTTCAGCTCTTTGATGCCTTTTATTTTCTTTTCGTCGGGTTTGATACCATTCTTATTTACCGTGAAACCTAGGACATCAATTTCAGTGAATCCGATTTTAACCTTTTTCGGTTTCAGTTTTAAATTTGCCGCTTTTACCAACTGAAAAAATGTCTCAAGTTTTTCGAGGTGTTCATCGAAATTTTGTTTCTCGGTTTCTCGGTTGTTTTGTTCATGTGAAATTCCCACTTATACTTCATAAACCTGTGCAATTTTTTTGATGACGGATGCGGTGGTCAAAATAAAAATTCGACAATAACTGCGATGCTCCTGGTTTCCCAGCGTTTTGGTATCAGGATTATAGACATGATTTGCAGATTTGTTCGGAAAAATCATGGACAAAACGAATAAGATGATTCTCGCGCTACGCTAATTCATTTGCTGCGAACAGGTCATTTTTTACTCGGTTAGTATACACTCGGAATCGTTGCCGGTTTTTTTTTTCTTAGCTCGTAAGAGAAATCAGCGCAGTATCCGTAAATCAGACTACAATGACAGTTATGATTTTAAGCAACTTTCGAAAGATTTAGAAAACACTTTCTTCAGGGACAGAATTGTTTGGAAAAATCATAGACAACACGAATAAGACGATTCTCGCGCTAATTCATTTGCTGCGAACAGGTCATTTAGTACTCGGTTAGTATACACTCGGAATCGTTGCCGGTTTTTTTTTCTTAGCTCGCAAGAGAAATCAGCGCAGTATCCGTAAATCAGACTACAATGACAGTTATGATTTTAAGCAACTTTCGAAAGATTTAGAAAACACTTTCTTGCAGGGATAATGGGATAAATTGGCCAGAGTTGACCGACAGATTTTCCCCACCCCAGAATACACTGGGAAAAAAACAAATTGGATCCAGAGTCCAGGCCCTTAAAAACATTGACAAGAAAAAGTACTCTTGATCCAATTTGAATCTAGCTTAGGTATATCAAGAACCGAGCCTCTTAATTTAAGCGGATTTCGTTTTGATTCAAGCAAAAATCTGATTGAATCAATTCTTTTTTGTCAATGTTTTCAAGAGTCTGGACTCTAGATCCAATGTGTGTTTTTTTTTTTTTTTTTTTCAGTGTACCTTCCACGCGTTTCTTTCCTGAAAAATGAAAGAAAAGGAAAAAAAAGCGTTTTGCGCCTTTATTCTTTCTTGAGGGTACAAAACCAATATACATAGTATACCTACCTATATAAATAATTTCCTTGCTTAAGTCTACTTTTTCTATTATCAATATTAATAATGTACGATTTTTCCTGTGCTCGGTGATGAAAAGAGCGGAGGCCGCTGCATACGCCGAGAAACGGGCGTGTAATCACCCAGATCTGTCAAAATGTGCCTATAACGGAACAACCGAACTCGTTTCGAAGAGACGAAACTTTTTTATAGGCACCAAGTTCTGTGATTTAATACATTAATATGCGACAAACAACTCTCGTGTTTACGACAATGGACTACTAGACAAGGTACGAATTTCAGCATTCTGATTCATGTTTCTTAACCAAAATTTTACGTAGAACACGATGCGCACAACAAAAATTACCGAAACAAACTCCTTACGAAGATATTTAATGATTCTTGATGCGTAAATTCAAACTACCCGCTCATGAAAACTCAATGCTCCACGTGATACACATCGCACGCTAAACGTTATCATGACAGTCATCATTTGATTTGAAAATCTGGCAACCTCAATTTAGACGCTTTGGCTCAGCTATAGCACATTGCTTGTAGTTTGAACAACACATGAAGGGAAATGAACATTGCTCGATTGAGAAGCTTGCTGAAACCGTTGTAGTGCGCGACTTGACTCACGTAGAGCTTTGAGTTTCTTGGGAACGGGCAGTTCAAATTCCTCGTGCCCAATGTGAAATAAAAACGTTGATATCTTCGTTAGGAGTTAATTTCAGTAATATCCATTGCGCTAATCGTGTTCTACGTGAAATTCTGGATAAGAAACACGTATCAGATTGCATAAATTCGTACCTTGTATAGTGGTCCATTGTAATTTTACGGACATACAGGGTGTCCCAGATTCAAAAATTGGCTGCCCGCTCAGAGCATAGCGATTCTAACGGTTAATAATAGGTTTGTTAGTGACAACCACGTACATTGCGACGCGACCCAACAATTAAGCATGCTCTACGGAACGAAGAAGGAAGAAAATTGTCTTGGTAGATTCGTATGGGCCATTCCTTCCGCTGCGACCAGTAGGCGAAGGGAACTTCGGAAATTGCTTGGCACAAGTAATTCCTTCTTATGCGGACTGATATTTTACCTGACAAATATTTTGAGACGAAACTTCGGGGATTTTCATGGATCAACATTAGCTACTCCGCCCCCCCCCCCCCAAANCCCCAAAAGTGGTCCAGTAAGGTTTCTGGTTCAAACAAAAATGACTTTCTCGCATAACATGTTAGAAATGTTGTATACTATCAAAATAGCGGCCAAGTTCATGCGAACCGAACCGGAAGCGTCCGTAATACCGAGTTTTCGCCATTTCTCCGGGCGCCATTTTAAAATTATTCAGAATCACAAAAATCCGATGGAAGATTCGTTTTTCTCGTGCCGAGATACTCCCGGATACCAAGTGGGTCTTGATTGAAACTACTTTTAATTAAATCGTCACTTGGCTGACATCAGGGCGTAACTACTCATTAGGATGAGCCTGGAAAAGCATGACTGAAACTAATTTTAATTCAATACGTGAATATTCGAGACTTTTCTCAGTTACTCGCGAATATTGGCGACTTTTCTCAGTTTTTCACGAATAGTCGAGGGTTTTCTCAATTGCTAGCTGACTTTGCAGGCTCTACATCGTTAGTTAAGGCAATTCGACGCTTCTCTCAATTGCTCGCGGATATTCGAGGCCTACCTCCGTTACGCGGATATTTTCGGACAAACGCGGATTTTTCGTTGTTTCAGAGGCACTGGAGTTCGAGTGAGGTCTTACTATTTTCGCATTATTTTACAGTTGGACTGAGCTCATTAGTACTCTGGTGCGATTACAATTTACCGGGGATATTCGAGGTTTTACACGGGTCAACAATTCGCCAAATTTCGTGGTTTCAAAAGGATTCGCATGTGATTTCGGTTATTCACAAATGTGTGCAATTTTACAGATTAATCTGATGAAACGGAACTAAAAGGTTTTTATTCCCATGACAACTTCGTATGAACTGCAGCTCGCCAGCCCCCGGTAGAATAGACTGTGTTGGCACTTTTTTCGAGGTTCTAAGACGGCTTATGCTAAAAAGTTACGTTTTGGCATTAACATAAAGTTCAATTTTTGTAAGAATTTTTGAATAATGTCCTAAGCCCGCCCCAACGCCGTCTTTCTGGACAAATTTTCTATGCTTTCGAAGAGTTGCCAATGTTCTGTTTACAGCTCGGCAAACTCATGATATTATAAGTATTTTAAATTGCATTTTGATTAATTCCATACGTTTGCCGGGCCTTAAATTGAATCCTGGCAATTCCTCGAAAAAATCGGCAGATGGAAAATTTCTCATCCCAGACGAATGAAATAAAATTACTAACGATGATGATCTGAAGCTCACGGATTCGGATTTGGCATCCGTCAGTCTTGTTCGCGTTCGCGGGCGGTTGTCGTTTTGAGTAGGCAGCCGGTCCAGGTCGAGGGTTCGTTCACTCGCTCCACCGACCTTGGTCAAGTTCGTCATTTGGCTAAAAAAGGAGACGAAAGGAACCCCGCAGCAGGTTAGTCACGAGGAAAAATATTCTAGGGTTCCTTCACATTTTCCCCCGACTGCGTCAACGTCAACCGCCTCGGAAAATTCGTCGTCGTTCTGACGTAAGAGGGTATCTCCATCCACACATGAGCCCCAGAATGAAAGGATTTATATGTGTTGAAGGATGAAACAGATATTAATTACATTAGTTGAAATGAGGTTTCCTTCCATTTAATTAGTGAACTGCCTCTTGGAATACGCAGTGGTTCCGAAGGCATATTCTGCTGCCATGACAGTTTCAAACGTGAAAAGGGAAGATCGCACTTGAGATAAACGGTTGATAGGAGTGAAACTAAGAGACTCTTGAACGGAAACACGTAGCACGCGACTTGACAGAGCGACATGATGCATTCTGTTCGACCGGGTACTAATAGCGAAAGGAAACACCCGTGCGTGTGCGTGCATGTGGGAAAACACCTTCAACAAACAAGTCGTCGCTTGGCTAGCATAAGGGCGTAGCTAGCCTCCTCCGGTGCTTTGACAAGGATTAAAATAAAGTGGAGACAAGACTTGTTCATGCACTGGCTGTGCGGCGGTTCATTATCACGCATAAAGTTGTTTTTTGAAATTACACATATTTTAATTCCACATTGCATTTGGTACCATAAACCTACGGGACAGGATAGTGCCAGGAATTTAGTGATGGAAGTAAGGTTACACACAATGCGGTTTGATGGTAAGTTTCTGTGAGGGCTTGTGAGCAAGGTGTCTGCTAGTCCGTTTACAAGGACCGCAGACGTCGATGCAAAAAGGATTCCCGCCCTATCGCAGAACTTCCGCGCCGATAATTCGTATAACTTTCGAAAGGGGGCGTTCAGGTGGAACAAATTTTTACTGTTATTAAATAATCAGTTCACTTGACAAACAATTTTCTTTTTATAGTAATACATATCATAATTAAATAGAACTATAATTCCTCTTCATGTTTCCACGTCGGTAGAACTGCCGAGGAAATAATGCGTTCTTAGAAAATTAACTGTGAAGTGCGTTACGTAATAACCGTTTGTGAAGGAATAATAATACATCCCTTAGGATTAAATGGTTTCCTTAGAGAAAAGATGGCTGATGAACAAGAGCGTCTCCAAAGCCGGCTAGAGGTGTACCGGATCCTGCATAACAGGGGTCTCAGGTTACGAGATCATATCTTCCATCTCATGATCCATAACTGGGACTCCGGGGATTCAGATCCGGTTGACTGGATCGATTTGGATCTAGTTCGGGCTTTAGCTATGTCCAAAGAAATTATTCACGTATCTCGATTAAAACCTGTCCCTCCAATGAGAAACCACTCAAAAGCAAAACTAACCATATCCCACGTAACATGCCACCCCAGAAATGAAGGAAAATTCTCGATCTGAATTTTTATGTCTCTCCTTTTTCCCATATAGAATGCCACAAATCGCTATTAGGGCAGACAGCCACGGAAGATATTTAGCAGAAAATTTTTTAGCTTTGGGATATGAAGTTGACGCAGTATTCAAACCCAACGCTGTGCATGAGCAGGTGATGGATCTGGGAAATATCAACGGAAACGCCATCTTAATTCTCATTGCAGGATCGAACAACACCTGGAACCTCTCAATTGAAGCAGAAAACCAAGTTCCAAACGTTCAAGAAATTTGTTCAAATTTAGACTTCAGCAGAATAAAAAATTCAAATAGAAAAATTATTTATGTAGAAATTCCAAAGCGGTTCAACACGCAAGACAGCGACAATGTCAACCGAGCCATTCATAAACTAAATGGAAAAATTTTCAACATCCCCCAAACAACGGTGCCACATTTGAAATGCCACGTCAAGTCCAAATACACGCCGATTTTTTTCTTCAATAACAAACTAAAACTGATTACGCTAGATAAAGACATCGACGGTTGCATGCCGCAACATCACTATTTGAGTATAAGGAAACACCTCGTCGAAATGAAGGAGGGGGATGTCTGGTCGATAGGAGGGAGGATTTATGTGAAGTTGGAAAGTCTTAATAGTGAAAGATTGAAGAAGGTGAGTTTTCTTCCACTTATTGTTTAAATTAATAATATTTATTAAAGCTTATTGAAAGTACTCGTTCTATACAAAAACTCGCTATGGTCGGTACGGACCTTTGTAGGGAGAAAGCGGTAGTTGTGGATCTGCCCCCCGATCCATCAGTCCGGGTGGAAGCCATCCAACAAATGATGGCGGGCTTGCACCTTTGGGCTTGCACCGGGGAAGGCTCCACCTTCCGGGACTCCCTTGCAGCCTGGTGTAGACTGGTCCTCCTCCGAGGAAGATTTAAACAAGAATACGGCCAATACTTCATTTTCAGGCAAGGCAGTAACTAGGAAGAGAGGCAAAAATTAAAGAAAAAAGTATCAAATGAAAAGAAGAAATATGAAAAAACGACAAAATCGTGAGAAAAAAGGAGATGATGATAAAAATTTACTGATAAGGGAATCATTAACTTCAAAAGACATTCACATTACGGAAGATTTAAACAAGAATACGGCCAATACTTCATTTTCAGGCAAGGCAGTAACTAGGAAGAGAGGCCAAGATTCAAGAAAAAAGTATCAAATGAAAAGAAGAAATATGAAAAAACGACAAAATCGTGAGAAAAAAGGAAATGATGATACAAATTTATTGATAAGAGAATCATTAACTTCAAAAGATATTCACATTACGATAAATCAATTGTAAAAGGTATACGACAACCACTTAACCGTTAACATCACCCATGCATGAGGACAAAAATATGAACAACCAATAAGATAACTGCAGTCAGGAATCAGATTCTGACATTGAAATTCTGAATTAAGTTATTGTATATTAGCACTTTGAACAAAGTCGTAATTTTTTGTAGATAATTTTATTCTTAAGTAAGTAAATTCACGCGATTATGAGAACAGTAAACTCTTCGAAAGTTCTAAAATGAGATAGTGATTAATGTGTAAATAAATTTAATGTTTCTTTTGGAACGGATTTTCTCCGATAGAAAGTCAATTCGAATTTTTTTTAAGGAAATAACTCTTATTTGACAAAGTCTCTCTGCAATAATCTCCTTGTGTGGATATCACTTGAAGCTCAATAGAATTCTGTAGTGGGAACTGTATCCTATTGAATTAGTGATATTCCAATCAAGGGATTATTTAGAATGCATGAGTTTTTCTAGTCTTCGAGAGGGGTGTACTTGAGTCAACAGAACAAAATGGAGTAAGTCTAAGCTTACAATGGGCCTGTTGCAAACTTTTGCTAGAGTAAAACTAAGAGTTGTTTCCTACAGATAATGCCTCAAAAATCACGATGAGCGCATCGGCAAAGTATGAAATGCACTCATAACTTCACAATCTGCGTAAGAAATTTGCGATTTTTTGAGCTTCCCGCTTCGAAAACGATACTACGGTACAGGTGAACATTTTGTTGGAGGAGTCGTTCCATTGGCGGCAATACTCATCATGGCCGACGCCAGTCCACCGAAACACGTATGATGGGACGAGATAACACCTGAACAGGATTAAACCAGATAACAGTCGGCGTGTTTACGTTCATATTTTCCTCGCCCGCCTTAATTGACCTTGAGTTCTCCTCGAATTACGCGAGGAACTGCGCAAGCGTCGGCCATGATGAATATTGCCGACGATGGAGTGACTCCTCTAACAAAATGTTCACCTGTGCCGTAGTATCGTTTTTGAAGCGGGAAGCTTAAAATAACGCAAATTTCTTACGCAGATTGTGAATTTATGAGTGCCTTTCAGACTTTGCCGATGCGCTCATCGTGATTTTTGAGGCATTATCTATGGGAAATAACTCTTCATTCTGCTCTAGCAAAAGTTTGCAACAGGCCCATTTCTCTGACTGGGTGCACCTATTTCTGAAGTTTGCTCTCTTATTGCTGAAGTTGCAGATATTTCTCTCCGGGAATCGGCTCTGTCCCTAGGACGGCTAGCTCTCGGCTTCAGTCTGTTTTGGGTGTCTTTACGTGTTACGAGTAGAGTAAAGTGATAGGAAATGTTTCCCGCTGAGTTTCGTGGTAGTGGACGCGGGTGGTATGAGGTCCTGACCCTCCTTCGCCAGGCGCTACTTCGAGGTCGGGCTTGTCGGTATTTTGGCCGTGATCTGGAGCACGTTATAAGTGGCCGCTTGGATCAATTTGTTGTAAAAGGTATACAACAACCACTTAACTGTTAACGTCACCATGCATGAGGACAAAAATATGAACAACCAGCAAGATGACTGCAGTCAGGAATCGGATTCTGACATTGAAATTCTGAATTAAGTTATTGTATACAGGCACTTTGAGCAAATTAGTGATATTCCAATCAAGGGATTATTTAGAATGCATGAGTTTTTCAAGTCTTCGAGAGGTGTGTACGTGAGTCAACAGAACAAAATTAAGTAAGTCTAAGCTTACACTTTCTCTGACTGGGTGCACCTATCTCGTCACTAGATTCTTTTCTTTTTTGCACCGACGGATATTTAATTAAATGTCATTCCATTGTAAACATATACCTATTTTTAGGGTTAAATTTTGCACGGAAACATTTAAATATCCAAAACTGCAGGATTATATTTTATTTTTATTGTCGGAACGAAAACCATGATTTTTTTATGTATTAAAATGAAGAGGTAAATAATTAATATTCAGAATAGTAGAACTAATGTATGCGTGAAAGAAACTCGTTGTTAATATTTCTATTCTTTGAAAAGACTGGATACTTCAGCGAGTCTGACATAAGTGGCTGGTAGTTGAGACTAATTATGTTTACTTCTTTTTATTAGTGGAATTTATAAGGTTTATTTTGTTTCTCAGACGGAAAGTCACAACGTTTGGTGGAACGGGTAACAGTCTCCTGTAATTACATTTGACTAGCCTTCGGTACACCCTCGCAAATTCTCTCTTCTCTTTTCCTCAGAGTGAATTACGTAAAACAAAATGGTTGAAACTCATACATCAAAATGCATTCAAGCATTACCTCTGGAGGCCATACTATACATATTGATTACATTCAGACTCAATTTAGAATTAAAATAGGCGTTATTTTTGTCAAGTATTAATCAGTTAGGTGTCCTCATCCTTAAATATAGATTTCATCAATGTATTGTTGAGAGTAAAATTATGAACAAAATCTGGAGGTGAATATCGCATTGAAAATGGTAGATCATGTGTTTGTCTTAACGCCGTTGACTTAAGACTTGCAAAGAGAGCTGAGTAAAGATGTTTACGATTCTTCATATCAACCGTGCGGCTGTATAGACGATTTTTGATAAGTGAATTAATAGCGTCTTGGCGAAAAATTACATATTGTGCAAATAAATTTATGACTGAAGACAATTTCAGAGTACTCTCCATTCATTTTTTGGTATCTTAATATTGTTCAGATTTTAAATCTTTAATTATAAATCTGAAAAAGGAACTCAGTCCCAGTTTTTCTTAACTAATCGAAAAGATATGGTGAATGGTTTGTGCAAATTTTCTAAATTCTATCTCCACAATTTATTACGCATAATTTAATACGTATTGATCTAATGCACGCCATTTTCATTAAAGATTTGTGTTATTAGAAAGGAAAATGGCCCCGAGATGCCACCGAAATTTGTTTTACTCCCCTATCAACGCCGACATGCATGACCAGTTGCATTCTTATATTCTGCTGGACCTTTCAGCCACACTTGCGGGGTGGGGATAAAGATAGCATAATTCATCAATTCAAAAAGGGAATCCCTAAACTCAAACACTTCCTTGACCTTTCTGATAGAAGAAGTGACCTATTCAAACCCTCAATCAGGACATCCCTTTGAGAGAATGGATCTGGCATTGCCTAGGCGTTGACCAATGCTATTCTCTGACGTAGGGGGCCAATGCCATCGCCTACGGTACTTTGTCTTCCGTTCTCGATCAACGGGATCGCTACCATCTCAAAGCAGCATCTGGATCAAGTCTGAGATATCAAACTGTTTATCGAAAGATTTTGGTCAACGTTACCTTGGTGTAAGCAAGACTTGTATACAGTCAACAAGAGAATCATAGATACGTCTGTATATTCCCCCGGAACCCAACAGTTCCGGCTGACCCTAGCCTCGAAATTCCTCATGGATGAACGCACCCAAACGCGCAGGTACCGTCCTCTCCTTCCGATGAATCAAATCAGTGTTAATAATTATGTAAATTATATTGTCCATTTGATGCAGGTGGGAAAGAAATCGTTAATTTCTCAAGAAATTCAAGTTACTACATCGTAACAATTTTTAATTCTTTTATTTTTTTGTTTTAGATGAAGACAAGACAGGACGTGAAGGAGCAGTTGTCAAAAGCGGGACAATTGTTCATTGTCCGCAAGAAGAAATAGAATTTGCCTACATAGTGGCGCGTCATTGAGTTTTAAAACTACTCTACTTTAATTGTTTAACATTCTGATTCCTTAAGGCCCAAACTCTTGGCTGCCCATAATTTCATTCATTAACCTCCGTTGAATTGTTTAATATGTAATGATCTAATGCACGCCATTTTCATTAAAGATTTGTGTTATTAGAAAGGAAAATGGCCCCGAGCTGCCACCGAAATTTGTTTTACTCCCCTATCAACGCCGACATGCATGACCAGTTGGAAGGCTCCTTTATGGGTGGAATCGAAATTTTGCTTTCGACACCACTGCCAATACCAATCAGAACTGTTGGACCCTGCTTTGCAACACATTGCATGTGCCGGCCACTGCGGTTCTGGCCGACACCTTTACGATTTGTCGACTTCCGTTTAATTTTTCGAGTCTCATTTCTAAACATTTCAAGCTTATTTCTGGTATCTTGGTGGATATATTTGATTATTTTTATTTTGCCACATACTTATTCTGGCATACTCCTCTCTCAAACCTCTCCCGAATTTGGAGGAAAACATGTTAGGGACTCCATCTGCAATTGCAAATGCGAGCGGAAAGGCTCGGTGAGCTTGTGTCGCCACAATTGCAACCATCTTCTGTAATGAACTTCTTTTTGCAATTGCAGCATCCTATGGGACTTCGGTCAGTGAATGATTGATGCAAATTCTCTAGATTTTATCTCCACAATTTATTACGCAGAATTTAGTACGTAACGATCTATTACACGCCATCTTCATTAAGATGTTTGTAATACTAAAGGAAAACGGCCCCAAGATGCCACCGAAATTTGTGTGACTCCCCCATCGACGCCGACATGCTTAACCAGCCGGAAAACTTCTTCATAAGTGGAATCGAATTTTTGCCTTCGACACCAATGACACACTCCACTCCGAATACGATGGCAATGGCTCTGTTGCAATTTTAAGTTCCAATGATGAGATGGAAACGTTGAGGTGCCCGGATAAGCAAGTAAACGAAAGTGAGTAGGCCCACGTCGTTGGTACATCCTGACTTACGTGGTAACGTCGTTAAGTTCCGGACTTTCCACCTTTAGAGAAAAACGACTCCTGTTATAGCAAACCCTTAGCAATCAATGAATATGATCTATCAATCGAGATGGAGCACTGGGTCACTTAGATTTCGAGCCAGAGTTTATCTTCGATGATTTTCCAGATTTCACTGAGTTGCTACTAGACAAATCACTATCTCCCTATAAAGAGAACTGGTTCACATGCCTGAATGCAGACATTACCCGCAAACCACACACCAGAACAAGAGAGGAATCCAAACGGCTAATGATTGAAATTATTAGACGGATAGAGTTTAGTTGCAAAGATATCGGAGAGGCGATAAAGAGAGGTGAGGTACCATTCAACTGGAAGACAGTAGGTTTTCACTCGAAAGAGCAAGAGTTGAAAATCATATGACGCCCGTATGCACTGTTGTGCGCTGAGATGAGATTCTTCTTTTCTATGGCACAGAAGAACGAGGCTAACTCATTCCTTCCATACATGCCGTATCAAACCATGTCGTGGTCCAATCCAGAATTAACAAACGTCTTGCCGTCCAATACTGGAGGAACGAAAGACCTCAAGAGTGTGAACGCATCCAAATATGCTCAGGTCATAATATAGTTCGACTTTAACAAGTTCAATCTTCGGTGGAGAAAAGAGTCTTCAGACATGATATTCCACACCACAGACCAGTTGTTTGGAACTAAGAACTTTTTCACATACTCACATAGATTTTTCGAGGAGGCATTCTACTACCTATTTTCGCCCCTTAGACCACTTGAGTACCTTAAAAAGACATCTCAACGTGATGAAACAATTCTTGCAGATACCATTTTTGAATCTGAAACTACTCACATAGGGCAGGGGGGAGGATCCGAAGGGCACATTCAGAAACTGTGGGCAATCATCATCTCGTTTGGCTTAGTAGTGAATATGATGGAGGCAGGGATTTCCAGTGTAATTGTAGGTCAAGGGGACAATCAGGTATTGGTACTGCTGATCCCAGCCCTGGATCCATCATGCACTCCAGACCAATACCTCCAAAAATATGCACTTGATGTTGATAAAGTCGTAGGAAACTTCTTGGTGAATCTGGGAAGGATAATGAACGGCATCGGCATGGAGCTCAAGCTCGAGGAGACCTATGTCTCAACTAGCCTTCTAAACTATGGAAAAGACATTATATACAACGGAAGTTACCTGTCTGGCTCCCCCCTTAAGAAAATGTCGAAAACGTACTCAGACGTAAACGACACCTATCCAACTCTAAGAAACAGATTGGCAGCAATATCAACATCTGCTCAAGCCGCTACAATGAAAGGTTTTGATGCAATATGCCCATATATGGTCTCTATGCTGGAGTCATTAAATACCCTTGGCCGAGAATGTAGATATGGGTCTACTAACAAGGAAAGACTGAAAGAGCTTTTGGCCGCAGAGGGTGTTGAGTGGAATGATGATCTGAAATTGTTATCTCTACCAACTCCACCGGATGCAGGGGGATTCCCCGTCATACCGTTCCCTGCACTTATGTATAGAGGTCATCCAGATACTTATATGACATACTTTATATGGGTCAAGCATTTATCAAAATACTTCCCTGTCGCGAAGCGTCTCCTGGGGTACTTGAGTAGCGAGTTCCCCATAGAAGCAAATAAGGAGTTTTCACACTTGATTCAAGATCCCCACGCAGTGAACCACCAAAAGACTCGGAGCACCTCAAATCAGATAAGGGATGTGTTGCTGGTTTCATTGAGAGACACCAGTAAGAATAAAGAAATAGCAATAATGTTTCAAAACATAAGTATTGTTGCAATAAAAGAACAAGAGGAATACCTTGCGACCATCGAATCTTGCTACCCTAGGGTTCTGAACGAGATTTGGAGGTTCTCTCCTCAAGGATTCATGATGAGTTTTTTGGCAATTTTCAATGATACACGCACAATGAAGCTCGACTTCCTCCGGCTCCCCGGAAACAGCCACTCCCGCCAGGACTCCTACAGAATGCCGGGCTGCATATCATTTCCGCGTCGGTAGTCGCGGTCAGGTGAATAATTTATCATAGTTAATTTTTTAATTAGTCGTTTTAACCGTGTGTATTTTACGGTTTTGATGTGTGATTTTACTGTGTTGCGTTTTTAATCCAACCGGTCGGGTCAATAATTCTAGTCAATGTTTTAATACATGAATGTTTGTTTTACACAATGTTTTAAGAAATGATACATGAGCAGTGTATACATTGCCCAGTCGATGACACTCTAGCAATCCGACGTCATCGGATATTATATACAATGTGTGGAAAAAAACTGCGGTGTCACTATAAAAACTGATCGTCTAATCTCCTCTATTAAGAAGAAATGAAGAAATGATACATCCGAACAGCAATGTGAACATTGCCCAGTCGAAGACACTCTAGCCGCGGTCGGGTGAATAATTTATCATAGTCAATTTTTTAATTAGTCGTTCTTACCGTGTGTATTTTACGGTTTTTAATGTGTGATTTTAGTGTGTTGCGTTTTTAATCCAACCGGTCGGGTCAATAATTCTAGTTAATTTTTTAATACGTGGTTTGAATATGTTTAAAATTGAAAGTGACAGGGGTAACCCTATGATTGTGCATGAAGGTGCTACATTTTATGAATTCCGTGATCGAAAGGACAGTTCTGTGCGGCGATGTGTGGACAAAAACTGCGGTGTCACTATAAAAACTGATCGTCTAATATACTCTAAATTAAAAAGAAATGAAGAAAGATACATGAGCTATGTAAACATTGCCCAGTCGATGACACCGTATAGCCAGACAGGCAAATTTTGAAATTTAAGGATGGCTCGTCGAGTTGGAAGTCAATGAACTACAGGCACAAGTCAACGAACTACAGGCACAAGAAGTAAACGTAATTTTAAGTTATTCTGCAAAAATTATCTTTTTGCGATGTCTATAATAATGTACATTTTTGTAGTTAACAAGGTAGGGAAATGGTGCTGGGTCCACACCATTTCGCGGGGAAACAAAGCCAAGAAGTACCAAAAGTCAAAAATACACCTTGTCCACCTTGTTACATACCGTTCGGGCCACTTCTTAGAGTTCAATTTTTTTCATTTGTAGTTAACTTGTGTAAGTAGTTTCTAAGTTGACGTTTTGTTAGCGTCTGTGCAAAATTACAGTAAAAAATTATTGATATTATTTTGATTATTATCACGGACTTGAAATGAACGAAGATTTTTTTCGACATCTGGTGGGACATTCTTGAAGGAGAATCAGACTCGACAATGGAGAAGTTCCTGAGGATACCGGTGCAGTACTGTATATGATGGACGAGAATCGTTTCGATTGCGAATTGGCTCAAAAGAACGTACAGGTTCTGTCCAGCGACAAACGGGGAGCGCAAGCGTGTTTCCATAATTGCTAAGGGAATAAACATCACGTCAATCAAAATATTGCTTCCCTATCATGGAGAGGTCGACAACGGTCGGTATTTCGCATAACTATACCTGATCTTAGGTCTTGGGCTTTGGAGTTCGTGACAAATTTGCGCTGCAACGCAGCGTTCTCTCATGAAGTGAAATATTTCTTCCACCCTAGGAGGTGCAGTGTAGGCTCTACCAACCACGAAACGCAACGATGCATAGTGGACATATCCCCCTACCAAGATATAGCGAATTTTCGGTTCCTGCACTGTACCAAATGCAAGGCCGTCTACAGGAACCATGGCGTAAAAGTGAGGTTGTAGGATACGAATTCTTTCGGAAGACTCTTGTTCAGCCTCTGACGAGGCCGCAAGAGGAGGGCATATTCCCAAACCCCGCGTGTTCGGTATTAGCATGTTTACCCGAATAATCGCAACAACTTCTATCTGTCCATGACGAAGTTGTCGAAGAGTGAGCACCAGACGCTAATGTGAGCCCAATAACAGTGTTGTCAGTTCACTATTGGCGATAGTTAATCCGGAAGTCAGTTGTGTTTTCTGAGAGTCGTATCAACCTCAATTTCTTTTTCTTTCCGTTCGACATGCTTAACCAGTCGGAAAACTTCTTTATGGGTGGGATCGAAATTTTGCCTTCGACACCACTGGCGTACTCCATTCCTAAACCTCCCCCGAATTTGGAGGGAAAAATTTTTGAAACTCCGTCTGCAATTGACAGTGATGGTTCAGTTATTGCTTTCCTGACGAATGTAAGCCCAAATATGAGTCTCCAGAATAGTGTATTCCTTCCGAAAACCAATAATGATGATGATGATGATATTGATGTTCTCAACCATATTCTCAGGTACTCGAACATACTCGCCGTACAATCAACATTTTCCATCATCAAGTAGGATGGAAATAGAGACAAAACCGCAGAACTCTGAAAGGTATGTCGACTTGAAATTGCAGAAGTTGTAGATCTCCTTTATCCGGATTCTTCACAATCCATTCTTTCACCACAGGCTGGAAGGATGAGACTTCATATTGATGAAAATGACGGATGATAGTGATAGAAATGATACGTATGATCATGACGTCAGGTTGTCAGCTAAAACAGGCTGGCCAAAAATCAGTGCTTTCACAGTACTTTTTCAGTGCACTCCCAAAAAATACAGAACCTTCCTCTACAGAAAGTACTATTTCAGTACCTCAATTTGACAAAGTTCGAAAATTTTAAAAAAAAATTAATTTCTCGCTAAAATTGCGACAAACACGACAAGAAATGTACACCATTCCCGACCTTCTTGCGAAATATCCGCGTTTTAACAGTACTTCCGGACCGCCCTTTAAAAATCAGTACTCATCCCGAACTTGTAGACACCCTGGACATGAATTATGTCTTTGATAAGTACATAGATAATTACGTTTTTGATGGTGAAACCTTTCTTAATGCTGCTAATTTTGAGACTGAAATAGTACTGCAATGTGAGGAGATAGGTATTCTCAAGGTGTTCAACATTTTCAAATTATAAAGAGAAAGCCTCATACCATCTCGTTGTAAACGGGCTTTCTTGTAAAAATAAGGAATGCGTTAAAAAATCGTTGAAGGGTACAAAGCAAGCTTAAATGTTGAAACAATGACCGAATTTACCATCGATAATAAGTTTATAATAGATTTAAATGTATATAGTCGGAATCAACAATTTCGACTCCTCTATAATACCAAAATGTTTAGAGATAATAGTACCCATCCCCTGAGTGCCTTCGACACCACTGACAATACCAATCAGAACTGTTGGAGCCTGCTTTGCAACACATTGCATGTGCACAGTCGCCAGAGTTTCAGACGTTCCAAATTCGCAGTGAACCTTTGTAGTAATTTGTATTCGTGTCGAAACCGTTCGCAATGTCACTTCCGCCTCAGCGTGAGTATTTGAAATAACCTTTATACAAACATATTTTGCATGCTATGGATAAGCCGATCAGCTACTACATGGATGACTTACTACAAAACAATTGCGATCGATAATAAGTTTATAATAGATTTAAATGTATATAGTCGGAATCATAATACCAAAATGTTTAGAGATAATAGTACCCATCCCCTGAGTGCCTGAGACGGCACTCTTGACGGATTGGCAAGTAAACGAAAATTTTGCCTTCGACACCACTGGCAATACCAATCAGAACTGTTCGACCCTGCTTTGCGAAACATTGCATGTGCCGGCCACTGCGGTTCTGGCCGACACCTTTACGATTTGTCGACTTCCGTTAAATTTATCGAGTATCATTTCTAAACATTTCAAGCTTATTTCTGGTATCTTGGTGGATATATTTGATTTATTTTTTAATTTGCCACATATTTTTTCTGGCATACTCCTCTCTCAAAATCTCTCCCGAATTTGGAGGAAAACAATTTTGGGACTCCATCTGCAATTGCAAATGCGAGCGGAAAGGCTCGGTGAGCTTGTGTCGCCACAATTGCAAACATCTTCTGTAATGAACTTCTTTTTGCAATTGCAGCATCCTATAGGACTTCGGTCAGTGAATGGTTGATGCAAATTATCTAGATTTTGTCTCCACAATTTATTACGCAGAATTTATTACGTAGAGATCTAATGCAAGCAATCTTCATTAAAGATGTTCTTTATTCTCAAGGAAAATGACCCCAAGATGCCACCGAAATTTGTGTAACTCCCCTATCGACGCCGACATGCTTAACCAGCCGGAAAACTCCTTCATAAGTGGAATCGGAATTTTGCCTCCGACTTGAATGACATACTCGACTCCGAATACGATGGTAATGGCACTGTTTATTACGCAGAATTTAGTAAGTAATGATCTATTGCACGCCATCTTCATTAAAGATGTTTTTTATACTCAAGGAAAATGGCCCCAAGATGCCACCGAAATTTGTTTTACTCCCCCATCGACGCCGACATGCTTAACCAGTCGGAAAACTCCTTCATAAGTGGAATCGAAATGTTGCCTTCGACTACAATGATTCACTTCATTCCGAATACGACACGTCGTCAAGTTCGTCGTCAAGTTCCGGAATGTGAGGTCCATTCCACCTTCAGAGCAAATTGACTCCTGTTATAGCTTGTTAGGAGAATTCCCGCCACGATTTCGCAGAGGTATCCCTCTCTCTCTTTGCGAACGAGTAGCCTGCACCGAGATGAACCTTAACTCACACAGTGCAGCGCGTTCATCAAGCTACGCTTAAATGAACATGAAATAAGATGACGACGTTAGACATTCATCAAGGGTAGAACTTTGGCCGACATCTTAAATAATCAAGCGATGGTGACGCCAGAGAGAAGCTTGTTCAATTCCTCGTCATTACGGATGGCCCACTGCAAGTGACGGGGGATGATCCAGATCTTCTAGATACCCATGAAGCAGGACTTAGATCTTGATAGCCCGAGGAAACTGACCAGGTATCGCCCCGCTAGCGTTTCTTAGTGAGCTCAACATACTTTCTTCTTTTCTAACCGGAACGAAATTTATCTCAATTTTTGTGCGGCAAAGCCTACCGTTGTCGATAAACTGCGGCAAATTATTGTTTCCCGGGGCCAAGAAATTTTGGCCCCTTTGAAAATGAAAAAGCCGTTGAAGACAAAAAAGGCGTCGATGACACGTTCTGTACAAAAGCCGAAATTGAAATGTAAGAACACGATTCCCTATTACCGAATGAAAATAAACACGTTTTCGCGGAGGGGCGAATAGGTTATAACTCGTAAAACAAATGCATTCTTTCGATGGAAAATACGTGATACGGATTTTATTATCTTAATATTATAGTATTGTATTAATATGCAATAATATTGTCTATGGCGAATCATTGGCTCGCTTGCTACTGGATTGATGATGGGCAATTTTAAAATATTTATTTAAAATATGGACTATGGTGAATCTTTGTCTCACATGATACTAGAGTGATCAGCGGAAGATTTTGAATCTTTAGGCACAATGTTGACTATGTTTAAACTCGGCTCCAGTGTTCTTAAATTGATAATCGCAAAATTGTGATTTTTATTCAAAATATGGATGATAGTGAATCTTTGTCTCCCATGCTACTGGATTGAGGATGGGCATTTTGTAAATGGGTATTCCAAATATTGACGATGGGGAATCTGTGTCCCTTATGCTACTGGAGTGTCGATTGTCTATTTTTTAAAATATATTCAAAATATTAACGACGGAGAATCTTTGGCTCCAGTGTTACTAGATTGACGATGGTCAATTTTTTAAATAATTATTCAGAATATTGACGATGGTGAATCTTTGTCTCCCGTGTTACTAGATTGACGATGGTCAATTTTTTAATAATTATTCAAAATATTGACGATAGTGAATCTTTGGCTCCCGAGATACTAGATTGACGATCGTAGATTTTTGAAAGCATATTCGAAATAGTGACGATGGTGAATCTTTGGCTCCCGTGGTACTAGATTGGCGATGGTCAATGTTTTAATAATTATTCAAAATATTGACGATGGTAAATCTTTGGCTCCCGTGTTACTAGATTGACGATGGTAAATTTTTTGAAATTTCATTCAAATTATTGATGATTGCGAATCTTTGCTCCCATTCCACTAGAGTGCCCATCTTAAATTATTGACTTTATCTTCGAAATATTAACGATGGGGAATCTTTGTTTCCCATGCTACTAGATTGTCGATGGTTAAATTTTTAAATCTGCAGGACTGTAGTAACCAAATTCATTCTTTCGATTGAAAATGCGGGATACCTATTTTATTATCATTCTCACCAGGAGATTTTTAAGTTAAAAGTCTGTTTTTTAACATAGATCTATTTCTTTTCAGAATCAGTTGCAAAAACAGATTACGATCGCTTAGCCATGACGATAATAAGGAGCCGGCCAGTCAAAACGACCAAGACCACTGCAACAAAAGTTGTGCCTCAATTGAATTTGCCAAGAATCTCTGTGCAAATCGACTCTGATCAGATTGGCATTTTTTGCATAAATAAGAAGTTGAAGATTATCACGTGTGGTCGCCATGTAGAGTCAACGTTGCCGCCACCTGTATATGATATTTTACAGCAGCCTATGAGCAGCGCCGGTTCGGGAGATTTGCTATTTGACGGAACGAGATATTTCGTTCGGGTGTATGGGACTTCCCGATCAGCTTTTTTCGACGTGAGTAAGAAATCATAGTTTGTATGTATTACGTGTATGCGAATTTAGAACGATTCTTTTATTATTCGAAAGTGGTAATATTTAATTTTGCATGCCAGTTTTTAAAGCCTTAGCACAAAAGGGAAGAAAACACAGAGCTCAGGAAGAGGAAAAGTCTAAGTAATGTCACTGAGGAAAAGGACCGCGAAGCCGGTTCGCGAAGCAAGAGGGGCCGGAAAGCACGCAAAATCCGAGATAGAAGGAAACAGCTAACAAAGCCAGAGAGCCCAACGAATAAATGAAAAAAAGGCAAAATCAGTTTTTAAAATTTAGAGAAGAGTACCGGACTGCTTAACAGAATGCCGGATGCGCTGGGATGGATTCTCCCGTCCCTGTGGCTGCCTCTACGTCCCAGCAGGTAGTCGTGAAAGTCAACGTAGAAACCCCACCGCCGGGTGTTGAGGAGGAGGAACAACCCCCTTCTGTCACAGAATGATTACACTACAGCGCATTGTTTTGTTTAAAAATTGAAATATTTGTATTTCTTGAGGATTTCTGCCCTAACCATGGGGCCATGATGACGCTCCCGGACTGTTGATAATGGGGTGTACTGTACCTTTATTGTATTTATTTGTACCTCTTGAAAAGCCGAAGGCGAAGATTTTCATTTGTCGGGTGAAAATGAATTGTATTATGTATAAATTATATTAATTGTATTTCTGTCGACGCTCCCGGGCGATTAATACTGGAAGGTACTGTATATATGTTGTACCTAATTGTAACTCTTGAAATATGTGCCTCGTCAAATTTGTTGTAATAATCACGGATGGCGCATGGCGCCAAATACTTAGGATTACTAAAGTATTCCGAATTCAGTAACTTCCAATTCCCCTGGAATTGGATAGTAGTGCTCAACCCAATTCTTTTAATGTGGGCTGAACTCAACAAGGACATGCCTTATCTTGCAGCAGCTTTTGCTAAGTTTTACTCGATGAAGGAAATGGCCCCCTGGGCACAGGGGGCCATTTCCACACTCGTACGAGGCACTCCCACGTACTCCCACTCGGCACACTCGTACGAGCTGCTGGGGCAGCTAAGACTGTCGACTCATCTGCTCTCATAAGATGGCGGTATGGGCAACATGAGAATACGGAGTTGATGGCAGAACTTTTCTCAAAAATGAAAAACAGTCAGGCACAAATCCAAGATGCTGAGGATGATCTCGCCAATCGAGTAGACCAAGACTAAGACTAACATCAGAATCTATAACTGTAAATAGATAGAAATATTCCCCAAATCCGTCGCCCTCGCTACGTTCCAAATCTCACGTAGCCTTTGCCACCGTGAGATTAGTCACGTAGGCACTTTTACAAATACCCGTTCCACTCTGGAAGCCCTGCTTAGTCTTTCCTCGACTTCGCAAGTGAGCGTAGCCCTGTCCCCTCGTTCCGTAGCGGTGCAGTCTTTTGTTATATTGTATTCTCTGTCATTTGTGTATATCATTTAGTGCCATCGGGCACCAAGTATATCGTTCTATCACATAAATTCCGTTGAACACTCCATTTATTTATTTCCCGAATACCAAGATTTGTTATTCGATAGTATCGATACATATCGATACACTTAATTCACGCGGGACAAAACCGGGAGGGATTTTAGAGAATCTCAAATCCTGCGACCCCCGAGGAGATCCCGATTTCAGAGAATTAACAAACAAAATACGATCAAGAATACGAATCAAGATCCCAGGGATCAAGTCGAACTTCAAAGGATCCTTTTCTCGGATCTTCAAAGCTCTCGGGACTGTCTGAAGTGTTGGGCGCTGGGGATGAGCGCGAGGCACCACACCCTCCTCCACGAGGGTCTTGGTCACCCTCCCGTCTCGGACCTGGCGCCCTTCTTGGCGGTCCCGACACCTCCGTCCCGAGCCGTGCGCAAGCGGGCATGCCCCGCCGATTCCTTTCTTACGATCGCCGAATATCATTCCGGAAAGCCGTATTTCGAAAGACAATTTGCTTCCATCTGCCGAGATGGACTTCTTCTCTGAGATGCCGAAAGAAAGATTGTCACGAATGTTTGTTAAGAAAAATTGTCACTCAGGATACATTTACATTAAAGACATATTAGTTAATAAGAATAAATATTTTAATGATCTCGCCGAATATCATTCCGGAGTGCCGTAATTCGAAAGACAATTTGGTTCAATCTGCCGAGATGGACTTCTTCTCTGAGATGCGGAAAGAAAGATTGTTACGATTGTTGGTTAAGAAAAATTGTCACTTAGGATACATTTACATTAAAGACATATTAGTTAATAAGAATAAATATTTTATTGATCTTGTAAAAAATGTACATATAAGTACACAGCCACTCCCAGATGTGATATCACCAGATGGTCCCGGGGTTTTTCCCTCCGGACAATCTTATCTTCAAAGTTTTCACTTACTTGTTTGACTAATTTTTCATTATGTACCAAAAAAATAAAAAAAAATAAAAAAAAAAAGTTTTGTGAGGGCCTCACCTTCCCGCTCTCTATTCGAACTCTTGATTGGGAAGAACTCGAGGAAAGGCGCTTTTGTGCTATTTCACGTAGCGTCGGAAGTGTTGTTACAGACGCGTGTATGACACGCCAACAGTATGTCCAAAACGGAAAATGCATCGTTAAATTGCCTAAAAACTGCGGTCAGGTTTTTCCTTATTTGTGTCGTTGAAGTTTCCCTCGAACACGCAGCTGCATCATCAAGCAAATGTTTTCGAACGTATCTTTTCACGAGAAATCAATTATATTGGTAAATAAAACAATATATCGCATTATTTAATCGATGAATATACGAAACTTAATGTATCAAGTGATGACTTTTCGTGTAGAGATTTAGGATAAAGTTGATCGGTTTAAATATGTTTCATATGATTTCCAGTATGAGCGGATCGTCGAGAGAAGAATCTCGGACCCGGCTGAGTGACAGCCAACCGGGAGACCCACTAAAGAACGCCGTTCGCCTGCAATGGACCACTAGACAAGGTACGAATTAAAGGATTCTGATACATGTTTCTTAACCAGAATTTCACGTAGAACACGATTCACACTACGAAAATTACCGAAATCAACTTCTAACGAAGATATTAACGTTTTTATTTCGCACTGATCACGAGGAATTTGAACTGCCCGCTCACAAGAAACTCAAAGCTCTACGTGAGTCAAATCGCGCACTACAACGGTTTCAGCAAGCTTCTCAACACGGAAAAAAAAGATTTCCTGAATTTAAGTAAACGCGTCTACTTGGATTGCTATAGCTGAGCCAAAGTGTCAAGATTGCAGTTTAAGATTTTTACATCGCAGAGACTGTCATGATAAACATTTAGCGCGCGATGTGAATCACGTAGAGCATTGAGTTTTCATGAGCGGGTGGTTTGAATTCACGCATCAAGAATCATTAAATATCTTCGTCAGGAGTTGATTTTGGTAATTTTCGTTGTGCGTATCGTGTTCTACGTGAAATTTTAGTTGAGAAACATGTATCAGAATGCTGAAATTCGTACCTTGTCTAGTGGTCCATTGGAGGCGTACATTGCGCACGACTTGGCTCTAGGAGACTCTCTGAAGGATGTGATCAACATGCTTGTGGATGCCCAGAGAGAAAGGCTGTACGCACAAGAAAGGATCAAGAAGAGGAGGGAGTCGCCGTGGTAAGTGAAATAGTGTAGTCCATTTAAATTTCCAAGCTGGCAGTTGTTAATGGGTTAAAATTCCCAGAAGTTCCGGCGTGTCTAGCGAATTTGAAACCCCTAGAGGAGCGCATGGTCGTTTCTTACATTAATTTTATGCAAATCAGACTATAAAACCGCGCAGCGTTAATCCACAAAATGGATTGAAAGGAAAGACTGCTGTGTGTCAAGAATGGACAAGCCACACAACATACCGAAGTTTCGACGCATTTGACCGAGGGCCATTTTCCATAAGAATCGTGCGGGGTCCTTTGACGCGGCCCGCATCCGAGCCCTCGAATAGGGTATTAGACAAGGCAACTCAAAGCCGAATCGACCGTTGTACCGTTGAGTAGGATAAGTCTCGAAATTTCAGGAGTAATTCTTCATTTGTTGGTTGTTTCGGGGTTAGGGAGGAAACCCATCAGCTTCACAAAAACATGGCGGATATCTACATTACGCAGATTAATAAAAATAACTTAGTTGCGCCTGTTCCGTATGGGTTCTACCATATTTGGTTCTTCAATTCGACGAATATGCAACTCCTGGCACTCAGGAGAGAGGTTCGATCAATAATGCCCCGGGTCGAATACAAAAAACTCGAAGTTACTCTTCAAAAAATGAATGTCGGCGACATTCTTGTGTTCCGAAATCAATTCTTCGTATGTGTTGACTAGAAAAGAATGTCAAAATTCGATCAGGTCCCCTCGTGGATTGCTCTGTTTCGTTAAAAACGAAGTTGATGTTTCCCAAGTTGACGGAAAAAAGGAGACAGGTGAAAAATTCGTGATGGACGCAAATTGATTCAAAGTAGGAGAGGTGAAAAATTCGTGACGGACGCAATTCGATTCAAAGTAGGAGAGTGGTGAAAAATTCGTGATGGACGCAATTCGTTTCAAAGTAGGAGACACTTGGGTATTAACTGGTTAGAGATCACCTGGAGCCCCCGTGTCTGTTTTTAAACAGATTATCGAAGTGTTGATTCCTCAAAATTCTCGAGGGACACTATTAGGAGATTTTAACTTTGACCTAATTGGTTATCGTGAAAAATCCCTTTTGCCTAATTGGTTATCGTGAAAAATCCCTTTTGCCTTATTTGCCATCAATTTAGATTAGATTAATATTAAATTATGTACTAGTACCCATGTAGCACAGATTGCAACAAATTGCAAGGTCACGGTAAAAAAGTTTCAACTTTGTAGTGTTGCAATTTTTTCAGAACGAATGTTTCAATTTTATTGAAATAAAATTGCAGTTTAAAGATGTCGTGCGGGTTGCTTATATTTAGAATGTAAGGCGCTAGAGTGTTGCAACTAGATTGAAATTAAGTTTGAACATTCGACCAGCCTGTACCAAGGTTAGGTTCTTCCCCCAAAGTCCAAACACATACTTCAAAGAGGTGATAAATTGGAAAATTTTAACCATCGAATAAATATTGAAAATTTTACAAATTGCTAAACATAGGTAAAATTGAGATGAAAAATAAATTGTATGATTTATTCGCGATTGTGAGAGGGGCCGAGGTGGGCGTTAATTAGTCGTAAGTGGTATGTTCTTCAGCTGAGAGATAAAGTTTTTGCTTTCCGCCGTTGAAATTCCCTAGCCTTGCCCTTAACGTCGATTTTTGTTGTTCAATGTGCCCGTTTGGCAACCGTGCTCTTTCGCCAGTTGCCAGCTGTTTCTTTTCGCCCGCCATTTTCCAGCGAGGAACAAAGCTATCCGCCGATCTCATCATTCATCGGATCACGGTCACGCACACGCTACTGGCTACTTCCACTTCCACATGACTTCCACAAGTAAGTACGTAAATTAGAAGATATATGAGTTTTTTTGTTCAGTGAGTGTTAAACAATCGAGGTACTTTTGTGTTGTGAACAGAGTGTTTCCGCAAGTAGGTAATGACTGACCATGGTTTTTCCCAATATACTGATTTGATTGACAGGTTAGGTTGAGGGTTGCATGCATGCACTTGAGCAATGTCTGAAAATTACAGGAGGCCGGGTGAATTTAATTCTCAGTCTCGGTGGACAAAACGGAGGAGGTTGTTACCTAGCTGTTCTCCTTCTTCAGAATCTTCTGATATTGAGAATGTAGTTGAGCTGGGTCGGACTGAGAATTCTGTTGTTCCTAGTCCCGAACATGTCTTACCCCTTGGTCCAGTTTTCGCAGAAGATAATTTTCCTGTTGATGAGGCAGCTTCTGGTCCTACAGAGCTTGAAAACGAGGGACATTGTAGTTCCACAAGCTATAATCACCCGGAAATAAACGTGCACGTGCCGGAAGACTGCAAAGCGATCTACTTCTTCAACGATAAACTGCGGAACGTCACATGCGGAAGGAATCTCCGCTCGGTGCTCCCGACTTCAATCTATGATTTCCTTGTACACCGGTTAGAACGTTTAGAAGAAGGAGAGATACTTTTTGACGGGGATAGATTCTTCCTCAAAACCAACGGAAAAAGAAAATCATTTGAAGACGCGAGTTAGTATTCGATTCCTTTGTTTAAAACTTATTACACTACTTATATAAAAATGTGAATTATAATTTAAATATGAATAGAAAATTTGATATACTATTAGAATATATGTTCAACAAATATTTTCGATTTCCTTATTTAAAACTTATTGCACTTTGTCGGTCACGGATTCGCTTTCGGCGTCGGTGTCGTCTTGCGCGGCCGACGAGCCGGGGCCCGTCCCGACCCCGCCGGAAGAGTGGTCGTTGTCGTCGATTTCGTCCGAGGAAAATTGGACAGTCGGCAATTCGAGCGCCTTCAGCTCGCGGTCCGCGAGCGTGAGCGCGAGGCTGCGCGATCCCCCGGATTTTGGTCCGAGGTCCCCCGGCCCATTGCGGTGGCCAGTCGTGGTCGAGCACCCTGGTGCACCCTGTGCCGACACGCGCACGGTGTGTTCGACTGCGGCTGGCTGACCGGCCTTTCTCCAGCAGGTCGCGTAGCTTACGTCCAGGAGTTGGGGCGCTGCCTCAACTGCCTGGGCGATCACCCGCTTGTCCTTTGTCAGAGCTCTCGGGACTGTCTGAAGTGTTAGGCGCTGGGGATGAGCGCGAGGCACCACACCCTCCTCCACGAGGGTCTTGGTCACCCTCCCGTCTCCTTTTTATTCCTCTGTTACAGAATATCAAACACATCGTCACGTACTTATTGTTAGCCTTAAACACGCAGTTGTGTCCTACAAAAAATGTGTTCTATGTCTCCAACGGAGATCCCAGCTGGGATGCGACGACGCTCATCAGCGATGTGACTTGTTAATATTTATTATTTATTGTGCTAATATTTATTTAGATTGCGTTTTTCCCTCATTTGCTGTTTTGCTAAAATTATTACGTGGTGTGCTCGTGTATGCGTCTGCAATATTCCCACTGGTGATCGACGTTTTCCTCATTGCTTATCAGCAACCCCCCATCTTGTCACTAATAGTCTAGACATCCCCTCCTTCACCCCACCGCTGGTTCAATTGCAGCATCTGTTGACATTTCCACTGTTATAGAACACTGCCCCCCATTACCCTCGCTGGCTTGCTGGCCCAGTATCCTTTTTATTCGAGGGGTGTCGGTTACTATATTTTAACACATTTCTCGACGGTTAATGACGAGATAACATTTTAAAAATTAGACACCTGAAAGCGATGGTACATTTTTCATTCAGGAGATCCTACGTATTCATAATGGCGTCGAATCAAGATCCCAGGGATCAAGTCGAACTTCAAAGGATCCTTTTCTCGGATCTTCAAAGCTCTCGGGACTGTCTGAAGTGTTTGGTGCTGGGGATGAGCGCGAGGCACCACACCCTCCTCCACGAGGGTCTTGGTCACCCTCCCGTCTCGGACCTGGCGCCCTTCTTGGCGGTCCCGACACCTCCAGAGCCCGTCTCCGAGTCCCGAGCCGTGCGCAAGCGGGCATGCCCCGCCGATTCCTTTCTTACGATCGCCGAATATCATTCCGGAAAGCCGTATTTCCGTTATTAAACTTTTGATTAACTATAATTACTAAAAAGTATTACGATAAAACTATATGCTACTTCATAGATGATAGCTAAAATAATTTACACAGTTTTATTGACAGATCTAAAATATCTATATTCTACCTGAAACTAGGAATCAGTTTAATTGGTTTTTTTTAAAGAAAAAAAATAAATTTTAAACAATTTTTTATTGCAATAAAAACGGTTATTTGTTAGCTATTTTAATCAATGTTTTATAGTTCTTTTAAGTGTTATTTTTGTACAGTCCTTTTTTGACGTTATTTCTTAAAATTAATAATTAAAAGATGTATTGTAAAGGTTCACCTCATGCCCTTGGTGCTGGAAAAGGAACCATCCAAGAAACCACCCGAAATAGAAAAAACGGTGAGTATGAATGAAATAAATGATAATTTGTAGTTTTCATAGAATATTTGGGTTCAATAAAGCAAGAGAAAATTCCGCTACAAAAACAACTTTTATCACAAAAGTGCCGAAAATGCAACACTCTTATGTACCTACGGATTTCGTTATTTGTAGAGTTTCAATTTTCATTATTTATTGAAAGTCTGACCTTCCGATAAGTGATCCGTTTTAGGAGTTCAACATCAATTTCGAGAGGAAAAATGGCCCGCCAATAAAAGGATTTTTGAGTCAAACGCATTGTAAGTTTTAGGACACTAGGGGCGTGGCATCTTAAAAGTAGTGACTTCAGTTAATTTTTCGCTGCTGCAGTTGCCAACCGACCACTGGTGCATATATTCTTATTCCAAGCTTTCAGCTGTATTTAACCTTGAGTGCCTTAAAATCTAGTCAAACTTAAAATGAAATTGCAGATGAAGATATTTATAATCCAATGAAACCGGTCCTTGATGCAATTCAAAGTGATTTCAAATTTTGCTGCATGTTGGAATTTTGAAAACCCTTAAGGTGACCAGGACATTAACTTATTGTTAATAAAAAATGTAACTGCGTTTCTTTCAACCAAAATAACTACAATTGTGCTTCAATTTTGTCAATATAGAGAACCAACAATGATGAGGTCGAAGGTACAGAAATGGAACAAATGCTTCATGGTCAGGCCAGGTGGATGAGTAATATTAAGGATGAGGGTTTGCGTGAAGAAGCTATATTCAACGCATTGAAGGCAGAGACTCTCTTTATAAGAGGAATCGAATTTTTGCCTTCGACACCACTGACATACTCCACTCTAGATTTCATCGTGGATCCAAGTGATAGGTAAACTCTGATGATCAGAATTTGACGCGGCCCGCATCCGAGCCCTTGAATAGGGTATTAGGCAAGGCAACTCAAAGCCGAATCGATTACGCGGTTAGATCTTTGACGAACAAAAGATTCGATGATGTAGAAGGCCTACCTCATACAGGGTGTACCAAAAGTCCGTCCCACCCCTGCTAACTTTTGAACGAATTGAACTAGGGTAATGAAACTTTGGGAATGTTCCTATCTCAAAGGGGACCATCTTTTGGGGGGTCAAAATTTTGGTTGGGGCGCGGGGGGCCCCCAACATTTTTTTTTTCAAATGGCAACCCCTATCTTGTGATACATCATTCAAAAGTTTGATGAGCACGGACGCGGGACGAAGGCGACCACGTTCGACTTTGTGCTTCGCGGCTTCGCCTGATCGCGGCGCGTAAGACACGAGACGAGAGTCTACGACGCACCACATATGTGGTGCGTAAAGATGACATTAATGAAAGGGTCAGTGTTATGAACTTGCCAATAAAGAGCCCGTGGCACCAACAAGTCGTCAAGAAAACCAGAGAGAATGTTGGATTTGCAAAAGGCCGGCTATCAGGGGAACGAAGCGTCGGCCATTGTGTCAGCAGCATTACATGAAGAGGATAAACAAAGAAATTAAAGAAGAAAAAAAAAGGAAGAAGAAGAAATAGAGGCACGAGGATATTGCACGAAGTGCTCAGACCGCTTTTTCAGAAACTTTCGAGGACAAGGACTTTGTTCGAAGCATTACAATGAAGCTGATAAAGATGCTGCAGCAGAGAGACGGAAGAAGTCATAATAAAGATTCTGAAGCCGGATAGCTTAGTGGATTCACAGACTATTTGCCGCCTTCAATGTTGTTTCTCCAAGTGGTGGGTTTGCGAATGTGATCGAATGTGCCAGCAATATCGGAAACTTACCGCACGTGTTATCGATCCTCTCCTCATCCTCTCCTCGCCGCCTACCGGCTCCTGCCTCGTGCCGCCGTTCGGCCGCGGTCATTTGCATCTTCATTTCCACTTCATATCTTTATCACATTGACCAACAACAATTCATATGCGCCCAGCTCTGTTCCCCGAAGAAATCGCAGATATCGTTGCTCTCTTCCCTGCATATGACGGTTTAATCGACCCAAACCACCAGGCATTCAACAACTGCATTGGATCACACTACGTGTATGGGGTTTGCCTGTACCTGACCGTTATTGGGAAAAACCTGAACACATCCAACTATAAGCATTGGATGAAGAGGAGACGGTCCTCTTTTGCCAACCCGTTAGGGCTACCAAGCGATGACACCAAATTGCTACTATTCGAACCAACCATCCAGGTGTGTCAATATTTTTAACGATTAGGAGGCAGATATTATTTTGCGAGGTGTGTTCCCAGGCAAAGGGGAGCTCCTTGTTATCCAGGGGAATGCAAAAGACTTTAGTATTACTAAAGTATTCCGAATTCAGTAACTTCCAATTCCCCTGGAATTGGATAGTAGTACTCAACCCAATTCTTTTAATGTGGGCTGAACTCAACAAGGACATGCCTTATCTTGCAGCAGCTTTTGCTAAGTTTTACTCGATGAAGGAAATGGCCCCCTGGGCAAAATTGATCCTACCGCAAGACCAGCTGGAGTTCTCAGCTCCCCGCTTAAATAACCTCTATCAGGTCGCTAAGGCGATCGCCGCCGAGTATGGCCCATCTAGCATTAGCCAGATCGCTAGTGGGCCCAGAACTTCCTTCATACAAGACCTTTGCAACAAGGCATTAGTACTCGTACGAGCTGCTGGGGCAGCTAAGATTGTCGACTCATCTGCTCTCATAAGATAGCAGTATGGGCAACATGAGAATACGGAGTTGATGGCAGAACTTTTCTCAAAAATGAAAAACAGTCAGGCACAAATCCAAGATGCTGAGGATGATCTCGCCAATCGAGTAGACCAAGACTAAGACTAACATCAGAATCTATAACTGTAAATAGATAGAAATATTCCCCAAATCCCCAGCTCTGTTCCCCAAATCCGTCGCCCTCGCTACGTTCCAAATCTCACGTAGCCTTTGCCACCGTGAGATTAGTCACGTAGGCACTTTTACAAATACCCGTTCCACTCTGGAAGCCCTGCTCAGTCTTTCCTCGACTTCGCAAGTGAGCGTAGCCCTGTCCCCTCGTTCCGTAGCGGTGCGGTCTTTTGTTATATTGTATTCTCTGTCATTTGTGTATATCATTTAGTGCCATCGAGCACCAAGTATATCGTTCTATCACATAAATTCCGTTGAACACTCCATTTATTAATTTCCCGAATACCAAGATTTGTTATTCGATAGTATCGATACATATCGATACACTTAATTCACGCGGGACGAAACCGGGAGGGATTTTAGAGAATCTCAAATCCTGCGACCCCCGAGGAGATCCCGATTTCAGAGAATTAACAAACAAAATACGATCAAGAATACGAATCAAGATCCCAGGGATCAAGTCGAACTTTAAAGGATCCTTTTCTCGGATCTTCAAAGCTCTCGGGACTGTCTGAAGTGTTTGGTGCTGGGGATGAGCGCGAGGCACCACACCCTCCTCCACGAGGGTCTTGGTCACCCTCCCGTCTCGGACCTGGCGCCCTTCTTGGCGGTCCCGACACCTCCAGAGCCCGTCTCCGAGTCCCGAGCCGTGCGCAAGCGGGCGTGCCCCGCCGATTCCTTTCTTACGATCGCCGAATATCATTCCGGAAAGCCGTATTTCGAAAGACAATTTGCTTCCATCTGCGAGATGGACTTCTTCCCTGAGATGCCGAAAGAAAGATTGTCACGATTGTTTGTTAAGAAAAATTGTCACTCAGGATACATTTACATTAAAGACAGATTAGTTAATAAGAATAAATATTTTAATGATCTTGTAAAAAATGTACATATAAATGCACAGCCACTCCCAGATGTAATATCAACAGATGGTCCCGGGGTTTTTCCCTCCGGACAATCTTATCTTCGAAGTTTTCATTTATTTGTTTGACTAATTTTTATCATGTACCAAAAAAATAAAAAAAAAAATAATAAAAAAGTTTTATGAGGGCCTCACCTTCCCGCTCTCTATTCGAACTCTTGATTGGGAAGAACTCGAGGAAAGGAGCTTTTGTGCTATTTCACGTAGCGTCGGAAGTGTTGTTACAGACGTGTGTACGACACGCCAACAGTATGTCCAAAAGGGTAAAATTTCCAAGCTGGCAGTTGTTAATGGGTTAAAATTCCCAGAAGTTCCGGCGTGTCTAGCTAATTTGAAACGCCTAGAGGAGCGCATGATAGCTCCTTACATTAATTTTATGCAAATTAGACTATAAAACCGCGCAGCGTTAATCCACAACATGGATTGAAAGGTAGTATCGTAAATGTTCCAATCGAGGTGAATGATATGGTGAGTGTTCTTCCGCGACAATCTGATAACTTGGCAACCGTGCAGATAAAGCTTAAACGGCACTTAGACCATGGCTCTCATTACATGTATGAGACATTCGTCCATCTAGGGTTGCAGATGCATTGAATTACCTTACGAACACTACCCTGTACGTTAAGCATGGCAGTTCCATCGATGAAAATTGTTTAACTGCTCATTGTCTGAATATTAATGAGGGGGTAGAGTCCACCGTGGGTCCAAGTGCAACCATCTTCTGGAATGAACTTCTTTTGGCAATTGCAGCATCCTCTAAGACTTCGGTCAGTGAATGGTTGATGATATAAATTCTGTAGATGTTATCTCCACAATTTATTACGCAGAATTTAATACGTAGAGGTCTATTGCAAGCAATCTTCATTAAAGATGTTTTTTATTCTCAAGAAAAATAACCCCATGCCACCGAAATTTGTGTAACTCCCCCATCGACGCCGACATGCTTAACCAGTCGGAAAACTCCTAACAGTTCCGGACGGTATATAGCTCAAAATGGGAGGTAGACAATGCCGGACAACGAATTAGCGTTCCGTTCCTTCCATGCGATGAAGCTTTAAACGAAACGAATTTTCACCGTACCCTCGTGAATATAAGTGGAATCGAATTTTGGCCTTCGACACCACTGACTTACTCCACTCTAGATTTCATCGTGGATCCCAGTGATAGGGTAAGCTCTGATGATCAGAATTTGACGCGGCCCGCATCCGAGCCCCCGAATAGGGTATTAGGCAAGGCAACTCAAAGCCGAATCGATTACGCGGTTAGATCTTTGACGAACAAAACATTGGATGATGTAGAGGAGGCCTACCTCATGGAGTAGTCTTGAAAGTAGGGATCAAGTACATGATCACCATTCAAAAAGACATTTTTATTTTGAAATAACTATGTACTTTTAATCTCCTCGTTATTTTGAGGGTGTGAATAGTAATCTAACTATAATAGTTAGTTGAAGTTAAAATGTATTCTAGTTGAAAGTTAAAATGTAAATTGTATATACTTTTAAGTTACCTACTTAAGTTAAAATGAGCTTTTAAAGACATCAAAGATGCCTATAAGTGTATTCATGGTACAATATTTTCTTGTGTGCAAAGAAAAAGATCACCATTAACGTTAATGTTCGCGATGGCCTAGTCAACGGCGCTGTCGGTACTTTACTTGGCACGACTTACCAGCCTGCACTGAGAAAAAACTATGGCTTATAAACCTATTAGAGGTAAATATGGAACACCACTAATAGTAGTACCTCTACATATAATAATAGCACATATACCTTAGTTATGGTCTCTGTACCTTAATTAGGTACAGAGACCATAGTATGGTTCACAGACCGAGAATCATTAGTTTATTTACGACTATTATAGGTGTTCCATATTTACCTCTAATAGGTTTATAAACCATAGTTTTTTCTCAGTGTGGTCACGGCTAAGACACGGTTATTGACAGAATTTGGCTCGATTTTGGTGAAAATTCGAATGTTGGCAAAAATGCTCGGCTAGCTGTTCGTGATCACAAGGAGGCGATGGAGCTCCATCCGCGACTTGTACCGTTGAGTAGGATAAGTCTCGAAATTTCAGGAGACAAAGACTGACGTTCAAGAATCATCCGAGTGCAGTTCCCTATCGTTCCCGCGGAAGCAATGACCACTCATAAAAGTCGGGGCCAAACAATCACACCTTGCCCAGCAATTGCCTGAATTGGCTGGAGAAAAATCGACATGGTGGTAAGATAAGAAACGTTGTTGTTTCTTACCCCATCGTCTTTATCAACATGCGTAATGAACACTACTGCAGGCGTGCTGGCAGGGCTCATCGTAGGAACAACGTATCCTATTGTTACAATTAAGTGTCTAAAGTTATCTCCCAAACTTGTAACAACGAAGTATGCAAGAAAAGCGGCCCATCATTCTGTGCCGACCTCTCTGCAGATTAATACCTCAAAATAAAATACTCGGTAAGCCAGGAAAATGGACTCCGAAAAATGTTGTCAATCCAAGATGGCGGAACCTTGGTCGACGGGGAAACCACCGGTGATTCGGAGACGCAAGCGGGGCTCGACTCCAACTTCGCGTGGAGCCTTCTGATTGGTCGGCGCTGCTGATGGTGTCGTTGGCACCGTTGACTTCTCGGTGAGGTACCGAATGTTTTCATTTTTGATAATGAGTGCTTCTGATAACATGTTGTTGATTCTAATTGAAATTTAAATCGAATTGAATGTTGTTGATTGTAACTGAAATTTAAATGAATTTTAAAATCTTTAAATCTTGAAATCTCTTAGGTAACATTCGATTATTAGAATTGACTTCTCTTGTATTTAAATTGAACTTGACCATTGTCAATTGCAAACAAGTAATTTTTTGAATTCAATTTTTCGACTAATTCTTAATCTCTCTCGCGTAACATGCGTAGCCTTTGGCAAAGTCACCAGTCTTTCCGGTTTGTCAATTCTAGGAGGA
Source organism: Bemisia tabaci (assembly GCF_001854935.1). Lineage (NCBI taxonomy): Eukaryota > Metazoa > Arthropoda > Insecta > Hemiptera > Aleyrodidae > Bemisia > Bemisia tabaci. Next base: position 4,075,922 of record NW_017547142.1, on the reverse strand, counting down.
TTTAAACCGCCACCTCTACCAAAACACAACGATCCTACTGTGCTTGATATGGAAAGGTTAAGAAAATATCCTTTGCAACTCGCGTTCTGGAACTTAGAAAATAGGAGCGGTCTCGTAATTGCATATCATGACGTGAGATCTTTCAATAAGCACAGCTGTGACGTGAAGTCTAATGTGTGGTATTCCAGAACGGACATACTGGTCTTAGCGGAGATTTGGACCTTTCGGGGTGGTTTCGGAGCCCATCTTCCGATGGAAATCCTATCGCGGCATCAACTGGCTTAAGTTATTCTATGAGGATCCAGCAAAATACTATTTCCAGTTTCAGAAAACAAGTCATACTTCAAAATTTTTTTAAAATTATATTTTATTTCGGTTACCGCGCAAAATCATCAAACTTTACGGGCTCATTTTCCATGATTTGAATTTCGGATTTTGTGTAGATAATTAGAGTACCTTTATAATCTGCATCATTTGAATTCTTCGGTAGACTCCATATGCGTAGAGATAAATCGTGGTTGTACCGTCAGTGTTTTAGACTCGGGAGGAGATCTATAAATTTAGTATTCACACTTCAAGAGGGCCTCGCTCGCCGCGAACCCTATGCCGTCATTTCAACGGGAACGGACTCCCTCCGACGATCTCCCCGATGTGCCATGGTTCAGGGAGCCGTGTGGGGTGATTGATGTTGTGATGCTATAAATTATAATTTATTTTCACTTAGCGAGGCAAGATGTTTTCAGTGACAGCCCCCCCCCCTCCACCCTATTGTAATTGCTCAAGTGGGAAACTCCTTCGAAGCGGAGTCACCACACGCGCATGGGTATTTCGAGTCTTCCTCAAAGGCATTTAAAACAAAGGGTAACCTTGCAATGCATATAATTTGTGCCATGGTTCAGGGAGCCGTGTGGGATGATTGATGTTGTGATGCTATAAATTATAATTTATTTTCACTAAGCGAGGCAAGATGTTTTCAGTGACAGCCCCCCCCCCTCCTCCCTATTGTAATTGCTCAAATGGGAAACTCCTTCGAAGCGGAGTCACCACACGCGCATGGGTATTTCGAATCTTCCTCAAAAGCATTTAAAACAAAGGGTAACCTTGCGATGCATATAATGGGCGTCCGCAGGTTCGTATATTCGTTTGTCGGGGCACGTTTCGACTTTCGAGATATCGAAATTAAAGCGAGATGTGCAATCCCTTCGAGACTGGGTTGCAAGCGAAAACATGGCTCTTGTAAAAAGCAACTGACACACGTTATTTCAGAATCTGCCATTAGTCCATTGTACTAACCAAGGACACAACTCCAACAAATTTGTTGGCAAAGCCGCTGAATATTCAGAGAAAATGAAAGATACACTTGGTGTCTTTTGATTTTATTCCCTTTTTTCCCGTTCTATATTTTTTATAATGGCCATGTGATTTCCTGTTAAACGCCATAGGTAATGACATTCCTTAAACGAAGCCGCACTCAGAAGATTATATCTGGGTTGATTTTTTTAATTCAAGGACTGGGAGTTTCGTCCAACTCGAAAGAATACAAGAATTCAACCCGTTCTATGTTACAGCACCAACGAAGAAGTGTGGGGAACAAAACTTAAGAATATAATAGTTCCGCAGATAAACCCGCCCCATCTTAAGCTACGAGTAAAAGCGCAGTATACCCCCGTCCATTTTTTCGACTCCGATTTGAGAATAATGACGCTCCAAAAGGGCGTGGAAGGCATAATGCCGGTAGTGCACTTTAAGCAAATTGCTCGGCTGCTTAAAGGACTGCATGAAAGACAGGTTGCATGTATTGGTGGGAGAATATACGTGAAGGTTACGCGTTGGACCCCTGCCACGCTGAAAGAAGTTAGTTTATTTTTAAATTTCTTTGGAATCAAAGAAAAATACACATGCCTACAATTTTCATCAAAGTCATTTTCTTCATTAATTTATTAGTATTCACTTTCTTGAGTGATCCACTGCTTGTTTATTGACTAACAACAAACCGCCTAATAAACCAGTACCGCGTACTGATAATTCCAATACAGATACTTCCAACACGCGTCCAACTTTTGTAAATTACTTTTGAAACAATTATAGAACTTAGGATAAATTGATTACTTACTTGCAATCCAGGTCTTGTTATTGATGCATTCTCCCGTGCCTTCCAGGGAGGACCAATAGTGTGAGAGTTCACCTGCGACGTCTATCGACAATCATGGGACGCTGCGAGCACAGTGCTCCTGCTGCGAAGTGCGAAGCAGAAATTTCGGAAAAAGCCAAATGGAGCGAATTACGCCACCAGAGACTGTATAGTGTTGGTTCTTGGATCATTTTCAGTTATTGCTGAAAATGCGCCGGACGCACGTCACAGAATTTGGTTTTGATGCTTAATCCTTGTGGTTTAGCTAATCTGTCTAATGCGCGACTTACTACGTTCAAAAATAACCGAGATATTGTGCATAGAAAAGTTAGGTTTTTGACGGCAACCACCGCGGTATTAACACCCCCTGTTTTTTCCGCCTTGCTTTCCATTCGCGTTTCACGCAGAGTAACTAATGATAAGTTATGTCCCTGACTGATACCCAAGGTGCAAGAAACCATGGGTGTCACTACCGCGGAGGATAACGTCGAAATCCCGAATTTTCGAAGGGCGATGTCTCGGTCAATACTGAACGTAGAGGGCTGCGGTTTGGACGGACCCTCATATTTTTAGCTACACTGGTAAAAAAAACCTCTTGGTTCAAGGGTGCAGTTTCTTGTCGCCGGGTTTAAGAGTCTGGACTCTCGTTTCAAGCGGATTTTGAATTGAATCAATGCAAAATCCGCTTGAAACAAGAGTTCAAGACTCATAAATCCGGCGACAAGAAACAGCACTTTTAAGTCAATGCACCGCCACCGCGGCGTTGGTCCAAGAGGTTTTTGTTACCAGTGTAATCTACCAGGCTCGAGTATCAGAACACGATTTCGTGACCAGCGAACTGTCGTTTTTAACAAAAATGATATTTCGGGTTTAGGTCCAAAAATGGTCCCCTTCGCAAAGGCATGATTCTGCCTCCCGAAACCTTCAGTTCCAAGCCATTCAGCTAGAAATATGGCATCCGAAAATTTGTGATGATCCAAACATTGCTGAATCGCTATCTCGACTGAACACACCATTTTGTCATCTTCTCTCATCTTATTCTGACCATTCTTTCCATTTCCAGTCTTCCCGTCGTTTTTCCTCCTCTCTACGTCTTTTCTCCTGTCGACGTCTTCCTTTCTGTCGTTGTATTGAAAATTTTTGACGTGTTTTTCTGGTAAATAAAATGGTCTCGCTCTTGCTCACGTCAGTATATAAAGCCGCCATTGGAAAAGCTTTCGTAAAGTTTATTTTGAAGAATCAGGTAGCTGAAATATGAGGAATTTTTCTTCTACACTGTTAAAAAAAACGGAGTGAGACTCAGCACAAGCGCGAGTAAGAACGGGCCCTCACTTCGCCGGACCGAGGAGTCAGTCCGACGGAGAATCGGCTGGACGGATTTTGGGTGCCGTACGCATAGAAATCACTCCGGCGCCGGACGGATTCGCGGGAGCCGCAAATTTAGGGGTTCGCAGCTAGGGGATGGTGGAAAGGGGTTAATTGTGGAAATAATTTCTGAAACCATGAAAAATAAAAATAATGAAACCATTGGTACGTGATTTAATCGATTTCGAAGGGTAGAAATTTCCTACCTACCTTGAGATTTGAACCCGGGACCTACCTAACACTAACCGACGACCCTACCGATTGAGCTATAGCGAACAATGCATGTCAGTGACGCAAAAACGGTATTTAACGTCGATTTGAACGGGCCGCTAAGATATTTTCAATCTACCTGGATTTGTCCGTGTATTTAGTTCACTTTACTATATTTTTTAACTATATTTTATCGTTTTACTTTGTTTTATTTCCTTGTTGTCTCTATTTTTTCTTCACTCTATTTTATTTTTTCAAGCACTTCATTTTTTTTTCTTTAATTATTTACTTCTCATTCCTTTACTTTGTTTTATGTTTACTGTGATTTCTTTTAATACTTCATCATAATTTTTGGACTTCACTTTACTCTTAAAATTCATTCTATTCTTTAACATCATTTAGTTGTTTCCCTTATTTTATTTGTTTCTTCATCTCCTTGCTCCCTCTAATTATTTACTTCAATTTAGTCTTTGACTTCATTTTATCATATATATTTGATTTACTTTATTTTATTTCTTTTCTATTGCCTCTGTCATTCCATAATTTCGACTATTCTATATTATTTCCACTATTCTATTATTTTTTCTATTTTTTTCTCCTTAAATTTTTCATTTTCATTCTGAGAGTGGTAGGCTTAAAGGGGAGAAGAGACAGTATATAGCGCTAGTGCGAGGGAGAGAAGGTGCGCGTGACTCCGGGCCGTACTGCAGCTCCGGTGCGGAGTGCTTTAGACTACACATGCAGCCCGTCTCAGCACCTACGCGCTGAACCGCACTCCCGTGTTCATTCTCACTCCGGATTTTCCGTCGGACGGAATCAACGATTTTTAACAGTGTAGCGTGTTTTGAAGGAAACCCCATAAATTACTTTGCATTTAAACTTGGATATTGCATTTTGCATCGTTTTTTTTTTTTGTCGTACTTCTGTTTTTCAAACTAAAATTTTCCTCTCTCTGTTTGTAGGTCTCCATGAAAAAAGAGTCAAAAGCTCAATCATGGATGGAGATCCGGATGAAAACGTCCGAATCGGCAGGCTAAACACTAACATCGCGGATAAAATCCAGAAGTTATCGCAAAGAGCCAAGAGGAAATCGTAGATATGTAATCAGTCTGTAAATAGTCTTCTATCTGATTAATTCCAATGTTTTGATTTTTGTGTAAATATATGAATTCTTTAAATTTAATTTTGACTGAATCACTTTCATCTTGAAAATCATATTTTATGCAATTTTCTATCTGTAAAAATAAAATTCCATCGTAGAAGAAGAGAACTATAGGTATGAATTCAACATTAATTTGAAAGTGGGAATGAATATTTTAAGTATGAAACAATTATTTGTCAAATGATTTGACAAAACTAATTTTTATGGGTTTGAATCAAGCTGTGTTGCTTTCTTATGACCGGCTGTATGGATTCTTATAGCTGGCTATTTGCGTTCATATGGCCGGCTATAAGAACTCATATGGCTGGCCATTTAAATTCATATAGCCGGCTATAAGAAACTATATAGCTAGCCATAAGCCAAAATATCGTATAACCCATACAGCCTTACAGCCGAATTCTACCAGGGTATGACCTCATGAAAGCCATTGGTAAAGTCTAACGAGCAACATCTAATTGAAAAGAGGCAGTGTGAAACGCATCACCAGAAACAAAAAAAATAAGCATACTACACTGTTAAAAATCAATGATTTACTCTGCCGCCGTGAAAAAAAAATCCAGCGCGAGTTTCGCGCCTTACTCTGAGTGAATAGTTGAGGTACCTCAAGTAGCGTGAATTCAGGGCCATATGATACGAGCGCCGAATGGCAAAGTGGTTGCGCACTCGTCTATCATTGCCGCCACTCGGGTTCGATAGAGTCCCTTTATACCCAGAGTTAAGACAACTCGATTATCAGCTGACTGACAGCCGGCCTTGGCTGGCCATGGAGGCCGAAACGAGTGCACCCAAACGAACGATATTGAGGGATAAGGATCAGGAATCCTGCGATGTCTGTCACACAAAAACAACAACATCAACAAATTGATCAATTAAAAAGAAAATGAGATTGGTTTGTGAATAATTTCTTAATCTATTTTCATTTTGGACCGATGGAAATAACAATTTACTCTTGATAAACCACAATTAGGTAATATTTTCATTATTCTTGTTCATATTCGAGGTACCGCCATCTTGGTGCACTCGTTTCGGCCTCCATGAGCGAGAACCAATCAGAATTGGATTTTTTTCTAGGCCACTTTCAGCCCAACCAAAAGTGAGTTGTCTTAACTCTGGGTATAAAGGGACTCTAGGGTTCGAGTCCATGCTGCAACAGTTCCGTTTAATGTTTGCCTGTCAGATTTTCACTCCCGCTAGAGCGCGAAATTTGCGCCGGATCCATGCACTTAGAGTAACGGGTAGTCAGAACAGCGACTGAGTAGGCGTGAATTTCGCGCCGGGATTTTTAACAGGATACATTCACCATCAAACAAAGTTTTAAAGTGCGTGGCAAAGATGTTATTCACATGGTGGAATGTATGGCTTCAGAAAATGTTTGGTTCTCAAAGTTTCAGGACTTTTGTTAAAAAAAGTTGGAAACCTCAACTCTCCTGTTGAATAAAGTCGGCTTTCATGATTCATGTCAATCTTTAACAGATGCATTAATGATAATACCATGGGATGTATGGCTTCAGAAAATGTTTGGTTCTCATAGTTTCAGGACTTTTTTTTAAAAACAGTTGGAAACCTCAACTCTCCCGTTCAATGAAGTCGGCTTTCATGATTCATGTCAATCTATTAACAGATGCATTTATGATTATATCGAAATTATCAAATCAAAAAGTAGACAGTTCATTTAAGTAATCATTTATTGATTGACGATTTTTTTCGTTTCCGACATTATTGGAAAATTCACAAGCGTGGACAAAATTACAAAGATTAAAATAAAAGATGGAGCGGAAAAACGAAAATTATTTTGGGGAATTACCGATTAAAAATCAACTGCAAGTCCTAATAACAAATTATAAATTACTTTTACTCTCAGAAGTTTCTTGACGTGATAAAAAATTGTGTAAAACCCTTAGTAAGTTTACAATTAAACGACAGGAGATGAATCATTTGAACAAAATATCGCAACTTTCAAACATGTTCACTGAAATCATCAGCTAACTTCAATAGAAAATTGAACAGATAAAAATAACAATTTTCATAAAATAACAGACTTTGGGTTGAATATTTTCGATCATTATAATTATTATTATACACATATGAGCTTACTGCAGGGCAGATGAAGATAGCAGCACTAATTAGAATCTCTGCGATTTTATCAAACCAGTGCAACTCGCCGATTTTTAAAATGTAAATAAAAATACATATACAAGGTTTGAAAAAGAGGGGTAGCTTTACGCACCTCAAAGTACGAGAGTACTTAACCATCGAAATCAACGAAGGCAAATACGACGTACCATTATATCACAAAGGTAGCAGAGACAAGGCGTTTGAATTTTTCGAACGAAAGAAGGATCAACTAAGGTCTAGGATCTCCGAAATGCATAGTGTGTTTCAGCTTGGAGACGAAGCTAAAGAGGTGTCACGTATATTGTTGTGGGAACGCTTAAGTCTTTACAGGCTTAAGTTTCCCACATTCGGCTCCATAGATGAGGCGTGCTTTGCGTCATGGCTTTTCGTGAGAATTCACGGATTTCCATGGCCAGCGATAGAGATAGGTCCGTCGGATGTTAGCGCTTGTTTATGTCTAAACGTGAAGCTTCAGTGTCGCGGAAGTGCACACGTTTTGACATAAAAAGATTCGGTGATCGCATGGGCGAGATCAGTCTCGAGGAAAAGATTCCCAGATGATCCGGTCGGCCCCTGTGAGTGTAGCTTGAGAAATTAGAGATATACATGTTCATTTGTTCATTATTCATATATTCATTGTGTTCTTCATTTGTGCGCGATCCCCCCCACAACAATATCTCGAGAGGCTAGTGAAAAAGCTAACTCACTGCAAAACGTAGATCTATTAGATAAGACCATAATTAAGTCCGTACTGTGTGATTAATCACAATGATTTCTGATAGTGGGGGTTTTTCTGTGCGTAGCACGCGCTTCCCTACTAATAACAGTAACAAATAAAGAAATCTTCGTATCAAACTGACAAAATTACGGCCGCTAATAAGCCTGCACCAAATTCTTCATTACACGCCCAACAGCTGATAACGTTCATTTGAGACAGAATTTTGTACATGCGGTACCTCTCTTTGACAGAATCATCCTCAGAAACATAGATCTTGCACTGGTAAAAAAAAAACCTCTTAGTTCAAGAGTGCAGTCTCTTGTCGCCGGATTTGAGAGTCTGGACACTTGTTTCAATGCAAAATCCGCTTGAAACAAGAGTTCAAGACTCTCAAATCCGGCGACAAGAAACTGCACCCTAAAGTCAATGCACCGCGGCATTGGTCCAAGAGGTTTTTTTTTACCAGTGTGCCTCCTATCCTGGAGAATTCGATGACCCCACCCTCGTCAACGGGGCTTGCATTTTAGCACACGGCAGACAGGGCTATCCCGCGTAATCGGACGAAGTCTTGAATCTTTGTGCGATAGATGAAGCACCGTTCCCCAATCTGATCGACAAAAGATCGAACGAAGCAGAAGATTTGGCCAGACTCCCATTGGTGATATCGCAAACACTCCATTATCCCGAAAATGGTATGCACGAGGCTCTAATGTACGGAATCCACCAGCGGGGGCCGATTGTTGAAATTGATGGACAAAGCTATAGACAAAGAAAAGAAAAGGGATGTGGTGGGATCCTATGGGTGGAATCGGATAATTTCAACGGACAAAGGAGGTAAGTAATAGCCTCCATCATCCTTCAAATCCAATTAAATCCATCGTTTTCCCTCTCAGTCTGTAAGAACCACCAGTTTCAACCAATGGGATTGCTCCATACGCCCCATGTATTCTTTGTCTATAGCTTTGTCTATCAATTCCAATAATCATTCCGCATGCAGCGGATGTTTTGGCATTACAACAAGCGATTGCGAACAGTTCTGCAGATAATGCTGTGGCCATTCTTGCTGCTGGGACAAGGGTCTACTACCTGGAGAGGCCATCATGCGGAATTGACATGCTTCTTCGCACACTCCCAGGTGTCTTAGAGGGTGTCAGATGGGTGTCAGGCCTTCGGCTGCCAGGGCATGCCGAGCATGTACAATGATTTTCTGAGGAAAAGTTGTTGTTACGGCTCACTTTACCCGTGTGATATTGTGTTAGTGATTGCACTTGGAGACTTGCACTCTCCGTCAGTGAAAAATGTGAGTTCGTTTCTTGGAAGGAATAAGAGCTTCCTGGGGGAAAAAGTCGCTAGGATCTTGAGTCCAGACTCTTAAAAAAATTGACAAGAAAAAATACTCTTGATTCAATCAGATGTTTGCTTAAATCAAAAGGAAATCCGCTAAACTCAAGAAGCTTGGCTCTTCAATCCAAAGAAAAATCCGATGGAATCAAGAGTATTTTTCTTTGCCACTGTTATTCTGAGTCTGGACTCAAGATCTAAGCGCCTTTTTTTTCTGGTGCTTATTTATGTTTCTGTGCACAGTTTAAGTATTGAGGTAGGGTAGGGTAGGTTAGGTTAGGTTAGGTTAAGTTAGGTTAGCTTAGGTTAGGTTAGGTCGACGATCTACTGGTCCGAGAATAAGGCGTTAAGAAGAAGTAAGAGAACAGGTTTTCTGTTTCATAAAAATGAGGGGTGGGGTGGCTTTCCTCACTCAGATTATGTCGGAAAGTTCGTCTTGGCCTTTTTCCAGCCGGATTCGGAGGACCACCATAAAGGCTTTGTTTGTGCTTGGTTTTTACTGTGTGTTGAGTGGATCTATCATAAACCCACACAAATTCAAGTGGTCGAGACCATCACAGTGGAGAAGGGTAAGAACTGCTTTCCTCACACAATTAATTTCAGAAAGTCGGTTTCTGGTTGGTTAATTTCAGAGGTTGGGGTGGTTGTAGGGGGAGTTGATGTTCCTGAAAACCTGTATGTGGAATCGGATTCAGATGATGAGGATTTAAATCCTATTTTAGTGATAAGGCGATATGATGGCTTTGTTGATGGGAGACCCGGGTTAAATAGTACTCATAGACTAACCTGGTAAATAGACTATTAGGTATGAATGTTCTTCGGAAATCATTTGACCGGACGTCTCTCTTTCTAAATGACAGCCGTCTTACGGCTTTGTTGATGGGAGACCCGGGTAAAATAGTACTAATAGACTAACCCGGGGTAAATAGACTATTTGGTATGAATGTGGTGAGAGGCTCGTTACGCAGTGGCCTCCCGAAGCCGACGCATTCAAGATAGAACATCCCTCTGAACGATTGTAGATACGCTATCAAAGATTCGATCGTATCTCCTTGACGCCTGACGGATGGACTACCTTCTCCGAGGATGCGTGCCTTCTTGGCTGCCCAGAGGCAACACTTGGTATTGCATATGTGTATGACAGTCTTGATTCCATGAGTATACCATTAGATATGTAAAATATTTTTTCTTCGGTGTTGAAAACGCCGAAATCGTAAAAAGAAGGCAAGATGCCTTAAAGAAACGCCTCAGGGCCCTGCGGACCACCCATTTGGCCCGCAAATATGTCGTCGACGGATGGCATACTAAAGCAGCTTCCACTGGCGTGGAATCGGCAACCCTAACAAGGCAGTATGATGCTGTCAAGGCTGCCCTTGCCTCTATTTATGAGAAAAAAATAAAAGACAAAAGTTCTTTTTCGAAGGAAAAAGAAAATATAATAAATAAATTTGAAAGACAGGCTTCTGAGCATATCCAAGCTCACCAGCAACTCTTCGATGACTGGGTTCATCTGAAGATCAAAGGTTACCGTTTCGACGGTGAAGTGGTGGTTTGGGACCATAACGGTGCGTCCCACAAGAATTGGCTGAACAAACAAGCAGCCAATTACAGGGCCGATTGTAGGTCCAAGATGGAGGCCATTAATTTGGCGAAAGCAAAAGACGAGAACATTGCTGTTGACCGATCCTTAGTTTGCCTCGCGTTGTCAACATTCAAGTTGGACAAAATCTCCCGTACAGTGCGGTCCATTTTCGGTGACCGATGTATAATAACTACAGTTCTTGCACCGATTGTTGTAGTTTTTTACCACAATATGTCATTCTACCCGGAGGACTTCGAAAGGGTCTTTATAGAGTCCTTCTCAACAAACCACTTATGCTTCACGTCGGATTCCGACATCCGCCAGCTACCCAGCCTTGTTCCACCTTGGGCTATCTGCCGTTTTCATTTAGGAATTGGTACTTCCGAGTAGCCGGCTGAGGTTCCTACGTACCACAATCTAATTGTATTTTTCGGTGACCGATGTATGATAACTACAATTCTTGCACAGATTGCTGTGGTTTTTACCAAAATATGTCATTCTACCCGGAGGACTTCGAAAGGGTCTTCACAGAGTCCTTCTCAACAAACCACTTATATGCTTCACGTCGGATTTCGACATCCGTCAGCTACCCAGCCAAGCAAAAGACCAAAATTTGAACAATTCAATATTCGGCTCAGCCGAGTCCGGCGCAGTCACTACCCCAGAAAATATCCAAGAACTTAACTTTTATATATATAGGTAATTTTTATCGAATGAAACACTGAATTTAACTTGGATTTGGTCACCCTCGTTAAAATGTCTAGCACAAGAGGCATTTCTCGCGGTAAGAGGAGATCATGCGAAATTCCAAAAAGAACTAACCGTCCAACTGTTGCACCCCGTCGGAGCGAACAATCGACCACCGTGCCAGCGTGTTTCTCTTTGCTAGATAAGACGCTGCACAGTCCGGTCGTGCCCACACACGGAAATCACGATGTAAAATTTGTAACCATTGAAGAAGAAAGGATCGATGCGTTTGAAATTTTCAAAATTGCTCCTATTCCTTACGTCAAAATCGAAAAAACATCCATGTGAATCTCATGTTAATGATTACGAATGGACTAGTGAGGATGAAGATTTTTGGAGCAGTATTGATGTCCTTTCTGATGTTTCTGAACTTCGTTTGGAGGAAGAAAGAATGAATGACTTTTATGATTTAGTTTTTTATGAAACTGAGTTTTTTTATTATTATTAATAAATATTTTTTTTCTTTTATTCTTAAGATATACTTTGCATACAAACATGAGCGGGTTTTCTGGTAAACGAGCACAATCAGGAGATAGCTCTGGAACGAGCAAAAGACCAAAAATTGAACAATCCAAATGGGACCCTTCTACTGTTAGAAAGCCTATTTTAATTAACCGAAAAGTGTTCGACTTAACTTCAGATGGTGTCAAACAAGTGATCATTGGAAATTTGGTTGATGAACTATATTTTTGCAGGATTTTATTTTGTAAAATAACTTATCCGCAAACCTTCATATATTTTACTCCTAAAGATTGGAACAAAATGAAGCATTACATGAATACAATTGATAAATTATATACAAAAGGAAGGAAAATGTGTGAAATTATTGTCACACCAACTCTACACGTCAAACCAAGCAATCATTACGGGCAACCTACCGTGATTTTTAATGACGTCACTACAAATGCAGAAATAATACTTTAGCACAGTACATTTAGTACTTTAAAAAAAGTATCCACTTTAATAGATTTGACAATTTTGCGTTGTATTGAAAAAGTTACTAGAATTAAGGAACTTAGTAATGAAAGAACGATTGAAAAATTAAATACTACAGATGATCAGATTCTTTTTTATGAACTTACACTTTTAAACCCTACCAAAATTTATTCTTCAGATAGCGAATTAGAGATCATCGATGATGAAGATAAAGAAGAATTGGTGTAAATTATTATGTTTTTTTGATAATATTTATTATTCATTTATTAATATTATTAATAAAATATATGTTTTGTTTGCTTTATGTTTAAGGTAACAATGGATGCGCAAATTATTCGTACCTACGGATATCTTCATTGTATTTTAGATTTTATTAATAGCTTAACGGAAGTAATAATACTAGATTTAGATAAATATACAAAGCTGGTCATTATGGAGTACAATGAGGCGAATGTGGGTATGTTTGAGAAAATAATAAAATTTACTAATAAAATAAATCGAACAAAAAGAGGACCTACATCATTGTGTAGGTCCTACAATCATTTCAATGAAGAATAGATGGATGTGTGTATGCGGAGCGAAAGGATAATGGCCACTAGTGTAATAGATAAATATAAACCTAGTAAGCAATTAAGGATTGTATTTACCAGTAATTTACCCCAACTAAATATACCCAAACTAAAATTATTTTTAAATTTGCATTACTGATTAATTTGAGTTATTTTTTGTTTTGCTAAACTCAAGAAGCTTGGCTCTTCAATCCAAAGAAAAATCCGATGGAATCAAGAGTATTTTTCTTTGCCACTGTTATTCTGAGTCTGGACTCAAGATCTAAGCGCTTTTTATTTCTAGTGCTTATTGGTTTTTTCTGTGCACAGTTTAAGTATTGAGGTAGGGTAGGTAGAGAAGGGTAGGGTAGGTTAGATTAGGTTAAGTTAGGTTAGGTTAGGTTAGGTCGACGATCTACTGGTCCGAGAATAAGGCGTTAAGAAGAAGTAAGAGAACAGGTTTTCTGTTTCATAAAAATGAGGGGTGGGGTGGCTTTCCTCACTCAGATTATGTCGGAAAGTTCGTCTTGGCCTTTTTCCAGAGTTATTTTTTGTTTTAGGTTAAGTTTTTGCTTGTAGAAAGATATAATTGAGAAAGATATAAAGATATTAATTGAGCTTAGTTGTTGAAAGCGCATTCATTTATAAATAAATAATATATGTATTTCAATTGTTTTTTCAATTTTATTCTCAATGATAACGAGTTTTTATGTACTGTATAAAGAAGAAATCTAAAGGTAAGGGATTTATAAATTCTGCAATTAACTTTCTGGGTGAAAAAGGTATAGATTTGACATTGCCAACCTATACATGGTGCGGACCTGGAACAGATGTTGAAAAGAATTTAAGAGAAGGAAAACCCCCTAAGAATTTACTTTCCTACTTTCCCTACTTATTTTGCTAACACCATGACCTGGTTTTTCACAATAGCGAAGACCCTGAGGTAAGGAGAAAAGCAGATAAAATTTTAATAGATAAAGCTTGGGAAAGAATGACTGCTAAGAGAGGATAGGTTTTAAAAACTTTCCTTCGCTTAATAAAAAAAAAAAAAAAAATTAAAAAGGGGACACTGAGGGCACATGAGCATACGCTGTTACCATTTTGTGAAGATTCGCGCGAATCTTCACAAAATGGTAACAGCGTATGCTCATGTGCCTTCAGTGTCCCCATTTTTTCCCTACTTGTCTGATTATTCGAGTCACTATTGTCGGCACTGCCAACCTGTCTTTCAGGCTGGCGATCCTGATAATAGCAACCGCATTCGGATATCGTAACAATTTCACCGATATAACCTACCTCACGCTAGATTCACTTGACACCGCTCAACGATTTTTCCGATACATATACACAGCGTTAACTGAAGGTGTGTGTGAATCATGCATCTACTCCAAAATCCTTAATTTGCGGCCGGGCGCGCTTTCGCCCGGGACTTACTACTACGATTTTAATTTGGACATGATACGCGGAAACGCGCTACATACAGAACCTCACGATATGATCCTCAACGTGAATAGCTGTGCTCGGGGGTTGGAGAAAGATCCCCCTATGTATTCGCTGTTCAATCTTGGTCCGCATGTTAACATAGTGCTATCATCCCATGGTACGAATGTCATTCATGTGGCCAATGGATTCCGCAACAATTCAGTACATTACACCTCCGTTAGACTCCCCTCTCTAGAGGCCTTCTTGCTATCATACTTAGTAAAAGGCATGCATGCTTATCTTATGGTCATTCATTTTTTTTCATTGTTGCTGCACTCACTACAGAGAATGGATAGAACTCAGATATACCCCCAGTTAGAAGATTTACCGTCGTCGGCCGCTCATCAACCACCTCCTGAGAAAATATTGAAGTCTCCTAGTCTGCTGCAGCCGCCGCAGCCCCCCCCCCCCCCCCCCCCNCGCGAGCCACCGAGCTCGCTACAATGGATAAACGTCAAACTCAAGATTTGGAAATTGAAAATTTTGAAGTTCAAAATGAAGAAATTCCCATTTGAATTTAATCAAGCACAGCAAAATTATGAAATTCCTCTAAACGACCTTATTGATTTAGATACTTTCATCCACGCTTTAGAATATAATCACATTCAACTATTGGATGTAGAAAGGTAGATGTTTCACGTGTTTCAAAGACGAGCAAAGCGCTGCATGCTTGCGTCCGAGACATGCTGTATAATATACATACAATATGAAATTGAAATTGCATATAAGAGAATTACAACAATTGTCCCTCGTGATTATCTCTTGCTCCTTCATAATAAATGCAGTGATCTAGTTTCAGTTCTTGCGTTCGCCTTTCTGTCTGATGGAGCAGGCCTTGATATCGGCTGCTATTCGAAAACAATATCATTTTTAGTTTCCCTAGCAGAAATACCTAAAAAGTACGGCAACGACGGGTACTCTTTACTCAAAACGTTAGAGTCAGTTGGCATTGGGCAAACCTTGATCGAGGTTGACGGGGTCGATAATTCTGCGTTTCTTGACGAGATTCTCGCAGGGCTTATGACTAAGTACAAATTCAACTTTGAAAACCACAAATCCTTCCAAATCATGAAGTCAGCTAGTGGCACCATACGACTTGCGTCCCGCGGTCGGAAGCCTCCTTATGGATTTCAATCTTGTTTACACACATTTCTGGCACATAAGTTACAATTAGTAGCTCAATTTCATGAATTTGGGCCTCATACATTTACAACGGGAGAAAAATGCATTATCAACCACAGACCTTCAAAATATCCATTAGTTTTTCATCTTTGCGAATGCTTTTTGGGAGAACTATCGCGTTTAGCCTTCGTCTATTATTCAGACGGGGAAAGTAAAGTGAAACAATTGTTGAACCCATTGTTAAATACAATTTTCGTTTTTCCGTTGTTCTTTCCGAGTTTCCTCGTGATAAGACACTAATTCTTTCACCAACCTATACGGATGTTTGCAGAGTATTTCTCTCAGTTTCTCCTCAATTTTAAGTTTCTCCCTGATAAGTCACCGCAACTAATCGTATATTGGCGGCCACGTTGGAAGTATAAATAGAACTGAAAATCAGCTAGCTGTCTCAGTGCTTTATTTATCTTCCTACGAGGACTGAATTTGCGACTTTATTCCGAGCAAGTCTCGCTATTGACTCAGTTCTGCGTTTAAGGAAAAGTGAGTGCAACATCGTGAAATTCGAAAACATATTTTTGATTCCGGTAATCTTGGCGTTTTTTAGTTTTTACTGTGGTTTCGTCAACTGTGACTCGTGTCCTGATATTATCTGCGACACAGATGCGGACTGCGCTCCCTGCGAATGCGGAGATGTTGAATTTTGCGAATGAAAATCACAAAGAACAACTCATTGACGAGGGTTAAAGTAACTGTGAACATGTGCAGAGGATCATTTACAGTACCTTTTATCAGAATTCCGATTTTCAAAAGTCAGTCGCCAGCGCTTTCCAGCTCTTTATGTGCCCTCTTATTAATGGTACAGTTGAATTTTCAATAAATATACATTTTATTTTGTATACGCTACTTATCATGTATTACTGAAGTTCATATATGGTCAAACTTAGGCATCAAATGTTGCAATAGGGAACCACTATTATTGACTCGTCCATAAGAGCATCTATCTGCATAAGAGAGCTAATGGCACTTACATTGTCTCTAAAATGAACCTCAAATAAGGGTTCCTTAAAGAGAAATGCAGTCGGTAGTCTGCCCACACTAGCCTCAAAAATCGAATCGTATCGTTTAATCAATCTTAAACAAATCGGTCTTTCCTCAAAATTCTCGAAGTAGATGGACTGAGTTTTCGTGAATGCGTCTATCTGCAGATTTAAATATTTTCCGATTAAATCGATAGGAATCTTCTCCTTAAAAGACTTGCAATGAGAACGAGAAAATACCTGGTGACATGCCAGCTCATCAAAAAGGCACCATACGACTTGCGTCCCGCGGTCAAAAAAGGAACGACTTCAGTCCCGTGTCCAACAATCTCGAAAACGACTTCCGTCCCGCGCTCAAATCCGAATTTGAGCTGCCACCATGATTGGCAACACCGCGTACCTGAGTCAAAATACTATCAAGTCAAATTGGAAAATATGCAATAAAATTACCTGAGATAAGATGAGGAAACAGCCGTCAAAATTTCTTCATACTCATTAGCGTCATGAATTAAAAATTTCGCTTGTTTTACGAGCACGTCAAAAATTGAAATTGTACTATTAAAAACGCCGGGGCACTACGAGGGTAAAAATTTAAAGGCTTAATTAAATGATCTTTCATACGAAGACTCTTCTTTATCAGGTAATAAGAAACAGGCCCCGACTGCATATGAGTTGCCTTTGAATCCATGGATGACAAATAGTTGAGTAAACTCTACCGGTACTGACATAAATGTGCCATCTACGTACCACGTGTCGCACGCTGCTAGAAACTTAAATTTGTCGCGCAGGAAAACATGACAGTATGGTGCTTCTCATCGTTAACGAGTAAAAAAGGCTCCTTCTTTTTGGTCAATATGCTGATTGAATTCAGTGCTTCGTGAGAATCTTGTACATTTTTAGGTAAAGGAGGTTGCACTGATAACCGCGCCGCGTTAATATTTCGACTTATATTATCTACGTCTTCGGTCCGGACAATTCCGGACCGAAAAGCACGGCTTTGTTGTGGAGCTGCGGTAGCGACGTTGCCATATGATATGAATTATAATCAAATCAATCCACTACGGGACGGAAGTCGTTTTCGAGATTTTTGGACACGGGACGGAAGTCGTTCCTGTTTTGACCGCGGGACGCAAGTCGTATGGTGCCCAGCTAGTATTCCTTTCCGACATGAGCTCATGTGCCTGATGAAAACGCTAGGACATCCATTCGTAGACATGAGACTTGGAACGACGCAGCTGCATGATATAGTGACAGATCCACTGGATATTGATGCAACGAAAGTCGCAAACTGTGTTCGTCATGCCAAGAGATCGTACATCAAGACTCACATCATGAAAGAGCACAAGTGGCCACCCTGTAAAATCGAGGGATCCCAGAGGTTACAGATCCCGTATAACGAAGACAGAGATCCAGATGCATCAATCTACATGAGAAGATTGGGAGCCTGTAAACTAGATGAGTATGATTTTGTTGAAATACTCACTAACATCAAGTTCGACGAATGCGAAAATCTCATTCCAATGATCAATGATAAAACAATAAGTGTCCTGAGATCTTCTGTAATCATTTTACGATTTTAACAACTTTTTTCGATTTTAACACATTTTAACAATTTTAACTTTCAAATTTTAGCAATTTTAAGTCAAATTTTAGTATTTTTAAATCAAATTTTAGAAGTTTTAAATCAAATTTTAGCGTTTTAAATCAAATTTTAGCAATTTTAAAAGGCTCTAGCTTTGAAAGACTTGGCTACGGTCCGTCTTTCAATGAGTTTCTTTCCACGAACGTATTTTTGTGAGAAAAGTACTTCTGTCATATAATAATAATAGGGTAATTTTCTCCATGTAAATTCGCCTTTACAGCTGGTAAAATGAACACCCGATGCTGGCGTTCTGAGTTCGGTCTGCACGACGCAGCATCACAAACCACAGCATTGATCACCTTAACGAAATACACGTACAGAAAGAGCAAAGAAGACGAAATCAGACCGAACCAATAATAACCGATCTAATAATAGAACCGCAGGGGCAACACATTGTGTAATCTGGGAGTCGGTACGGTTTGCATCTATATCCATAGAAGCCATCTCCTGTCTTTGGCCCATGGATGAGATATTTTTCGGTAAACTCTTCGAAGATTTAGACACAAAACTGATGAATCGTCAATATGCGATCCCCCTCATAGGCGACTTCACAGCCTTTGCGAGCTGGGTAGAACGTGTATGTCGAGTCTCTTGTTGTATGGAAGTCTCCTCTGTTTCCTCGAAGAAACTGACAGAGTATGGTGTCCAAAGATCAGTTCTTTGAGTAGCCCAACAATGTTCTTCCCCCTGTAAGCGTGACTATCGATGCTTTCAATGACTGCATGCCTTAGGCTGCAGGGTACTTAGTCCTCCTGTCATTAAAGATTAGACTGAGTTTTGGAAGCACATGTTGCAACCTGCTCTATAGACTATTCTTTGAACACGTCAGCGTCGAAATTGAGAGAACGAGTACGATGGCTTTCCACAGTGAGCGTTTTGTGAATATTGTGACGTTCCTCAAGCCGGAAAACGTCATCCCCGAGACGCTATACTTCCGTAGATTTGAGGATGAAACGACGGGAATTTTCCATCCCCACTTGTTTGAATTTTATGACCATGGGCCTCGCGTTCGAGGTGACCTGGTGATTGCGATCGAGTGCTAATCGGACAAGGACTACGGTCGTATCACCGTGGAACCCACATATACGCCGAGAGAAAGACGTGGTGGTAGAGGGAGAAACAGGATGGGGTGGCCATCGACACCGGCGAACGATGTGACAATAGAAATGTGTAGGGCCATGTTCGACGCTAGCAGGATTGCTAGTGAGGTCATCTTTAATAGAAATGAAGATGGCCTCACTCGTTTGATCCAGCTTGTTGGGGCTAGGCTAACGCATGATGATTTCTTGGGATCCTTAGTGGTCAATCGCCGGGGCACGCGCTTCACCGAGCTGCTGGTGAATCGCAGTGCCGCCGGCCATAACATAATAGATGGCTATTTATTAAGAGCAGCATGTTGTCGTGCTATTGCGGACGACGAGTACGTGGCAGCACAGCGTAGGGATCGAATGACGCCTTGTTCTCTATGCGATGTGTGCCCCGGAAAGGCGTTCAATGCCGACATCAAGGTAGCCCGAGAGTACTACCGTGGATGTTATGTGCTGGGCGGTGTGGGGAAGCACGTTGATGACGCAGCGAGCTTCAAGGATGCCCTCCAAGGGTGGTGCCGTTACGGATACTGGGCACGCGGTAATTGAAGAGAAATCCTCTCTAGTTATGAAAAACCACATTAAGAGTTTAAAAGGAAAGGTTAACGGCATTGCCGCCAATTCAGAAAAACTCGCCAAAAACCAAGAGCGCGACAGAAAACTACTCAAAGATGCGATCACCAAAGACGCAGCAAGAACGCTCAATTCGGACGTTCTCCAGCGTTCTGTGACGCAGCAACAAAAGGTCAAAGCTATGTTAGCCAAGGCCAATACCGTTATTAACGGACATGTACCCAAGATCGCCACTAAAAAAAGATGCATTGCTTCACTTAGTTTTTTCCGTTTTCTAATGGATTTATCATTGATATTCATGACAATTTTCAGTCTTATAGTTTCAAGCTATGGCTTAACTCTATTTTCGGCAACTTTGATAACAATTTTTAGAATAGTTATAGATATTACGATAGTGTCATGCCTTATATTTAAGCAATTTATAGACAAGAAATACAATCTTCTCGTTGAGAAGAAAGAAACACTAGTCGGTCAATACCAAGAAGCTCTTGGCATAATCGCGGTGTATGGAGATTACAAGAACATCAACACCCTGGCGAGTGACTCCAGAGTCATGGGCCTCTGATTCTGCATCCTCTTCATTACCATGCGTGTCTGTGTGGCGTCGGGAAATTTCTGGGACTGACCCCCCGGAGAAACTGAAGTGCCCGCACGGGCAGTACTTTGTACCGTGTACTTTGTACTGTACGGGAGGCCCCTTTAGGGGCTGGCGACCCCGCGGCGCCGGAGCCAGTAGCTGGAGACAGCTACAAAACCCTTCCCGTGGGTTTGCTCCCCGCAGGAAGGAGTCAATCTTCCAGCAAAGAATAAGAAAAGAAGAGCCTCGGACGCACCAGCAACTGGGGAGGCTGGTGTGGTACATGAACCCCACGCTGAGGACGAGGCCGGCCGAGGATCCCCTCAGCGGACGGAACGACGGTCAACAACACCTTCTACATCCAGAATTGACAATAGCGATCACACTCCACAACATCTTGTGGCTGTGCCTGATGAGAGCGTTGCTGCTACTCCACAGTTGCAGCCCGCCTCGCAAGGCCCAAAAAACAAACAGAGAATCACTTGGACATAGGAGTAGGTATAAAAGGCGGGTGCAGGGTCCAAATAGACCTGAGGATTACTTCTAAATAAATACACTAGACTCTCAGTCTATATAAAATCAACAACCTGCAGCCTCTCCTTGGCTGCAGTGGTCAGTTCGCATAAATTATTGCATCTTCTGACGCTCTTCTTTAACCTTGTCCTTTAACTTAGCTTACTGAGGTCGTAGACTTTCGTTTTTCTCTAGGAGCGTCAGTTGAATCATGACTCTCTCGTTGAGGTTGGTGATTTTTTAACGCGGCTCCGAGAGATTGTTTCTATATATTCCAGTTGTATTCGTTGTGGGAACGTAGGTTCGGCTCCCTTCAAGTTGTGCGAGTGTGGGTGCCGAGCATCTTGCACAACCTGCGTTCCAACCAGTGTTTCTTTGTATTATTGTGAAACTTGCCGGCGGAGGGTCAGAATTATTGTGAACACGTTTCACAATAATTTATTCAGACTCCTCCAGAGTTTTGGGTTCCAATAATAAATTGTAAGTACTAATTTATTATTAAAATTATATAATATGGTGGATGGTGGGACGTTGTTTATTTCAAAAAAAGTATAAAATGCGGGTGTTAGGTGACAAATAGACTGAGAGTCTAGTGTATTTATTTAGAAGTAATCCTCAGGTCTATTTGGACCTAGCACCCGCCTTTTACACCTACTCACAGGAAATGAACGAATATGTGATTCGGTGTTATTTTGAAGCAACCGACTCAGGTGATCTCAGCATCGTCGGCGGTATGATCGGAGAAATTAAGTATGCACGCGAACGGTAAGGCGAAATTATTGTTATTATTATTATTTCCTCTAATAAAATGTAAATATGATTCACTTTACTAATCATTGTGAATATGATTCACTTTACTAATCAATGTAAATATAATTCACTTAACTAATCAATGTAAATATGATCCGCCAGACTAATCAATGGAGGGAGCACACAAACTCTCAATTTACAGGTCTATGATGATGATGATACTGTTTTCCAAGAATACCTCCCACACGCTCTAGTTTTTTCTAATTTTCTAGTGGACTCCTTCAACGATGCCCAGGAGGAAAGAATCATGGCTAAAGATTTAACTCACGCGCATTCACTTTCAAATCATACTTGAATAGGCATTTATTGACAGTACATTGCGAAAATCGGCCCTTCTAGGGCTTTCAAAAATGAATACCTCACATTAAATGGCGGGGATGGATCTGGTATATTGCACTTTCGATTGAACGATGATGTCCGGAGAACATATTTAGAAGGAATTCAGTTTTTTCTAATTTTCTAGTGGACTCCTTCAACGATGCCCAGGAGGAAAGAATCATGGCTAAAGATTTTACTCACGCGCATTCACTTTCAAATCCTACTTGAATAGGCATTTATTGACAGTATATTGCGAAAATCGGCCCTTCTAGGGCTTTCAAAAATGAATACCTCACATTAAATGGCGGGGATGGATCTGGTATATTGCACTTTCGATTGAACGATGATGTCCGGAGAACATTTTTACAAGGAATTCCTGCCAGGCTAAAATTACTGGAGCAAATCAAAGGCAAAGTGAAAACCCAGACATGCACGTTGTTACCATGTGGCTATGCAGGAGGATCCACAGAATAGAATTAAAGTATTGAAGGTCCCGATCTTTCGTATAAGCTCCAGGAAAGAAGTATACCAGCACATCAAAGCGCATAATGAATGCCTCACATTAAATGGCGGGGATGGATCTTGTGCATTGCACTTTCGATTGAACGATGATGTCCGGAGATCATATTTAGAAGGAATTCCTGCCAGTCTAAAATTACTGGAGCAAATCAAAGGCAAAGTGAAAACCCTGACATGCACATTGATACCATGTGGCTATGCAGAGGTAATCGAACATTGTCCTAAAAGCGGACGGTGTCCCTTGGCAGAGGAAAGTAAAAAATGACGAAAGCGGTACTGAATACATGAGATTTTCGTCGAATCGACGGAGCCTAATCTTTCCAATGGAAACATTAGATTTTCTAACTACCACTACTTTCTGTGACGATCAGCTTAGTTGTCTTCAGAAATTGACTTCACAAATAGAGTCAATGAATACATGACTGATCTGGAGGACACACTGCTACTAAATGTCGCAGGAGATTTTGGTGTCGACGGGTTTATTCCATAAAAGGCAACCTGTTTAATCGAATAGCTATGCATGTAGGAAGGCATGGGTTTCATACGAAGTATACATACTTCGGAGCTAGAAGAGCCGAGTTTCCTCCTCATGAAGAGAATATGGGAGCATACTCCGCCAATTTCCTCGTCGCAGGAGCTATTAAATCATGGATGGCTCCAGCTGTAAAGTCAAATTTGATCACTAAACAGTTATTATGGTACATGAATTTCCAACGCAGATGGAGGGAGCTGTAGTAATTATCCCATCCTTGGCTTTCGTCTAAGAAGTCATTTTCATCATTTCTCTTCTCCAGGGAAAAATGAAGATATACGACCCCCTTTTAAATTTCGAGGAAACGGAACAAGGATACACCCTTTTTGATCCGGAGGATCCACAGAATAGAATTAAAGTATTGAAGGTCCCGATCATACTTTTCAGCTCCAGGAAAGAAGTATACCAACACATCAAAGCGCATAATGAATACCTCACATTAAATGGCGGGGGTGGATCTGGTATATTGCACTTTCGATTGAACGACGTAATGAAAACAATACGGAAATTAAACATGAAACGATTACAACCATAAAATAAGTAAACATTCAGTAAATTAAAATTATTTGAAATGCGCTGCCTCGACTCATGCGAAGCTGGTTTTGATTGGGAAGGCGAACCCCGTCGAAGCAGTATGCCCTAATTATCTTGCGCACAATCGGGTAATCATCTCAATAAAATATTTACTTCCGATGGAAATCCCAATTTATGTGGCTAATTAAGAGGCTGCCGACTATGTCATTACGTTCTCGAAAGGAATCCACGGGGGGATCAATCAGGGGAACAACTGGGCGGAAGCGGTAAATTTTGCCGATGAGTCTTGGGGCCAGCACGAACGCTCGGAAATGCGCTGCCTCGACTCATGCAAAGCTGGTTTTGATTGGGAAGAACGGGTGCAGAAAAAATTATTGGCGTGCGCTGGGGGAAAAAGCTCAGCACGTTTGAAAACCAACCCAACTTCCGAGCCAACCCCACACCCGGCACCTGAGCCCGTGGCATCGATAAGTCGTCAAGAAAACCAGAGAGAAAGTTGGATTTGCAAAAGGCCGGCTATCAGGGGAACGAAGCGTCGGCCATTGTGTCAGCAGCATTACATGAAGAGGATAAACAAAGAAATTAAAAAAAAAGAAAGAAAAAAAGAAGAAGAAATAGAGGCACGAGGATATTGCACGAAGTGCTCAGACCGCTTTTTCAGAAACTTTCGAGGACAAGGACTTTGTTCACACTAGACTTGTTTTGGTGAGGGCTATGTTTGTGTGGCATGTTGTAGCTACGTTTTCCGACACGGAAGGTATGCTGTCATGGATGACTGGTCATCATCAATGCGGTGTACTAGTCCAAAAGGAAGCGGTACGAGTCCACGACTAGTATTAATGGGATAACACTCTAAAGCACTTTTTTGTATTCAAATCACACAGCTTCATTTCACTAGTAATGACGATATGAACTACAAATCGTTTGGTGAATGTAGTTGATTGCGACAATATCGGCAATTGGCGAGTTGAAAATTGATACTGTGTTTGCAATAATTAATTTAACTACTTCTCATCACTTTCATTCATTTTCTTTTGCAGGACCGAATCCGGCTTTAGATTTGACATGGCAATTTTCAATAGAGAGGAGTTGCAGCCAGGTCCAAGGGGCATCACTCCGGCAGATGCACAACTTAAAGGTACGATTAACTTAACGACATGATTGCACTTGAATCACAGAATCTGTTTGTACGTATAACGGGACAGCAGGAATAATACATGTTGGTATTCGAAAATTATACATATTCTTGTGAGTTAAGTTCGTTTTCGGTTTGTTATCGGTGACGAAGCAAGATATTGAGGGACTCACAAATCAAACACGGTTTTTTTTGACGTCGACCTCGAGGAGAGGACCCTGTACCAAGGGTGTCACGACGGGAAGTGCGCCAAACAATATTACGGTGGCCATTACAAGAGGCCTATCTTTGGTGGGATCATCCCTTTTTCATTCCAGACGACGAGAAGGATTCCTTTGTAAATACGACGTTCGAGGAGGACTCTCCTTTCTCCGTTTGAAGAGACATGATAACCGTCCAAACCAAATTAATATAGCGGCCCCACACCCACCTCGGCCGCAGCAGCTGGAGCATATTTTCGACATGCGCAACATTTTCAAAGCCTTAGCTTCATCGAGCAAGGATGTAATAGTGAACGCTAAAACCGTCAAAGGAAACTGCGATAGATTAAAAATAAAATACGATTTAAAACTTGAAAATGCAGAGAAACGGTTGAACGATGCTCATAAGCAAAGCAGAGGGTGGGCTAACACTAGACTTGATTTGGTGAGGGCTACGTTTGTGTGGCTTGCTGTAGCTACGTTTTCCGACACCGAAGGTATGCTGTCATGGATGACAGATTTGTGGTGCCAAAAGGCACTACCCTACTTGGGCCGTACTCGGTCCCCTGGGGGACACAAGCGGGCCCGTGGACAACCGAATTCGGTCAAAGTTCGAGCGGGCTTGGAGAGCCGAACTCGAACCAAAACACAAGCAGGTTGTCCAAAAGAAAAAAACAAAAAAAAACGGAGAGAAGGGGGGGGGGAGAGAAACCGAACACGGTCCGTGTCCGAGCGGGCTTGGGAGCCGAACTCGATGCTCATAAGCAAAGCAGCGGGTGGGCTAACACTAGACTTGATTTGGTGAGGGCTATGTTTGTGTGGCTTGTTGTAGCTACGTTTTCCGACACCGAAGGTATGCTGTCATGGATGACTGGTCATCATCAATGCGGTGTACTAGTCCAAAAGGAAGCGGTACGAGTCCACGACTTGTATCAATGGGATAACACTTTAAAGCACGTTTTTGTATTCAAATCACACAGCTTCAAAGATGAACATACGAGCAACGGATGCTCTAAAAATCCATTATAATAGGTATTTCTTCAAATGTAAAGCATGTTCGACTAACCTAGATAGTAAGTGTTGCTTACTTAAAAAACTTCCCTCACAGGTAAGAAGATGAACATACGAGCAACGGATGCCCTGAAAATCCATTATAGTAAGTATTTTTTCAAATGTAAAGCATGTTAGTTGTGCTACCCTCGATAATTAGTGTTGCTTACTAGAAAACATTTCCTCACAGGTAAGAAGTCTCTCTTCTTCTCTAAGAAGTTATTACAGTCTCTCTAGGCTTAACCTTCATGACAGAAGCAGCAATGGACTCGCACATAATCCGCACCTATGGATATATATATATTATTTAGTAAAATTTATTGATAACTTTACAGAAACCATATATGTATTAATGTATTAATATTATGTGTTAAATCGGTTGCTTTCTTTTTTTCTTATTATCAACTAACTAGAAGCGATTCGTCGTCTACTGTGGAGCTGCACAAGGCACGCGAAGCCATGGCTTGCTGTACCACCCCTAATGTGCCCGAGATGAAGCGCGACATCCCCCTTCTCGCCCCCCCCCCCTTGTTATCATAAAACCAACGTTGAGGTCAAAATAGTGCCCCAAGAAAAATTTGTTTGCATGTTGGCACTGCCAAATTGCTAAGATGGAGTTCGCCCCCATTAACAGCCGTAGTTTACTTTTCTGGATGATAAATACAGAGGGAAAGAGACACCAAGTCATCTCGGCAACCATTCATTACAACAGATCCGAACAAGAAAACGAGGCTACTTGCCAAGTGCATGAAACCGCTCTATGCCACGAAAATCACCATCCCTCACGGGAAACTGGAGCAGCAAAGAACCGAAAAAAGGCAGCCAGCAATTGTGAAGATTTCAGCGTTCTAATGAAATTTGAAATGAGACTAGAACCCCCCCCCCCTTTGTATTCCCTTATCTGGTCCTACTTTCTTTTTCTTTTTTTTAAGCGAAGGACTTCGTTCCTTATGAATAAACCTGAATGAAGATAACTTCCTTTTAACGCAAGGGTCCGACCATCTGTACAGTGATAAAATAAATTCATTTTCGGTATTTTTTTATGGCTCAGATCGGTGAAAGCAGGGATAACAGTGAACGATGATCAATGTTAGACTCGATTTTAATTCTCTCTATGCACAGTTAAAACTCGTTCGTCCTAATATTTGAGGCATTTTGATCGGTGAAAAAGACAGGGCCAAGTGCCTGTTAATTAAAGGTACTACGGAGTTCGGGGTTTCCCTCTTTCTACTTTACTTTCATCTGTTTCAGCATCACTTGGTGCTTAATTCGTCTGTAAAAGCCGGGCATCTGAAGCAACGATTTGTGCTTGCTCAAAACTAACTGAAGTTGTTGATGCTTCCTTGCGTTTCTCTCCATGGACAACATTTCTCAACAGATTACTTCTCAAGCTTCCAATATCAGGCATATACCAATCACTACTTGATAGGTCAACGTCGTTGGGTAATTCGAGATGAAAGAGGGACAGAATGAGAGACAGCAGAAAGGCTATTAGTCGTCCACAGAAAACCTGAAACTGGTCAACTCGGTGATACAGTCGTGTACTTAGTGACCGTGCTAACTTGGCAGTGACCGTACTAACTCAGCAGAGACTACTTAGCAGTGACCGGTGTGCTTAGCAGTGACCGGTTTAAGTGCTGCGCAGACTGGCCTCCGACAACTTTCACGCCCTAAACGTCCGCAATCTATCCGCAAACCTTCGAAGTCCGCGGATATGTCACCGAGTCAGGAGAGAAAGCTGTCGCCGAAAATCCTGAGATCTTTTGGCAGTCCAAGGATTGTTCGGGCAGCCTGGCAAGACCTGGGAAAAGTCCTGTAAATTAATTTATTACAGATTTCCGTGGAGTGATAACTCGGCCACAGGTGGAAAAACCCAAGTTCAGGCTTTAAAGGATGAGATGACCAAAGACTGGTCATAAACAAATTTTAATGTGGAAAGCTTATAACCGCACAGATTCTCGATTTGAACCGCAATCTGGTTGGGAACAGAGGTTGGCCCGAGGTTTCCTTTGAAAGTTGAATTGTGTATGAGAAACAATACGGTGAAAGTAATCAGTTGATCAACATTATCCATGTAAGAGATTGCAGGCAAGCAGCTGAATTTACAATATGATAGAATTGGTGCACAATAACTCGGGTACGAACGCTAATTCTCCTCGTTACCAAAAATAATTCAACACGGGGGAAAAAACACGGTTATTCTGCGTTTACGATAGCAGTAATGTTACACGGGATTTTACGGTAGAGTAGCGTCGTAGATTTTGGTCAGTATCGCCGTGCTCATCATTGCGATAATGAAAAACTACGATTCTACTACCGTGGTATCTTGGGTTACATCACTACTGTGGTAACCGTAGTAAACCCATGTTTTGTTTCTCCGTGAAAATTTGGCAAATGGGGCCAGGTCTTCTCCACCAGTCAAAATTGAATTAGACATTTTTGCTCACACAGCTTCTGCCATGAGATAGGCAAGATCACAAAATTAGGTTGGCCAGGCATGGATAATGAGATCCATTAGAAGGTGAAGTAGTCTCATCAAATGATTAAAAGAGCTATTCACTGCCAAGACACGAAAAAATACCGAAAACAAGAACGTGGGTGCGATCATTCACAATGGTATTGAAAACCATGCAAAAAGAAATGTTATTAAATTCCATTGAAAAGAGAGAATTAAGAATTAAAGAGGATTTCCAGATATCCAAGGGTACGTTGGACAAGAAATTGCCTGGAATAACTTGTAAGGATACGGGAAAACTTGTCTTGGATGTACATTGTGATTCAGACTATGGTGGCACTCCAGAGTGTCGTAAGAGTACTTCAGCGTACATAATTTTTTTTCCATAATGGCCCAATTTCATGGTCTACAAGGAGACATCCTATTGCTGTAACTAGTACTGCAGAGACAGAATACATTGCCTGCTCTTCATTCAGTCGCTTCTTTGGAATTACTTTCAATTTTTTTTTTTTTTTTTTTTTTTTTTTTTTTTTTCCATTCTCTCTATTCTTCTTCTCGAGTTCTGTTCATTGCCTCAACTTAGAATTCATCACTGGCTAATGCTCGCCTTACTGCAGCGGTTCCCTTGAGGGTTGGTTGATTTAGTCCCCCTAGACTTGGCAGGCGGGACGTCGGGCTCATCATCTTGTTTTTTCGGATAAGTGACTCACTGGTAAAAAAAACCCCTTGGACCACCCTGCAGCAGTTTATACACTACACATGTGAAAGGTTGGCATTATCGAGACAAAATTGGCCGTGACGACAGTAGGGTAAAAATGGGGACACGGATGCGAGTCGGCGAAGTGAATCGATTTCGGCTGGCTGTGTTATGGATAGATATAAGCCATGTAGGCGGATAATTGTTGTATTTACTCCTAATTTTAACTGACGACCGTACCTATTATATTATAATAATAATAATGAAGATAGGGTAATTTTTTCCATGTAAATTCGCCTTTACAACTGACAAAATGAACACCCGATGCTGGCGTTCTGAGTTCGGTCTGCACGACGCAGCGTCGCAAACTACAGCATTGATCACCTTAACTATAACGGATGCGAGTCGGCGATGTGAATCGATTTCGGCTGGCTGTGTTATAGATAGATATAAGCCATGTAGGCGGATAATTGTTGTATTTACTCCTAATTTTAACTGACGACCGTACCTATTATATAATAATAATAATAATTATGATAGGGTAATTTTTTCCATGTAAATTCGCCTTTACAACTGACAAAATGAACACCCGATGCTGGCGTTCTGAGTTCGGTCTGCACGACGCAGCGTCGCAAACTACAGCATTGATCACCTTAACTATAACGGATGCGAGTCGGCGATGTGAATCGATTTCGGCTGGCTGTGTTATAGATAGATATAAGCCATGTAGGCGGATAATTGTTGTATTTTCTCCTAATATTAACTGACGACCGTACCTATTATATAATAATAATAATAATAATTATGATAGGGTAATTTTTTCCATGTAAATTCGCCTTTACAACTGACAAAATGAACACCCGATGCTGGCGTTCTGAGTTCGGTCTGCACGACGCAGCGTCGCAAACTACAGCATTGATCACTTTAACTAAAACGGATGCGAGTCGGCGATGTGAATCGATTTCGGCTGGCTGTGTTATAGGTAGATATAAGCCATGTAGGCGGATAATTGTTGTATTTACTCCTAATTTTAACTGACGACCGTACCTATTATATAATAATAATAGTAGGGTAATTTTTTCCATGTAAATTCGCCTTTACAACTGAGAATGAACACCCGATGTTGGCGTTCCGAGTTCGGTCTGCACGACGCAGAGTCACAAACTACAGCATTGATCACCTTAACTAAAACGGATGCGAGTCGGCGATGTGAATCGATTTCGGCTGGCTGTGTTATAGATAGATATAAGCCATGTAGGCGGATAATTGTTGAATTTTCTCCTAATTTTAACTGACGACCGTACCTATTATATAATAATAATAATAATAATTATAATGGGTTAATATTGTCTCTCTAGACTAAACCAGCACCTCCAAGTGCGACGATTGACGATTGAAGAAAATCGTAAGTGACATTTAAAATGGCACGTATGTACCCAGACGCCCCAAACATGGATGACATGCCACTAATGCAAAGGAATTCCAACCCTTATCACCCGCTGAATAATCAAAACCTTAAGCCTACGACTGTTTCGGCGCTCGCCACATCTAGCAAAGATGTGTCGGTAAGCGCTGAGACGGTCCTTGGTGACGGTGATAGACTTAAGATCAAATACGAAATGAAACTGGAAAAAATTCATTTGTGGAGGGGAGAAATGCTATGATGTATAACTCGGAAGACGATTTCATCCGTATGTTAATAGAATGGTTATCAACTATTAAAGACAATGTTAACGCCTTGGAATTAGCTAAGTACGAAGATCTGGGCTGGATGGCAGTATTCCCAACAATAGGGGTGCTTTTTAGGATGATCGCCGAAAATTATGGGGAGCACGTAAGCACCGTGGCTTTGGGCTGTCTCAGCATTAAAGCATTAGATACTCTTGGACCTCGAGTATACATGTTTGGCACCATCTCTACCTTAATAATTAGTGCTATTAAAAATTCCATGACTCTGGATTCAACAGATGTAAACTATAGTGCTAATTTAGTTGCTGGTATGGTTGCCATACCAGCAGCATTTTACACTATTAAGAAAACTATAATGTTGAACCAGATACAGTCGACGGTTACTCTTAATACTAGTTTAAGTCAAGTAAATAATTACGTAGACAAGGCTGAAGTTAGCTCTACGATAATGTCACTCTTCGCAGGAACAGGTAAGGAGGATTCCGGATTTGCATTGGCATGCCAGGTATTGGATATCATAGAGGAAGGGTCTATAGGGGATTCAAAAAAAGACAAGTTGTCTACTATCGTTAACTTGTTTATGAGAGCCATGAACGCCCTTGATTTATCCACTTCCGGATTGATAGTTGGTGCAACTCTTGTGTGCGCGGAACTAATCTTTAAATCTGCTATCACTTATTTTGAAGAACTCCATGATTATTCCACGGGGGGACTTAGGAATAACGACGACGCCCATCGGATCAGCGCAGCTAATGATCTTGCTAGGCAAAATCGGATACATAGACTTCGTCAGCTTTGGAAATTTGCGAAGATAGCGGTTGGGAGCGCCTTAAATCCAATAAGTATACCGTTTAATGCAGCAAGCATTGCTGTCAAATTCGTGTGGAATCACACGCCAAATTTAAAAAATTTACAGTTTTTAAAAATAATTTTGAAAATGAATTTTTACAAA
Source organism: Bemisia tabaci (assembly GCF_001854935.1). Classification (NCBI taxonomy): domain Eukaryota; kingdom Metazoa; phylum Arthropoda; class Insecta; order Hemiptera; family Aleyrodidae; genus Bemisia; species Bemisia tabaci. The sequence continues at coordinate 4,044,142 of NW_017547142.1, read as the reverse complement.
TTAAAAAAACGGTATTCTAGGCTAAAACGACTTAAATTGACATTAAACTAATGAGGAAAACATCGCAATGAGTACTTCTTACGATTAAATTATTTTAAAAAAGTGAAAAAAGTACAGTTTTTAAAAATAAGAAGCGGTATTCTCTGACACTGACCAAATGACGAGCTGGATGGGCGGTCACCATCTATGCGACGTCATCGGGCATAAAGAAATCATACGTATTCATGACTTAATGAAGTGGGATAACGCTCTAGGGAAATTCTTCATCTTTAAATCTCATGTTTTCAACGAGACGAGTGCCGAGGAAACGGTCCTAGGGAAGACGCGCTGCGTGCCCGAGGGTGGCTACGCGCCCGTCAACGCTACGTGGTTAGGCACGGCCGACTATCTTACGACGCGCACTCGTTTGTTCGTGTGGAATCACACGCCAAATTTAAAAAATTTACAGTTTTTAAAAATAAGTCTGAAAATGAATATTTGCAAATTAAAAAAACGGTATTCTAGGCGAAAACGACTTAAATTGACATTAAACTAATGAGGAAAACATCGCAATGAGTACTTCTTCCGATTAAATTATTTTAAAAAAGTGAAAAAAGTACAGTTTTTAAAAATAAGAAGCGGTATTCTCTGACACTGACCAAATGACGAGCTGGATGGGCGGTCACCATCTATGCGACGTCATCGGGCATAAAGAAATCATACGTATTCATCACTTAATGAAGTGGGATAACGCTCTAGGGAAATTCTTTATCTTTAAATCTCATGTTTTCAACGAGACGAGTGCCGAGGAAACGGTCATAGGGAAGACGCGCTGCGTGCCCGAGGGTGGCTACGCGCCGGTCAACGCTACGTGGTTGGGCACGGCCGACTATCTTACGACGCGCACTCGTTTGTTCGTGTGGAATCACACGCCAATTGTGTGTCTTGCGTGTATGCTAGGATTTGTCGCCTGCTTTTTAGCCCTAAAAAGTGCCGACGCCACAAAGCGCGTCTTCTTGGCTGAGAAAATCGAGTCCACTCTAGTGTAGAAGGCTATACGAGAGGGAGAGACCATCAAAGGCAAAAAGTCAGACTATATTTCCAGAGTGGTTGATGAGGTGCTGCGTAACATGGATTAATGTCAGCTCGAGGCGAAAGTGAGCTACCGAAATCACCAGAGCCTTGAGTTTTTCTCAATGATCGGTGATCTTTCGGTTGCATGTAGGAGTTGTCGAGCGCATTCGCGGCAAATGGTTTGTCGGTCCAAGGCGTCCTGTTAGTATGCTAACTGCCCTTTACATCAGGCAATCGTTTGCACGGATAGGAACTTTACACCTTTGAATTTGGCCTCGCAGGGAGCTGCGTATCCACCATTTCACACGGATGAGCAGAAGGAGACCATCTGGGCATCTAAAGAGTTGCACGGAAGACACTATAGTCAGGTCCACCAAGATCATATCCTATACTTCGCCTTTACAGCTGGTAAAATGAACACCCGATGCTGGCGTTCTGAGTTCGGTCTGCACGACGCAGCATCGCAAACTACAGCATTGATCACCTTAACTAAAACGGATGCGAGTCGGCGATGTGAATCGATTTCGGCTGGCTGTGTTATAGATAGATATAAGCCATGTAGGCGGATAATTATTGTATTTACTCCTAATTTTAACTGACGACCGTACCTATTACATAATAATAATAATAAGAAACGAAGAGAAACGGAAACGAAGAGAAACGAAGCCACACATAACGTCAAGATTGTAGGGGCAAAAATGGGCGATCCATTAGCTCCCGAAAATAATGGAGATGATGAGTTGGTGCGACCAAAAAACTTTGTCATGGATGTGCAAAGTATTGGGGAACTATTTTCCAGCATAACTCTGATAACTAAACACTCAGCCATCGACGAATTCTCGGTTAAGTACGATTTTACCGCATCCGCACTCCTTTTTTCTTTACTCCTAATTTTAACTAACGACCGTACCTATTATATAATAATAATAATAATGATGATAGGGTAATTTTTTCCATGCAAATTCGCCTTTACAGCTGGTAAAACGAACACCCGATGCTGGCGTTCTGAGTTCGGTCTGCACGACGCAGCATCGCAAACTACAGCATTGATCACCCTAACAAAATACACTTACAGAAAGAACAAAGAAGACGAAATCAGACCGAACCAATAATAACCGATCTAATAATAGAACCGCAGGGGCAACACATTGTGTAATCTGGGAGTCGGTACGGTTTGCATCTATATCCATAGAAGCCATCTCCTGTCTTTGGCTCATGGACGAGATATTTTCCGGTAAACTCCTCGAAGATTTAGACACAAAACTGATGAATCGTCAAATCCAAATCAAATCGATCTCCCTCATAGGCGACTTCACAGCCTTTGCGAGCTGGGTAGAACGTGTATGCCGAGTCTCTCGTTGTATGGAAGTCTCCTCTGTTTTCTCGAAGAAACTGACAGAGTATGGTGTCCAAAGATCAGTTCTTTGAGTAGCCCAACAATGTTCTTCCCCCTGTAAGCGTGACTATCGATGCTTTCAATGACTGCATGCCTTAGGCTGCAGGGTACTTAGTCCTCCTGTCATTAAAGATTAGACTGAGTTTTGGAAGCACATGTTGCAACCTGCTCTATAGGCTATTCTTTGGACACGTCAGCGTCGATTTTTGAGAGAACGAGTACGATGGCTTTCCACAGTGAGCGTTTTGTGAATATTGTGACCTTCCTCAAGCCGGAAAACGTCATCCCCGAGACGGTATACTTCCGTAGATTTGAGGATGAAACGACGGGAATTTTCCATCCCCACTTGTTTGAATTTTATGACAGAAAAACGTGAGTATCTCATACACGCACATGTACATATATACATATTTAAAAAACAAAATAAAATTTAAAAAAAAAAAAAAAAAATTCTATGATATACTAATAAGGTAGCATATGAAGTAAAGGTCCATGCCCTAGGCCCAGCCCGGCATGAACTGGGAAGCCACATACATTTGTGTGAAAATAAAAATAAAAAATATAATAATAATATAATTCATAATTGTCATCAGGCCCGAGGGACCATTCTATGTTGGAGCCGAGGCTCCAACGAAAAACTCCAACGCCGGGCCACGCTGATAGCAGGGCTCTTCATTCATTTTTACTCCTTTGGAGTAAAACTGTTATAGCCCAGGAGCCTTGCGAGTTGGTGAAAGACAACGTCATTTACACCAAGGATGGATCCTGGAACACTCAGTATGCCATGGCTCACCCCTCAACCTTCAAAGCAGAAGATGTGGTACCTTCGGGGGCTCCGAGAGATTGTTTCTATATATTCCAGTTGTATTCGTTGCGGGAACGTAGGTTCGGCTCCCTTCAGGTTGTGCGAGTGTGGGTGCCGAGCACCTTGCACAACCTGCGTTCCAACCAGTGTTTCTTTGTATTACTGTGAAACTTGCCGGCGGAGGGTCAGAATTATTGTGAACACGTTTCACAATAATTTATTCAGACTCCTCCAGAGTTTTGGGTTCCAATAATAAATTGTAAGTACTAATTTATTATTAAAATTATATAATATGGTGGATGGTGGGACGTTGTTTATTTCAAAAAAAGTATAAAATGCGGGTGTTGGGTGACAAATAGACTGAGAGTCTAGTCAAGGGAGAAGGCATATTGTTTTGTAAAAAGAAGGGGAGGGGTGGCTTTCCTCACCCAGTTAATGAAAGAATCGTCTTCTTAGTTAGGTCAGGAGGAGGTAGGAGCTCCCAATAATCCGGAAATCCAAAACCCAGAAAGCGAGTCAGAATCGGAGTCGGAGTCAGAGATAGAGCCTATAATTGTAATGAGAAGATGCGAGGAAATAAGAGAGCAAGCGTTTTGTTTTTTGAAAAGGAGGGGAGGGGTGGCTTTCCTCACTCAATTAATTAAAGAGTCCTCGCATTACCCTTTCTCAAGTCGGTTGCGGAGAACCACTGTAAAGGCGTTGTTTATACAAAGCTTTTTTGTAATTTTGAGCGGTACAGTTTTGAACCCTCAAAAGTACAAATGGGAGAGTCCCTCACAATGGAGAAAAGTGAGGGACGTGTACACTTCTCCCTTATGGTGGCTATATTGGAAATTACAGCTCGATTCAGAGGTGGGGTTCCATTCGGTGAGCCGAAGAGAGCTTCACCTAATGTTATTTGAGATGGTAAGAAGGATGCGGGCTCAGATTAATCACCTCCGGCTGTGTGAGGAAAAGCCACCTGAAGTAATGGAGGAGGGTTTTTCTGATACGAGTAGTAGTAGCGATAGTGATTAGATAAAGGGGTTAGGTTAGGTAAGATTAGGTTACGTGCTTGGTTTGGGATATACATGTACACTCGAGGTTCTGGACGCGTTCCATTTCGAACTTGCGAACTCGGGTGAAGGGCTCCCTGTCAGCATTCCGGGTGCCTCTGGTTCGTCTTCACCTGGTTATCTGTTTACGGATATATTTATTGTATTTTAGAGTTTATTAATAGCTTTACGGAAGCAATAATACTGGATTTAGACAAATATACAAAGCTGGTCATTATGGAGTACAGCGAAGCAAATGTGGGAATGTTTGAAAAAATAATTAAATTAATCAATAAAAGAAATCAAACAAAAAGAGGACCTACAACATTGTGTAGGTCCTAAAATCATTTCAATAAAGAATGGATGGATGTGTGTATGCGGAGCGAAAGGATAATGGCCAGTCCTACCGGTTAGTGCTCTGGTTGTAAAACTTTTATTTTTGTGAATAAACCCTTGGTGTCCGTCTTAACCCGTCACTTTTGGTTATTCTTACTTAAATGGATTATTTTTTCCACGCAGCTCTCCACTGCATCTGGCAAGATGAACCATCGCTTCTGGAAGTCCGAATACGTCGTTCGCGACCACGAGTCCGAAGTTTCGGCTGCGATCACATTGATAAAATAAAAGTTATTATTGTGAATAAACCCTTTGTTCTTAACCCATCACTTTTGGTTATTCTTATTTAAATGGATTATTATTTTATTATTATATTATATTTTATATATATATTATTCCACGTTCCCAGATAGTAACGTTGTTATGGCCCGATCAGACTTCAAAAATAAGATTTACTCCTGTGAAGCAGTCAATGATGTATGCTGTGTCGTAAGAAAGTTGTTTGCTTCCGGCAACGTCGTTACGGCAGGCTTTGAATTTGATGCTCCACAGTTAGTATTTGCGATTTCACCATTTGCGTAAAACTCCGATGTTCCGCGAGCTTTACGTCCAAGAAAAAGTCCAGTTAATCGCAATGAAAAGGAAAATGACATTATTTTATGTCATCACCTAGATGCTATCGATTTTGTTGCGAGAAACTCGAAAAATTCAATTTTCAGCATACATGATAAAGGAACTTTATAAGACCTCCCAACTTGCATACTGGTGGAAAATGAATTCTCAATATTAGTTGTTAGGCATGAAAATTATTGGGAACTATATAGTTAGGATTCAGATTATGAAAGTTTTTCCCGGACAAGACTGAACGTTCAGAGTGATGCGAATCAGCCTGTGTTTGGTTCGGAGGTATACAATGGAAAGTAAAATCTGTTACATCCCGGATGGAAGTGAGGAGGTGGTCCCGGAGGAACAGGAGGAAGCATAGGGAACCATCTTCCACCATTATGATGAAATTGTCCCAAGATGAACCATCGTTTCTGGAAGTCCGAATACGTCGTTCGCGACCACGAGTCCGAAGTTCGAAGATTGTTCGAAGTTCGAACTTCCTGCTCAGACTAACAACGCGGGTGATAGGTAGGCAACCCGCAACAGTCGCTAGTGACGTCACACCCTGGTTGCAAAATCATCCTAAAATAATCAACATTTTTCTATACAATTTTACAACACTGGTAACGATAGGTAGGCAACCCGCAACAGTCGCTAGTGTCGTCACACCATGGTTGCAAAATCATCCTAAAATAATCACCATTTTTCTGCACAATTTTACAACACTGGTAACGATAGGTAGGCAACCCGCAACCAGTCGCTACTGACGTCACACCCATTCCCCCTGTCTGGTGACACCTTAAATGTCTAAGGTCAAGTGATGCTATATCCCTATATAGGTTATTTAAGTCTCTCTAGGCTTGACCAGCTCACCAGAAGCGACTTGTCGCACTCTGTTGAGCTACGTTCACACCCATTCCCCCCGTCTGGTGACACCTTAAATGTCAAAGGTCAAGTGATGCTATATCCCTATATAGGTTATTTAAGTCTCTCTAGGCTTGACCAGGTCACCAGAAGCGACTTGTCGCACTCTGTTGAGCTACGTTCACACCCATTCCCCCCGTCTGGTGACACCTTAAATGTCAAAGGTCAAGTGATGCTATATCCCTATATAGGTTATTTAAGTCTCTCTAGGCTTGACCAGCTCACCAGAAGCGACTTGTCGCACTCTGTTGAGCTACGTAAGGTATGTGAAACGATGTCGCAATTCAAACCCTACGCCCCAAACATGACTCAGGATATTCCCCTTCTCCAGCCTCCTAGCTACCACGGACTCCAAAACCCCAACAACGACAAGCATCCGACGACAGTCAGAGCGCTAGCTTCATCGAGTAATGACATTGTAGTTAATGCGAAGACTGTAAAAGGAAATGGCGACCGCTTGAAAATCAAGTATGATCTGAAACAAGCCAACGCTGAAAAACGGATTGAAGATGCGCGAAAGCAGACGAGAAGATGGGCCAACGCGCGATTAATCGTTGTGTGGTTCATGCTCGCCTGGCTGACGATAGGCACCTTCTCAGACACGGAAGGAATGATGTCATGGGTGACTGGTCATCACCTATGCGGCGTTCTTGTTGAAAAGGAGACAATTAGAGTCCATGATATGTTTAAGTGGGATAAAACCTTGAAAGATTTCTTTCAATTCAAGGCTCACACATTTAATGAGACTACGAAAGCCCAAATTGTTTGGGATAAGAAACGCTGTGTCAAGGAGTTTTTAACGCCGATGGTATACCTACTGGTAGTTCCGGTGAGACCTTTTCCCAACAGATCACCTGATTTCTTATAGCCACAATTTTTAATCACACAACAACAACAACACAGAGGAGTTTTACACAACAACAACAATGTATCTCCAACATATTTGCCCCATCATCCAGTCCCATTTTTACGTTTGGGCAAGGACCCCGGCACCCAAGCCTCTCATGATTAATATAATGGGGCCGGGGAGTATGGAGGAGGAAACGCTCCTCCGACTTGAGGATGAGATATCCTCCTGGATATCGATGAGGTCCGTAGCGGTAACGAAGGAAAATGTACCAGGAGGGTATCTCCTCACCGAGGAGGGGAGCGTGTTCTCTATTAAATATTGGGCCACAGTGGGGGAGACGAGTCTTTCCCTGGTATTGATGGGAGCATGATTCAATACCAGGGATAGGACTCTCTCTCTCTCTCGGTCGGTTATATTTTCTATGTTATATATTATACCTATGTTTTAAAAAAAAAAAAAATAAAGGGAGGAGTCAGTGAGTAAATACCCGAGTTTTTTTCTTTCTTCCTTTTTCTCACTTTGAGAATGGGTGGGTGGGTGGGATACTAAACTAATGAGTGATTTATCATTTACAATGAGCAGACGCAGGGCTCTATATCTCTGATAATGTTGAGTTAAATTCTAGGATTAACACATGGTAATCCTAGGATTTAGTCTAAACAGGAGATAGGTTCCCTCTGCTGTGGAACCCTCACACCTGTTCCATGTAAGAAATAGATGAAGAAATATCCGAGTGGAGAATTAATATTTTTTCATGAATTTTACAAAAAATTAATATGAAACCTTAAAGGTTAGAGTTTTCTCCACGCCTTCCTTCGGTTGGTGTTTAAGATGAGAAAATTTCAAACTAATGTCTGATGATATTCATAGGAGAGATTATACACGGGGAAATTTCCGAAATTGAACATTTAGATGACTGTTGACAGAAAAATTGCACGGGATAATTTTGAAAAGGTAATCATACATACAAAGATTACACTCGAATTTTTCGATCTTTAATTTCGGAAATTTTCACCGTTGTACGGGGTGATTAAATTACTCAACTCTTGTCAAAAGTCTGAGGAAATCGTTTGCTGGTCTTCATTTTTGAAAATTCAACCCGGCCCCCGCTTAATTTTTTCAATGTTGTTTGGTGTGACGTCACAGCACGTAAAGACGGCTATCATTTTATACAGTAAAACACTCTCGAAATTTTCCCGCTCAATTTTACATCATTGATGCTACATCACCCAGTAAATTAACCCCGATTTTTCTGTCCCGATTTTACTAGACTGATAACGATTATCCATCACCCCTGATAGGTATACAACCCGTAACAAATAACCAGTCGCGAGTGACCTCACACCGCTCAATTTTTCAATAAAAGTCTGGGGAAATCGATTGCCGGACTTCAATTTTGAAAATTCATCCTGGACAATTTTTCAATGTTGTTTGGTGTGACGTCACAGCACGTAAAATCGGATATCATTTTATACAGTAAAACACTCAATTTTACATCATTGATGGTATATCACCCAGTAAATTAACTCCGATTTTACTAGACTGATAACGATTAGCCATCACCCGTAACAGATAACCAGTCGCTAGTGTCCTCACACCATGGTTGTAAAATCAGGCATCCTAAAATAATCCAGATTTTCCTGATCAGTCTAACAACGCGGGTGATGGGTAGGCAACCCGCAACAGTCGCTAGTGACGTCACACCATGGTTGTAAAATCAACATTTTTCTGCACAATTTTACAACACTGGCAACGATAGGTAGGCAACCCGCAACAGTCGCTAGTGACGTCACACCATGGTTGCAAAATCATCCTAAAAAAATCAACATTTTTCTGCACAATTTTACAACACTGGTAACGATAGGTAGGCAACCCGCAACCAGTCGCTAGTGATGTCACTCCGATTCCCTTCTGCTGTCGCCTTAAATGTCAAAGGTCAAGTGTGGGTATATCCCTATTATCATACTACTAAAACATCGCAATGAGTACTTCTTACGATTAAATTATTTTAAAAAAGTGAAAAATGTACAGTTTTTAAAAATAAGTAGCGGTATTCTCTGACACTGACCAAATGACGAGCTGGATGGGCGGTCACCATCTGTGCGACGTCATCGGGCATAAGGAAATCATACGTATTTATGACTTAGTGAAGTGGGATAACGCTCTGGGGAAATTCTTTATCTTTAAATCTCATGTTTTCAGCGAGACGAGTGCCGAGGAAACGGTCATAGGGAAGAAGCGCTGCGTGCCCTAGGGTGGCTACGCGCCGGTCAACACTACGTGGTTGGGCACGGCCGACTATCTTACGACGCGCACTCGTTTGTTCGTGTGGAATCACACGCCAATTGTGTGTCTTGCGTGTAGGCTAGGATTTGTCGCCTGCTTTTTAGCCCTAAAAAGTGCCGACGCCACAAAGCGCGTCTTCTTGGCTGAGAAAATCGAGTCCACTCTAGTGTAGAAGGCTATACGAGAGGGAGAGACCATCAAAGGCAAAAAGTCAGATATTTCCAGAGTGGTTGATGAGGTGCTGCGTAACATGGATTAATGTCAGCTCGAGGCGAAAGTGAGTTACCGAAATCACCAGAGCCTTGAGTTTTTCTCAATGATCGGTGATCTTTCGGTTGCATGTAGGAGTTGTCGAGCGCATTCGCGGCAAATGGTTTGTCGGTCCAAGGCGTCCTGTTAGTATGCTAACTGCCCTTTACATCAGGCAATCGTTTGCACGGATAGGAACTTTACACCTTTGAATTTGGCCTCGCAGGGAGCTGCGTATCCACCATTTCACACGGATGAGCAGAAGGAGACCATCTGGGCATCTAAAGAGTTGCACGGAAGACACTATAGTCAGGTCCACCAAGATCATATCCTATACTTCGCCTTTACAGCTGGTAAAATGAACACCCGATGCTGGCGTTCTGAGTTCGGTCTGCACGACGCAGCATCGCAAACTACAGCATTGATCACCTTAACTAAAACGGATGCGAGTCGGCGATGTGAATCGATTTCGGCTGGCTGTGTTATAGATAGATATAAGCCATGTAGGCGGATAATTATTGTATTTACTCCTAATTTTAACTGACGACCGTACCTATTATATAATAATAATAAAAAGAAACGAAGAGAAACGGAAACGAAGAGAAACGAAGCCACACATAACGTCAAGATTGTAGGGGCAAAAATGGGCGATCCATTAGCTCCCGAAATTTCCCAGCATAACACTGCTAACCAAACACTCAGCCATCGACGAATTCTCGGTTAAGTACGATTTTACCGCATCCGCACTCCTCTTTTCTTTACTCCTAATTTTAACTAACGACCGTACCTATTATGTAATAATAATAATAATAATAATAATAATAATAATAATAATAATGATAATAGGGTAATTTTTTCCATGTAAATTCGCCTTTACAGCTGGTAAAATGAACACCCGATGCTGGCGTTCTGAGTTCGGTCTGCACGACGCAGCATCGCAAACCACAGCATTGATCACCTTAACTAAATACACGTACAGAAAGAGTAAAGAAGACGAAATCAGACCGAACCAATAATAACCGATCTAATAATAGAACCGCAGGGGCAACACATTGTGTAATCTGGGAGTCGGTACGGTTTGCATCTATATCCATAGAAGCCATCTCCTGTCTTTGGTCCATGGATGAGAAATTTTCCGGTGAACTCCTCGAAGATTTATACACAAAACTGATAACAACAAAACTGAGGTCGTAGACTTTCGTTTTTCTCTAGGAGCGTCAGTTGAAGCATGGACTCTCTCGTTGAGGTTGTTGATTTTTTAACGCGGCTCCGAGAGATTGTTTCCATATATTCCTGTTGCATTCGTTGTGGGAACGCAGGTTCGGCGCCCTTCAGATTGTGTGAGTGTGGCTGTCGAGCACCTTGCACGACCTGCGTTCCGACCAGTGTTCGTTTATATTACTGTGAAACTTGCCAGCGGAGGGTGAGAATTATTGTGAACACGTTTCACAATAATTTATTCCGACTCCTCCGGAGTTTTGGATTCCAGGAATAATTGTAAGTACTAAATTTTTATTAAAAAAATATATAATATAGTGGATGGAGGAATGTTGTTTATTTAAAAAAAGTATAAAATGCGGGTGCTAGGTATCAAATAAGAGTCTAGTGTATTTAGAAGTAATCCTCAGGTCTATTTGGACCTAGCACCCGCATTTTATACCTACTATCGTCAAATCCAAATCAAATCGATCCCCCTCAGAGGCGACTTCACTGCCTTTGCGAGCTGGGTAGAACGTGTATGTCGAGTCTCTCGTTGTATGGAAGTCTCCTCTGTTTCCTCGAGGAAACTGACAGAGTATGGTGTCCAAAGATCAGTTCTTTGAGTAGCCCAACAATGTTCTTCCCCCTGTAAGCGTGACTATCGATGCTTTCAATGACTGCATGCCTTAGGCTGCAGGGTACTTAGTCCTCCTGTCATTAAAGATTAGACTGAGTTTGGGAAGCGCATGTTGCAACCTGCTCTATAGGCTATTCTTTGGACACGTCAGCGTCGATTTTTGAGAGAACGAGTACGATGGCTTTCCACAGTGAGCGTTTTGTGAATATTGTGACCTTCCTCGAGCCGGAAAACGTCATCCCCGAGACGGTATACTTCCGTAGATTTGAGGATGAAACGACGGGAATTTTCCATCCCCACTTGTTTGAATTTTATGACAGAAAAAC
>NW_017547142.1:4011205-4031685 GCF_001854935.1 Bemisia tabaci | reverse complement strand
CAAGACACGAAAAAATACCGAAAACAAGAACGCGGGTGCGATCATTCACAATGGTATTGAAAACCATGCAAAAAGAAATGTTATTAAATTCCATTGAAAAGAGAGAATTAAGAATTAAAGAGGATTTCCAGATATCCAAGGGTACGTTGGACAAGAAATTGCCTGGAATAACTTGTAAGGATACAGGAAAACTTGTCTTGGATGTACATTGTGATTCAGACTATGGTGGCACTCCAGAATGTCGTAAGAGTACTTCAGCGTACATAATTTTTTTTCCATAATGGCCCAATTTCATGGTCTACAAGGAGACATCCTATTGCTGTAACTAGTACTGCAAAGACAGAATACATTGCCTGCTCTTCATTCAGTCGCTTCTTTGGAATTACTTTCAATTTTTTTTTTTTTTTTTTTTTTTTTTTTTTTTTTTTNTTTTTTTTTTTTTTTTTTTTTTCCATTCTCTCTATTCTTCTTCTCGAGTTCTGTTCATTGCCTCAACTTAGAATTCATCACTGGCTAATGCTCGCCTTACTGCAGCGGTTCCCTTGAGGGTTGGTTGATTTAGTCCCCCTAGACTTGGCAGGCGGGACGTCGGGCTCATTATCTTGTTTTTTCGGATAAGTGACTCACTGGTAAAAAAAACCTCTTGGACCAATGCCGCATTGCATTGACTTCAGAGTGCAGTTTCTTGTCGCCGGATTTAAGAGTCTTGAACTCTTGTTTCAGGCGGATTTTGCATTGATTNATTGAAAGAAGAGTCCAGACTCTTAAATCCGGCGACAAGAAACTGCACTCTTGAACCAAGAGATTTTTTTTGCCAGTGTAGATTTGCTGATACATCACAACAGAGGAGAACTAATACAGTTTTTGGTTAGGTTACTTTCGAATTTTAACGGGCTCGAGTGGGTAACATTGATTTTGGTGGTATTACTGGCTGATGGTGGTTGATGGGTATACACGGCTCGTCATCATACTTAGAAATGAATGAGGCGAATGAGGCAAATGAGCGGATTTATGTTGATGAAACCTTCAAATGTTTTTAGTGGTAACAATAGTAATAAATAATAGTGTCCCCAAGTAATCATCCAAAAATCAAAATGAATGAACTGACGATGATCACAGATGCTCGCAGCAAAGCTGGGCAAGTTATCGGCAAAATCCCAGATAAACTGACCAAAATAGAAGCAATCAAGCAGACCAAACTTGCAAAGCCTGAACTTCCATGGATCGTGAAACCAGCTAATGAAGATCTATTAGTGCACTACAAAAAATTGATGTTGATCCAGCACGATGATTCTATCGGACACATGATAAGCCAGTGTGTTGGATTAGCTATGATCAGGTGCATCGACACCGAATTTTATAGTGCTGTTCGTGCAAAAATATCGCACGAGGTAATCGGATTAGTGGAACTCAACGGAGAAGAATTTATGAGCAACACCGGTTTGGATGTTGATCTGACAGATTTGTCTGATTACGACAATATAAATCCCTACTATTGCATTTACAACACTGCAATTTTGCTGACATTAATAGGGAAACGGCTTAACGACCAGAATTATCGTGCCTGGATTGAATCACGGAATAACTCTTTTGCCGTCCCATTGGGATTTTCTGTGACAGATCCGAATCTTATGGAGTATCAGCCGTCACAAAATTTTGCTGCGGCATTTTACTCTGGAATAAAGTCCAGATGGGAGATCCGCAGAAGGTGCTTTGTTGAGATTTGGGCTTTGTCCAAATGTGCAGGGATGTTGGGGAATGCCTGTAAAACAATGCTAACTCTCTTCAGGGGAGCAGAGCTTACGAACTTCGTGAATATTAGTCAGTGGTTGCTTCTCCTTAATCCTGAGTTGTTCTGCTGGAACGCTCTTGCTAAATCGTTACCCCTTATCCTCCGAGGTTACAAGAAGTTCATCTCTGTTGGGGAGCTTGCTGACTATATAAAATTAATTCTTCCAGACGAGCACGTTCGAGAATTTCATCGTTCTACCTTGCGCGTTCCTTTCACGATAGCTCGCAAAATAGCAGTAACTTACGGAAGTTCCACACTACAACAGGTGGAAGGAATCGACCATTCGCCAGAAACTCAAATGCTCGTTGACGAGGCGATGATGATCGTGAGAACTGCTGGAGGAGCGAGAACTATGGACACTCAAGCGATCCGACAGGTTCGGAACAACAAGTCAGGAACTAAGTCAAGTACTCGAACGATTACATTTTGCACCGCACTCCGGTGATAGTGCTCTCAAACAACGACATCTTCCCGAACGAGCAGGCGTTCAGAACGAGGATGATCAGATACACTTGGCGTACGGCCCCTTTCTTAAAAGATTACACCAAGAAGCTGCATCCTCTCACCCTGATGTACCTTTTGTTGACATACAACCTTCTCGACAGGCGGTACGTCAAGCACGAGGACGCCAAGTTTGCCCAGTGCCTGCGCATCCACGACATAATAATAAAAATAAAAAAGTTATCGGCTTGGTTTAGTGGCACATGTTGTACTGACCTTTGACGGCAGCTTTATTGACAAAATACTCGTTAGTTCCAATTGAAATGGCGTACCGCAGTGATCGCGATTTGAACTTAGTCTCCTTTATTAAGCCAAAAGAAGTTAAAGATTGCAAAGACAAGTACTTCCTTCGAGTTCGTGGCGTGACTCGAGGAGTGCTCTACCCTTACGTCATTGTCAACCCTGTTTTACCTATTCCGGAGGGTGGTAAGATTATCTGCATACGGGCTTGTCCACTGTCGTCGTATGAACGGACTTCTATCCACTCCCTGATGCGTAGGTTAGACGGTAGAGAGACAGTGCGTTCGGGAATCTTAAAGGGGCGTACAATTGATTTTATCTTGTACGTAGTCACCCCCCTTGAAATTTGAGCCCGCACGGGCAGTACTTTGTACCGTGTACTTTGTACCTAATTTTAACTGACGACCGTATCTATTGTATAATAATAATAATAATAATAATGATGATAGGGTAATTTTTTCCATGTAAATTCGCCTTTACAGCTGGTAAAATGAACACCCGATGCTGGCGTTCCGAGTTCGGTCTGCACGACGCAGCATCGCAAACTACAGCATTGATCACCTTAACTAAAACGGATGCGAGTCGGCGATGTGAATCGATTTCGGCTGGCTGTGTTATAGATAGATATAAGCCATGTAGGCGGATAATTGTTGTATTTTCTCCTAATTTTAACTGACGACCGTACCTAGTATATAATAATAATAATAATAATAATAATAATGATGATAGGGTAATTTTTTCCATGTAAATTCGCCTTTACAGCTGGTAAAATGAACACCCGATGTTGGCGATCCGAGTTCGGTCTGCACGACGCAGCGTCGCAAAATACAGCATTGATCACCTTAACTAAAACGGATGCGAGTCGGCGATGTGAATCGATTTCGGCTGGCTGTGTTATAGATAGATATAAGCCATGTAGGCGGATAATTGTTGTATTTACTCCTAATTTTAACTGACGACCGTACCTATTATATAATAATAATAGTAGGGTAATTTTTTCCATGTAAATTCGCCTTTACAACCGATAGAATGAACACCCGATGTTGGCGATCCGAGTTCGGTCTGCACGACGCAGCGTCGCAAACTACAGCATTGATCACCTTAACTAAAACGGATGCGAGTCGGCGATGTGAATCGATTTCGGCTGGCTGTGTTTTAGATAGATATAAGCCATGTAGGCGGATAATTGTTGTATTTTCTCCTAATTTTAACTAACGACCGTACCTATTATATAATAATAATAATTAAAAGATCCTGATGACCTCGCCAAGCCTGTCAGCACGTGGAGACTGGAGAGCTGCAGACCAAACTAGCAATCGAAACGATCAGCAAGTGGCCTCTCTTTGAAACGATCTCCAGTCAAACGCAAACACATTGATGATCCTGTGGATCCTGACGTCCTTCACCAGCAGGGTTTAGCTATAATAATAATAATAATAAGTATAATGGGTTAATATTGTCTCTCTAGACTAAACCAGCACCTCCAAGTGCGACGATTGACGATGGAAGAAAATCGTAAGTGACATTTAAAATGGCACGTATGTACCCAGACGCCCCGAACATGGATGACATGCCACTAATGCAAAGGAATTCGAACCCTTATCACCCGCTGAATAATCAAAACCTTAAGCCTACGACTGTTTCGGCGCTCGCCACATCTAGCAACGATGTGTCGGTAAGCGGTGAGACGGTCCTTGGTGACGGTAATAGACTTAAGATCAAATACGAAATGAAACTGGAAAATGCCGAAAAGTGCCTAGACGCCGCGAACAAGCAAGAGCACACATGGTCAGAGTTGAGGAAACATCTCCTCTGGTATGTGTTTGCGTGGCTAATTGTAGCGGTATTCTCTGACACTGACCAAATGACGAGCTGGATGGGCGGTCACCATCTATGCGACGTCATCGGGCATAAAGAAATCATACGTATTCATGACTTAATGAAGTGGGATAACGATCTAGGGAAATTCTTTATCTTTAAATCTCATGTTTTCAACGAGACGAGTGCCGAGGAAACGGTCATAGGGAAGACGCGCTGCGTGCCCGAGGGTGGCTACGCGCCCGTCAACGCTACGTGGTTAGGCACGGCCGACTATTTTACGACGCGCACTCGTTTGTTCGTGTGGAATCACACGCCAAATTTAAAAAATTTACAGTTTTTAAAAATAAGTCTGAAAATGAATATTTGCAAATTAAAAAAACGGTATTCTAGGCGAAAACGACTTAAATTGACATTAAACTAATGAGGAAAACATCGCAATGAGTACTTCTTACAATTAAATTATTTTAAAAAAGTGAAAAACGTACAGTTATTAAAAATAAGTAGCGGTATTCTCTGACACTGACCAAATGACGAGCTGGATGGGCGGTCACCATCTATGCGACGTCATCGGGCACAAAGAAATCATACGTATTCATGACTTAATGAAGTGGGATAAAGCTCTAGGGAAATTCTTTATCTTTAAATCTCATGTTTTCAACGAGACGAGTGCCGAGGAAACGGTCATAGGGAAGACGCGCTGCGTGCCCGAGGGTGGCTACGCGCCCGTCAACGCTACGTGGTTAGGCACGGCCGACTATCTTACGACGCGCACTCGTTTGTTCGTGTGGAATCACACGCCAAATTTAAAAAATTTACAGTTTTTAAAAATAAGCCTGAAAATGAATATTTGCAAATTAAAAAAACGGTATTCTAGGCGAAAACGACTTAAATTGACATTAAACTAATGAGGAAAACATCGCAATGAGTACTTCTTACGATTCAATTATTATAAAAAAGTGAAAAATGTACAGTTTTTAAAAATAAGTAGCGGTATTCTCTGACACTGACCAAATGACGAGCTGGATGGGCGGTCACCATCTATGCGACGTCATCGGGCATAAAGAAATCATACGTATTCATGACTTAATGAAGTGGGAATACGCTCTAGGGAAATTCTTTATCTTTAAATCTCATGTTTTCAACGAGACGAGTGCCGAGGAAACGGTCATAGGGAAGACGCGCTGCGTGCCCGAGGGTGGCTACGCGCCCGTCAACGCTACGTTGTTAGGCACGGCCGACTATCTTACGACGCGCACTCGTTTGTTCCTGTGGAATCACACGCCAATTGTGTGTCTTGCGTGTATGCTAGGATTTGTCGCCTGCTTCTTAGCCCTAAAAAGTGCCGACGCCACGAAGCGCGTCTTCTTGGCTGAGAAAATCGAGTCCACTCTAGTGTTGAAGGCTATACGAGAGGGAGAGACCATCAAAGGCAAAAAGTCAGATTATATTTCCAGAGTGGTTGATGAGGTGCTGCGTAACATGGATTAATGTCAGCTCGAGGCGAAAGTGAGCTACCGAAATCACCAGAGCCTTGAGTTTTTCTCAATGATCGGTGATCTTTCGGTTGCATGTAGGAGTTGTCGAGCGCATTCGCGGCAAATGGTTTGTCGGTCCAAGGCGTCCTGTTAGTATGCTAACTGCCCTTTACATCAGGCAATCGTTTGCACGGATAGGAACTTTACACCTTTGAATTTGGCCTCGTAGGGAGCTGCGTATCCACCATTTCACACGGATGAGCAGAAGGAGACCGTCTGGGCATCTAAAGAGTTGCACGGAAGACACTATAGTCAGGTCCACCAAGATCATATCCTATACTTCGCCTTTACAGCTGGTAGAATGAACACCCGATGCTGGCGTTCTGAGTTCGGTCTGCACGACGCAGCATCGCAAACTACAGCATTGATCACCTTAACTAAAACGGATGCGAGTCGGCGATGTGAATCGATTTCGGCTGGCTGTGTTATAGATAGATATAAGCCATGTAGGCGGATAATTATTGTATTTACTCCTAATTTTAACTGACGACCGTACCTATTATATGATAATAATAATAATAAGAAACGAAGAGAAACGGAAACGAAGAGAAACGAAGCCACACATAACGTCAAGATTGTAGGGGCAAAAATGGGCGATCCATTAGCTCCCGAAAATAATGGAGATGATGAGTTGGTGCGACCAAAAAACTTTGTCATGGATGTGCAAAGTATTGGGGAACTATTTTCCAGCATAACTCTGATAACTAAACACTCAGCCATCGACGAATTCTCGGTTAAGTACGATTTTACCGCATCCGCACTCCTTTTTTCTTTACTCCTAATTTTAACTAACGACCGTACCTATTATATAATAATAATAATAATGATGATAGGGTAATTTTTTCCATGCAAATTCGCCTTTACAGCTGGTAAAACGAACACCCGATGCTGGCGTTCTGAGTTCGGTCTGCACGACGCAGCATCGCAAACTACAGCATTGATCACCCTAACAAAATACACTTACAGAAAGAACAAAGAAGACGAAATCAGACCGAACCAATAATAACCGATCTAATAATAGAACCGCAGGGGCAACACATTGTGTAATCTGGGAGTCGGTACGGTTTGCATCTATATCCATAGAAGCCATCTCCTGTCTTTGGCTCATGGACGAGATATTTTCCGGTAAACTCCTCGAAGATTTAGACACAAAACTGATGAATCGTCAAATCCAAATCAAATCGATCTCCCTCATAGGCGACTTCACAGCCTTTGCGAGCTGGGTAGAACGTGTATGCCGAGTCTCTCGTTGTATGGAAGTCTCCTCTGTTTTCTCGAAGAAACTGACAGAGTATGGTGTCCAAAGATCAGTTCTTTGAGTAGCCCAACAATGTTCTTCCCCCTGTAAGCGTGACTATCGATGCTTTCAATGACTGCATGCCTTAGGCTGCAGGGTACTTAGTCCTCCTGTCATTAAAGATTAGACTGAGTTTTGGAAGCACATGTTGCAACCTGCTCTATAGGCTATTCTTTGGACACGTCAGCGTCGATTTTTGAGAGAACGAGTACGATGGCTTTCCACAGTGAGCGTTTTGTGAATATTGTGACCTTCCTCAAGCCGGAAAACGTCATCCCCGAGACGGTATACTTCCGTAGATTTGAGGATGAAACGACGGGAATTTTCCATCCCCACTTGTTTGAATTTTATGACAGAAAAACGTGAGTATCTCATACACGCACATGTACATATATACATATTTAAAAAACAAAATAAAATTTAAAAAAAAAAAAAAAAAATTCTATGATATACTAATAAGGTAGCATATGAAGTAAAGGTCCATGCCCTAGGCCCAGCCCGGCATGAACTGGGAAGCCACATACATTTGTGTGAAAATAAAAATAAAAAATATAATAATAATATAATTCATAATTGTCATCAGGCCCGAGGGACCATTCTATGTTGGAGCCGAGGCTCCAACGAAAAACTCCAACGCCGGGCCATGCTGATAGCAGGGCTCTTCATTCATTTTTACTCCTTTGGAGTAAAACTGTTATAGCCCAGGAGCCTTGCGAGTTGGTGAAAGACAACGTCATTTACACCAAGGATGGATCCTGGAACACTCAGTATGCCATGGCTCACCCCTCAACCTTCAAAGCAGAAGATGTGGTACCTTAGGGGGCTCCGAGAGATTGTTTCCATATATTCCAGTTGTATTCGTTGTGGGAACGTAGGTTCGGCTCCCTTCAGGTTGTGCGAGTGTGGGTGCCGAGCACCTTGCACAACTTGCGTTCCAACCAGTGTTTCTTTGTATTATTGTGAAACTTGCCGGCGGAGGGTCAGAATTATTGTGAACACGTTTCACAATAATTTATTCAGACTCCTCCAGAGTTTTGGGTTCCAATAATTAATTGTAAGTACTAATTTATTATTAAAATTATATAATATGGTGGATGGTGGGACGTTGTTTATTTCAAAAAAAGTATAAAATGCGGGTGTCAGGTGACAAATAGACTGAGAGTCTAGTGAAGGGAGAAGGCTTATTGTTTTTTAAAAAGAAGGGGAGGGGTGGCTTTCCTCACCAGTTAATGAAAGAATCGTCTTCTTAGTTAGGTCAGGAGGAGGTAGGAGCTCCCAATAATCCGGAAATCCAAAATCCAGAGAGCGAGTCAGAATCGGAGTCGGAGTCAGAGATAGAGCCTATAATTGTAATGAGAAGATGCGAGGAAATAAGAGAGCAAGCGTTTTGTTTTTTGAAAAGGAGGGGAGGGGTGGCTTTCCTCACTCAATTAATTAAAGAGTCCTCGCATTACCCTTTCTCAAGTCGGTTGCGGAGAACCACTGTAAAGGCGTTGTTTATACAAAGCTTTTTTGTAATTTTGAGCGGTACAGTTTTGAACCCTCAAAAGTACAAATGGGAGAGTCCCTCACAATGGAGAAAAGTGAGGGACGTGTACACTTCTCCCTTATGGTGGCTATATTGGAAATTACAGCTCGATTCAGAGGTGAGGTTCCATTCGGTGAGCCGAAGAGAGCTTCACCTAATGTTATTTGAGATGGTAAGAAGGATGCGGGCTCAGATTAATCACCTCCGGCTGTGTGAGGAAAAGCCACCTGAAGTAATGGAGGAGGGTTTTTCTGATACGAGTAGTAGTAGCGATAGTGATTAGATAAAGGGGTTAGGTTAGGTAAGATTAGGTTACGTGCTTGGTTTGGGATATACATGTACACTCGAGGTTCTGGACGCGTTCCATTTCGAACTTGCGAACTCGGGTGAAGGGCTCCCTGTCAGCATTCCGGGTGCCTCTGGTTCGTCTTCACCTGGTTATCTGTTTACGGATATATTTATTGTATTTTAGAGTTTATTAATAGCTTTACGGAAGCAATAATACTGGATTTAGACAAATATACAAAGCTGGTCATTATGGAGTACAGCGAAGCAAATGTGGGAATGTTTGAAAAAATAATTAAATTCATCAATAAAAGAAATCAAACAAAAAGAGGACCTACAGCATTGTGTAGGTCCTACAATCATTTCAATAAAGAATGGATGGATGTGTGTATGCAGAGCGAAAGGATAATGGCCAGTCCTACCGGTTAGTGCTCTGGTTGTAAAACTTTATTATTGTGAATAAACCCTTGGTGTGTGTTTTAACCCATCACTTTTGGTTATTCTTATTTAAATGGATTATTATTTTTTCCAGGCAGCTCTCCACTGCATCTGGCAAGATGAATCATCGTTTCTGGAAGTCAGAATACGTCGTTCGCGACGTTGAGTCCGAAGTTTCGGCTGCGATCACATTGATGAAATATAAGTTATTATTGTGAATAAACCCTTTGTTCTTAACCCATCACTTTTGGTTATTCTTATTTAAATGCATTATTATTTTATTATCATATTATATTTTATATATATATATTATTCCACGTTCCCTGACAGTAACGTTGTTATGGCCCGATCAGACTTCAAAAATAAGATTTACTCCTGTGAAGCAGTCAATGATGTGTGCTGTGTCGTAAGAAAGTTGTTTGCTTCCGACAACGTCGTTACGGCAGGCTTTGAATTAGATGCTCCACAGTTAGTATTTGCGATTTCACCATTTGCGTAAAACTCCGATGTTCCGCGAGCTTTACGTCCAAGAAAAAGTCCAGTTAATCGCAATGAAAAGGAAAATGACATTAGTTTATGTCATCACCTAGATGCTATCGATTTTGTTGCGAGAAACTCGAAAAATTCAATTTTCAGCATACATGATAAAGGAACTTTATAAGACCTCCCAACTTGCATACTGGTGGAAAATGAATTCTCAATATTAGTTGTTAGGCATGAAAATTATTGGGAACTATATAGTTAGGATTTAGATTATGAAAGTTTTTCCCGGACAAGACTGAACGTTCAGAGTGATGCGAATCAGCCTGTGTTTGGTTCGGAGGGATACAATGGAAAGTAAAATCGGTTACATCCCGGCAGGAAGTGAGGAGGTGGTCCCGGAGGAACAGGAGGAAGCATAGGGAACCATCTTCCACCATTATGATGAAATTGTCCCAAGATGAACCATCGTTTCTCGAAGTCCGAATACGTCGTTCGCGACCACGAGTCCGAAGTTTCGGCTGCGATCACATTAATGAAATATAAGTTATTATTGTGAATAAACCCTTTGTTCTTAACCCATCACTTTTGGTTATTCTTATTTAAATGGATTATTTTTTCCACGCAGCTCTCCACTGCATCTGGCAAGATGAACCATCGTTTCTGGAAGTCCGAATACGTCGTTCGCGAACATTTTAGCTAGAGATCCGGCAACACGGACACGAGCCGATCATATTCCACTCGCGCGCTAGACTGTCGCCGAGCATTACCTAATTAGGATTTCGCGCTCACGAATTGCACTTATTTAGTCTTTCTGCCGAGTGTCCAACTTTTGTCAGCGAGTTCTGTCCCCTCTCTGGTCCAACTTGCGCCTATGACGCAACTTGGCCCGGGTCATTTGTCACTATGAAAGCTCGGTCACCTGAGCCCAATTTAATCGTCGTCTCTCGTTGGAGATCCCCGTTAGGCCCGGTTCCCTCTACCGTTACCTATACGTTTCTACCCATTTTATGTGTTAGTTGTATTCGTTCCTGTGAATTTAATAAAACTCATTGTATTCGTACTTAGATCTTATTAATTTATCCCGAGCTTTATGGTCTGGCGCAGTTGCCGCTCCGCTACTTAATTAGCCCCAACTTAACTTATACACACAAGAAGACACCCGAGGACGACCCGAAAACAGTTGGCACCATGCTTTCTGGAATCGCTTACCAGACAAGCAAGATACGGAAGATTAAGGCCTCTCGCCTATATTGTGGAGGCCAAGAGGTCGGCCTGTGTTTGGTTCGGAGGTATACACTGGAAAGTAAAATTTGTTACATCCCGGCAGGTCCCTTTGGGTGATGAGTTTAGTCTCTCGGGCGGAGGCTTCCAGCTTTCTTACCAGAAATCGGATTTTCGGGAGATCGCGTTTCAGTGAGTGTGAGGGGGGCCTGAATGGGATTCTAACTGTGTGCGGCTCTTCCTAGGGGCCCCTGGGAGGGAAAATAGACAAATTCATAGAAAATATTATTGGCACCGCTTGTGGAGGAGGAGGAGGATGCCAAGGTGGAAGCAGCGCAAAAGCTGAAGGAAGAAGAGGAGAAGCTTAAAGCTGCCGGCAAGTCCTCAACTTCATCTGGAGGTGGAGCAGGCTCAACGGATAGTGTAGCCACAACAGACGCAAATTGCCCTAGATTATCTTTTATTATAAAATGATTGTCACCAGCTGATTGTTTCAATCGCAGTTCCAGATAAGTCCCCTCTTGATGGTACCGGTTCCCTTCATCATTACTCGTGTCCCAAATAACAATGCAATGGTAACAATGGATGCAAAAATGATTCGTACTTACGGATATATTTTTTGTATTTTAGAGTTTATTAATAGCTTTACGGAAGCAATAATACTGAATTTAGACAAATGTACAAAGCTGGTCATTATGGAGTACAGCGAAGCAAATGTGGGAATGTTTGAAAAAATAATTAAATTCATCAATAAAAGAAATCAAACAAAAAGACGTCCTACAATCATTTCAATAAAGAATGGATGGATGTGTGTATGCGGAGCGAAAGGATAATGGCCAGTCCTACCGGTTAGTGCTCTGGTTGTAAAACTTTATTATTGTGAATAAACCCTTGGTGTGCGTCTTAAACCGTCACTTTTGGTTATTCTTATTTAAATGGATTATTATTTTTTCCACGCAGCTCTCCACTGCATCTGGCAAGATGAACCATCGTTTCTGGAAGTCAGAATACGTCGTTCGCGACGTTGAGTCCGAAGTTTCGGCTGCGATCACATTGATGAAATATACGTTATTATTGTGAATAAACCCTTTGTTCTTAACCCATCACTTTTGGTTATTCTTATTTAAATGCATTATTATTTTATTATCATATTATATTTTATATATATAAGTATTATTCCACGTTCCCTGACAATAACGTTGTTACGGCCCGATCAGACTTCAAAAATAAGATTTACTCCTGTGAAGCAGTCAATGATGTGTGCTGTGTCGTAGGAAAGTTGTTTGCTTCCGACAACGTCGTTACGGCAGGCTTTCAATTTGATGCTCCACTGTTTGTTTTTGCCATTGCACCATTTGAGTATAACTCCGATGTTTCGCGAGCTTCAGATTTCGCGAATCTGCTCGGTGTTACTATTAAGGAAACTGAGGACAATAGGAAAACAAACTAAGAAAAACAAGGAGGACAGCGAAAAACAACTACCAGAGATTCAAACGGAAGGTTTATCGTGCGGCTGCTTTTCAAAGAGAACCCTAACGTACTGGCTCTCAAGCCCTGGCGCAGTTGTTGCCTCCTGCAAAACCTACCGAGAATTTAACTTATATTGGGGCGACAGATGTGAACGGGCATCTAGTGCTGAAAATAAGAAGTTCAATTCCTTTGCAGATGAAGGAACTTCCGCGGTTGAAGCTACAATGAAAGCCAAACTATTTTCATTCAAACATGTTACATATGTTTGCTCTAGTGTATAGAGAGTAGATGTGAGATTTAACTCGGACAGTGTAATAGACTATGATAGCCGTATTGCATCAATACTTAGAAAGAGTCCAGTTAATCGCAGTGAAAAGTAAAATGACATTATTTTAGGTCATTACCTAGATGCTATCGATTTTGTTGCGAGAAACTCGAAAAATTCAATTTTCAGCATACATGATAAAGGAACTTTATGAGACCTCCCAACTTGCATACTGGTGGAAAAAGAATTCTCAATATTAGTTGTTAGGCATGAAAATTATTGGGAACTATATAGTTAGGATTTAAATTGTGAAAGTTTTTTCCGGACAAGGCTGAGCGTTCAGATTGATGCTATTCAGGCATACGCCACAGCTGCAATCAAAGCTTTAGGCCTGTCAGGTCTAGGATGTTTCACTTTATTTTTCAGGAGTTTGATCAAGTATTGAATCCAATCTGATGACATGTTCATAAAAATGTTCAACTTTTTCAGACATTCAAGGCTGTAATCTATTCTTTCTGATTTATTCTCAGGGTTGAAGAAGTTCCCTGACGTTCCTGCCTATGAAAAGGAAAATGATACGAGATATGATGATGAAAAAAAGCATCCTTCAAAACTTGGACTCTCATATTTGGATGAATTGATTACGAAATCTACACATTTCACACATTCTTACCTGACAATGTATACGACGTTATTACGAGAGCTAAACAGTGGGACTCGAACCGGGAAAACGTTAATCCGCATTCGCAAAATGCGAAAATTAAACAAATTGAAGGGATACCGAGAGAAGTCGTAAAATTTTTGTTTGAGATTGATGGAAGGCCACCCAAAACTAAACATTTAGGAAAAAATCTTTTCAACCTCCCTAATCTGACAATTCGTCTAGACCGTCTTCAATCAGTTCTGATGTCCCTAAATGAACGGCAAGTATCCAATTTTTTAAAAGTATACAAAAAGTTCCAGCCTCTAGTTGACAAAGCTTCCAGTAAAAATTGGAACAGCATTTCAAACCAATATTTTGACGATTTAAATAGGTTTCTTTTACGCACAGAGAAATTAAGTGTGGAAGATACTTCTCGTGTATCAATGGAGGTGTTG
Organism: Bemisia tabaci; assembly: GCF_001854935.1. Lineage (NCBI taxonomy): Eukaryota > Metazoa > Arthropoda > Insecta > Hemiptera > Aleyrodidae > Bemisia > Bemisia tabaci. Next base: position 4,017,711 of record NW_017547142.1, on the reverse strand, counting down.
TCAAGTTTTGCGAAAGATAAAAATAAAATAATGTCATTTTCCAGAGTAGGGGGATTTGCAGGTCAATATTATTTTATTCTGCCCGACGTAGTAAAAGCTGTAAATGGTAACCCCGACCCATTAATAAATTTGTCAAAGATGCTTATCTGGGATGAGTTATTCAATAGATTTATAGCAAGGAATTCTCCCTTAAATGGCAAATTGAAAATGTTATCATTCAGTCCAGTCTTCAAAACCCTCACCTTCACTTCCATACTTGAATTGCATAAAGAATTGGCCGAGGAACCATCTTGCACGGATCAATATGTCTATTTAAAAAAACAGTTAATAATACAGTATATTACTGCGTCACTAATTGTAGCAAAGCAGTTTTTTCCCCCCTTGGCATATTTCTGGTTACCTGTGTTTTTTGAGCAGATGTATACGGAGATCCAACACGTAAAGAGACAAATGAGGTTAAGTGTGTCAAATTATGAGGCATTTCTCATTACTCTCGGCTTCAGGAAAGATCAACTAGCGCAAACTGACCTATTAAGGCAATTAGTCGCAATGAATTTAAATTTATTGAAAATCTACAGACCCATTTTTCAAAAGGATATTATGATTTCGTCATAATAAAAGTGCCGTTTATTCATTATAAGAGTAATTTACCAACAGTAGCGGAAACAAATGTGCGGATATCTTATGGGGATTCAAACTCATATACTTGCCCTGAAACCACGGTTTTCCCAGCGGAAAACGTCACAACGTCATGGTGTTCAATTTGTCCGAGTGAGTATGTTACTTTAACATCAACGTTTCTGGACGGGTATCAAAAGGTTTCGAGTTCAGAGTACCCTAGCGATGAAGATGATGATTGCGTATACGCCAGTCCCGTTAAAATGACAGGGAATTATGTGGCTTTATATAGAGGTCTGCATACTAAAAGAAGGCGCTGCGATGACCCAATACTAAAAACTTTATTAAACTCAACTAGAACGGTATTTACACATTTTGATCCTTCTGAGGGAAATTTAAACATTTATATTGATGAGGCAGGGTTAAAGTTCATGGAAAATGGGGAATTTGGTAGAACCCACGCAGATAAAGGTTTTTTTTCTCGATTGCAGAATTTCTTTACACAAGGAAAATTTCAGTCAGATTATGAGGCAGCGATGCGTGGTTTTCCTGATATCCCTAGAGCCCCACAAAACTTTGATTTCATAACCATTATTTCGGACAAACCCTACGCAAGGCTCTTACAAAAGAAGCACTCTATATTTACTTTGGCGTGCAATGATGCGCCTGCAACAAGTAGATACATTGTAGGCCTTTCCCTTCCATTTATACTAAATGATTCATGTCCTCTGACTCAGATAGATGTGCTGAGCGTGGAGCCGGAAAATGTGTTTTATCTTCACGGCACTACATCGCTGATGTATTATGGAAGTAAAAGTACAAAAATCAATGAAATCATATTGAATAATACCAGCACATTCATTTTAAACTTGAACAACACACTTATAGGTCGGCTGTTTATAGACAAGCGTTTTACGACTATAAATTTGGGGGAAAATCTACGGATCATGGATAATCCATCGGTCATAACAGTTTTTACAAAATTCAATTATTTTAGCGTCAGCATAATGAAAAGATACATGAACGCAATAGTTTTCAGAAATGATCCCCCACCTCACACGACAATTACACCTTTGACAATTATTTTGGATTTGAACATGAAGGTAACGAGGGTTCAAAAGATGTCGACTTACATCATTGAGGTTGAAAATATAGAGCCAACATTAAGAAGCGTATCATACGACGTGACTTTTTAACAATTTTTTAGTGTCCTCGCCCGCGCTCTCAACCTAACTGTCAATAATACTAGGGAGAGTGATACATGGACGGTCCACAACTCCATGTCTGGTACCAGCGTAGGCGTTTCGAGCAAGCACACTGTTTTTACTGATACGAAACAAAAGAGAACTGAAGTGATAAATCATTCAAGAAATTTAACAATAGAGCAAGAGCTCACATTTTTAGGGCTATATCAGCTTCAGGAAAGTAACTCAAAGTTTCAAAATAATCCAATTATGGTCCAAGAAAGGTCCTGGCGTGTTTTACATTTTCAGCATAATGATGGAGCCGAAATTTTTCAGCATGTAAATGTTAACTCCAGTAGCATTATACAAATAAATAATATTAAGTACGATGTTCAGGGGGTCAATATCCGTGCTTTGTTCAGTGAAAGTATAGACGAGGCAGAACTACTTCGCTTTGAATCAGATCAGACTGTCCCCATTTACATTGAAAAGCCTCTGCATGAAATACAAATATCTGTAGATCAGGATTATATTTATTTGAATAATGTTTCAATCTACACAGGAGATGAAACAGACTTAGTTTGTCAAGAATCGTCCGGAGAACAACTGACTTTAAATGTTGGTGTCTCCCGACATTTAAATAATGAAATAGACTACGATTTCGATTCTCGTAGATAAAAGAGAAGTGTAGATTACATTGACTCACATTTTCACGTTAAAAATTCTGCCCCAACAGCACCATCGCTGATAAATTTAACATGCAACTCCTTAGCACAGATGATCGTCCAAGCGAGAGAAAAGTTAAAAAGATTTCTGACGTATGAACCAAATGTTACTTTGAGGGACTGGGGGCTGCATGATACCAATGTCAATAACATAACAGTGGTGGTATCTCCTACTATTCATGAGACTAATTTCGACTACTTAAACGACGGAATTATCAAAATTAATTATCAACGGGATCCCACCAACTTTCGTGGAGAGAACACCATCAGAAACTTACAGTGTGATTAACAACTCGACGGGTCACTGATGCTCATTGATTAAATTGTTAGGAGCATCCGGAAAGTTTTTTTAGTCATGAAGCAGACGCAGCTCCATAAATCAAATTTAGATTTTTTGACGAGTCACAAGCAAAAAATCTTCTAACTCTGGAAGTAGAATGTATACAGAGTCATTTGAGCTACTACCTTGTTCCGAAAGGTCTAGAGATAAAAAAAAAAAAAAAACAGTTTGTATTACAGTATATTCTAGCAGCATTACTTGCATTGATACCGGTTTTTCCCATCTTGTCAAGTGTGTGGTTTCCTCTATTTCTTATGCAGATTCATCAGGGGATCAAATCCACAAAGCGGCACTTCAGGTTAAATGTGTCACCTTTCCAGCTGCTTGGTTCTTCTGGTGCGATTCTTCTGATAGAAGCATTTCTGAGTTCCTTGAGTGCTTCGCGGATGAGAGAAGGAAAAATGTTCCTGCAACAGAGGAGAAGTAGGGCGAATTAATTCAGTGACATTGAAGGAGGGGGCAAGATTGACTTCCATGCGGTTGTAAATATCTTCCTTTCCTTTAACTATTCTTAGTTTTGAGCTGTTATCACTGCCCAGGAATCTATACGAGTAATTTATTATACTCCTTCTAATTAGGTATGTATGGATTTTGTTTCTGTTCTGTTCAGTTACTATGCTTACTATTTTGTTCTTGTCTTTGATAATCAACTCTTATTTTTCTCGAATGTAACTTGAAATTGTAACAATAGTAAATATTTATAAATCCTGTCCACTAAATTTAATGTAATGCTCTGAAGATGGTTTCAGTCCTGAAATGCATTAGCTCTTATGTAAAAATAAAAAATTCATCTTTGGTTAAGAATTTAAGGATTACTAAATATAGATTCATGTGAAAAGAGTAAAATTTACAGTGAAGTAGGGGAGAGGCGGGCAACGTGGAATTGGGCCTATTAAAAAAATCTGTCCGTCCTACTAGAGAGGGTATCCATCTGTTAGAAACTGTTTCTATGCAAAAAGCAATAACATAACCAATAAAGAATGACGTTAATAGAGGCGTTTGAGTTTAGCAGAGATTCCTTCTTGGCTCGGAAGGATTGGGTTGACAAAAATCCTGCCGCAGATCATCAGTAAGCAAGAGCGTGTCACCGATGCGTCTCTACTCTCAGCTCTAGTGGAGAAAGAAAGAACTTTATCTGCCTTATGTACTGGCAATTACGCCTGCCCTTGCAGCTAGCCGGTGGGTCCTGGCGGCTAGGTGCCTGGACCTTGATATGTACGTCACGGGTTCGCGCCCACAGTTGGGAAAAGTTTTACTGCCCAGATTTTATTTTTAAGTGCCGCGTAGGGCATCGAAGGGTTATTTTTTCCAAAAAATAAAAGTGAGGGTTGCATTTTGATTGAAACGTAATTAAAAAGGGCTCCTCTTGCTTCAGAGAAAATTCTGGATCCAAGGTCCAGGTCCAGGGTCCCTGTATAAGGGTATACAGGGGCCGTACAATAAACTTGTTTTTACTTGGAGGAGAAAGCAGACTCCAGACAGAAATTAATGTAACATAGTGTTCAGTTAACATCCTTTAGAATAAATTACGTAAGACCTTTTCCCCATTTTTAGGCCCCCCATACTTCTCCTTGTGCAGCACCGTAAGGCATCCCTTAACCCCCCCGCCTCCTCTAAAAATTACGTAAGGCTCGAATAACCCCCCCCCTTTTTTTTTCTCAGTTACCTATCGTAGATCGAAGCATTACGTTTCCCGTTAGAAAACAATGAAATTTTTAAGCCACAATTTTTATAAGTGAAACTAAATTTCTGGAGTAAGTTCACAGGAAAGATTCATGATATAATTAGTTTATATTAAACAAAAATACGGAGCAAAATTGAAGATTTTTTTGGCCTTGAGAGTAAATAGTTAAAAGGACAAAGTTGACGTATAGTCCAGGCAATAAAGGATTTTACCTTGCAAAATTTAGGTGAAATCAGGTTATGATTGATTCCTATGTAATTTTTTACGCTGAATCCGAATTTTTGGTTTCCCAACAAATTTTCCTTGTGCTAACTCCGGAAAATCGGAAAAACCGCGAAAAATCACGTTTTTCCGCGGTTTTCCCGAGATATCTCTTTTCCAGTGCGATATATCGAGAAAATAGTTATTTCCAGAAATAGAGTTGATAAAATTTCCTATAAAAATGATCCGAACGTTTTTTTCATACGTCCATTAGGGAGAGTGCTGGAGCCGTGGAAAGCTCTAAAAACTCGTAAAATCGCGATTTTCCACGGTTTTTCGCCATTTGTGTGCAATAAATTTGTTCTTTCGCAAAATTTCAGGATAGTCTTACCTTAAAAATTGATGCTGCTTACTTTTAAGACAAAAATGATGCCAATTTTTTCTTTTTGGGTCCATTGGGAGCGGTTTTTTAGCCGTGAAAAGCTCGAAAATCGCGATTTTCCGGCATATTTTCGTAACAAATCCGTTCCTGTATAAAAAACTCATTTAAAGTGACTTCAAAATTCAATCTTATAAAATTGTCAACATACATACGTAGAATTTGCTCCCATGGCGCGCCCTCGTGCTCTGCGACATCCAAACGCCAGGTGTGCTTATCTACGTAAAGGTTAGTAGACAACGAACGACGTAATAAAATAGTGCAATTTTCAACATACTTAAATGACGTTGAAATTTCCTTGTATATCTGAAGAAACAACGGATATGGTTGGATGGAATGATGTTGTAATAGTGCAATCCTGCATTAATTACGCTTTCGACAAATCCATATCGTGAATAATGCAAAAAGTTGAAATTTAAAGAATGTATTACTACAATTTCTGAAATGATTTTTCTAGATTTGTGGCATATTTTCGTTACACATCCGTTCTTGTGCCAAAAACTCAGCTAATGGAGACTTCAAGATTTAATCTTATAAAATTGTCAACACATAATATGACGTGAAAAGTTTTAGCATGGGTCAAAAAGTGCCGCATAGAGAATTATGGGTAGCTCAAAAAATGCGAAAAATTGTGATTTTTTTTCCACTTTTAAGCCACAAATTAATCATCTTGTGTAAAAATATGGGGCTAAAAATATACCTCAAAAATTTAAAATTCAATGTGATGATGTTTTCGGTGGATTAAATTGCACAATTATGTGTCGAAATTTTAATGGTACATGTGAGAATGCACTCGATGAGGACTTATCCGTGGAACTTATCGTAGATGATCCTGATGATTTATGGAATATACTCCTGAATCGTTCACAGAAAGAACAGCGGACGACCGAATGAGTTGAAAGAAGTTTGGAGACGTTTGCAGGTATTAACCCTTTGTTGCATGAGCTAATCGTTGATTTTGGTGAGAAAATCTACATTGTAGAGTATTTTTTCGACGATACAGTAAGTTGAAATCGATTTTTGTAGTAATTTTTTAAGTTAGGAGATCAGACTTATAATGCTCCCCAAAATTCATTTCTTGCTTTGATTCAATTTAATACTCCAGCATAGAAATAAAGCTGAAAACCATTTGTTGCTTTCATGCAACGCTATTCAATAAAGGGTTAATTTCACTCAATTTTTTTTTAATTTTTATTTGAATTGATAGACATGGCCAGTGATGCTTAAAAAAATGTACTCATTGACTTCATATACCGCAGAAATTCAAATCACGGTTTCTTCCACTTCGGTTTTATCAGTGATGTAAATGAAGCGA
>NW_017547142.1:3948875-4011120 GCF_001854935.1 Bemisia tabaci | reverse complement strand
AATAATGCAAAAAGTTGAAATTTAAAGAATGTATTACTACAATTTCTGAAATGATTTTTCTAGATTTGTGGCATATTTTCGTTACACATCCGTTCTTGTGCCAAAAACTCAGCTAATGGAGACTTCAAGATTTAATCTTATAAAATTGTCAACACATAATATGACGTGAAAAGCTTTTAGCATGGGTCAAAAAGTGCCGCATAGAGAATTATGGGTAGCTCAAAAAATGCGAAAAATTGTGATTTTCCACTTTTAAGCCACAAATTAATCATCTTGTGTAAAAATATGGGGCTAAAAATATACCTCAAAAATTTAAAATTCAATGTGATGATGTTTTCGGTGGATTAAATTGCACAATTATGTGTCGAAATTTTAATGGTACATGTGAGAATGCACTCGATGAGGACTTATCCGTGGAACTTATCGTAGATAATCCTGATGATTTATGAAATATACTCCTGAATCGTTCACAGAAAGAACAGAGGACGACCGAAGAGATGAAAGAAGTTCGGAGACGTTTGCAGGTATTAACCCGTTGTTGCATGAGCTAATCGTTGATTTTGGTGAGAAAATCTACATTGTAGAGTATTTTTTCGACAATACAGTAAGTTGAAATCGATTTTTGTAGTAATTTTTTAAGTTAAGTTTAAGAGATCAGACTTATAATGCTCCCCAAAATTCATTTCTTGCTTTGATTCAATTTAATACTCCAGCATAGAAATAAAGCTGAAAACCATTTGTTGCTTTCATGCAACGCTATGCAATAAAGGATTAACTTTACTCAATTTTTTTTTATTTTTATTTGAATTGATAGAAATGGCCAGTGATGCTTAAAAAAATGTATTCATTGACTTCATATACCGCAGAAATTCAAATCACGGTTTCTTCCACTTCGGTTTTATCAGTGATGTAAATGAAGCGACTCTAGGTAATTGAGAAAACGAGAATGAGAGTAATCACGGCACACACCCGTGAACTATTCATAATTTTGGGAGGCTTGTACGATAGATGTAGAATTTTAGCCTTACAGCAGATCACATTAATATCCTTGATTTCAGCATGACATTAATCTATTAATTGCACAAGTGTCACATTATTTCCAAATAATTGTAGCGTCATTATGAACCAACAATCAATGGATAAATACTCATTGACAACAAAAATAAGATCCTGAAATGCCAAGGAAGCGAAAAATCGCGATTTTATCTGCGAACCGTATCAATGCAGGTTGCTTTTACCTATCATTGTTCTCCTCTCAGATTAATACCAAAAGATTTTCCTAGGCATACGTTTCTCTTATTCTAGTTAACGATGTTGCAAAAGCGCAAACGAGCAATTCAAATTCAGATAAATCTATACCAGAAGTTCCTGTTCTCCGATTTAGACGATGTCATGCTGAAGTCGTAAAATACTGCAAAGACGGCAATGATGACAACGCAGGTGAGAATTTTCCCATTAATTTTACAATAGATTTTCCATGAGTTGATTAAGCAGAGAAAATTTAGATTATAGTAGGCACAAATTAACATTCTCAAATAGCAGAAAAAAAAGAAAAAAACACCGATAACACCTATAACAATTCAACAATTACGTTCCTCTTGCCATTTTAAACCATGACCCAATTTTATAACTTAGTGGCTCTTTCACCGATAGAAAATATGTTAGGTTATGCCATTATACCCGTGCTTTTCATTATGATTTCAGATCCTCAGGACATTCAGTCAGCACAGTGCCTGACCATGCATCTGAATTTTACTTCTTGACATTGAACATATTTACTATCATAGTTCTTATCTAATTGTTACGATACTATTATAGTTGTTTTCGCATAATGGAAAAATTGCATCAATACATTCTTTAAATTTCAAACTTTTCAACTTTTTGCATTAGTTACGCTTTCGACAAATCCATATCCGTTGTTTCTTCAGATATACAAGGAAATTTCAACGTCATTTAAGTATGTTGAAAATTGCACTATTTTATTACGTCGTTCGTTGTCTACTAACCTTTACGTAGATAAGCACACCTGACGTTTGGATGTCGCAGAGCACGAGGGCGCGCCATGGGAGCAAATTCTACGTATGTATGTTGACAATTTTATAAGATTGAATTTTGAAGTCACTTTAAATGAGTTTTTTATACAGGAACGGATTTGTTACGAAAATATGCCGGAAAATCGCGATTTTCGAGCTTTTCACGGCTAAAAAACCGCTCCCAATGGACCCAAAAAGAAGAAAATTGGCATCATTTTTGTCTTAAAAGTAAGCAGCATCAATTTTTAAGGTAAGACTATCCTGAAATTTTGCGAAAGAACAAATTTATTGCACACAAATGGCGAAAAACCGTGGAAAATCGCGATTTTACGAGTTTTTTAGAGCTTTCCACGGCTCCAGCACTCTCCCTAATGGACGTATGAAAAAAACGTTCGGATCATTTTTATAGGAAATTTTATCAGCTCTATTTCTGGAAATAACTATTTTCTCGATATATCGCACTGGAAAAGAGATATCTCGGGAAAACCGCGGAAAAACGTGATTTTTCGCGGTTTTTCCGATTTTCCGGAGTTAGCACAAGGAAAATTTGTTGGGAAACCAAAAATTCGGATTCAGCGTAAAAAATTACATAGGAATCAATCATAACCTGATTTCACCTAAATTTTGCAAGGTAAACCCCTATTCTATCCTCTATTGCCTGGGCTAGTAAGGATGAAGTCACCACTCATCATCGTGAGAATGAGTGGAGAAGTGGGAATCAAAAGAAATTATATAGGGCATGGTTCGATCGGTCAGCAATCGGTGGTTTCCTGATTTCCTCTATTTCATCTTGAATTTTATTATCAACCTGAAGAAAAATGGATTTTTGCATTTTCTTGAAATATAGGCTAAAAAGTTGACGTAAGGCTCAGCCGAGGCCTCCCCTCTCGTAAGGCACCGAAAGGCTGTTATAGACCCCCCCCCCTCCCCATAAGAGCCTTACGTAATTTATGGACGGCCCCTTATTTGTATTTTTTGTATTCCTTATGGTCTTTATTACTTACAATTCCTAATCATATAGATAATAGAATAGAAATCATGCAGATTTTCCCTTTAAAAAAGGGCGTTTAAGTTGGTTTGAGTTTAAAAGATTCCTGCTTGGCCCGAAAGGCGAGGGTTGACAAAAATCCTGCGACCCGAAAGGCGAGGGTTGACAAAAATCCTGCGGCGCGTGGGGAGTGCAGTGAGTCTGCAGAAAGGAACATCGATGCTCCCGATTGCGCACCAGACAGTTGGCGATGGAAATTCGGCAGGATTTTTGTCAACCCTACATTCCGAGCTCAAGGAAGGAATCTCTGCTGAACAGTCGACTCGTTAATAGAAAACCGGTCCTTCGCAAATTTTTTTTGCGCCCATGAAAACTTATGGGGCCACCAACAAAATGGAATGGGCGGGTTAAGTAGGATATAATCAATTGAAAAATCTTATTTGTCCTTTGGTGCTTGAAGTCGAAACTAAAGAGGGAAAACTAGAACTGAACTAGAAACTGTTTTTAAGCAAAAATAACAACAAAAGCAATAATAAATTACGAAAGTAACTAGCCGACCCTCGCCAGATTTGTTTCATGCTCATGAGAGCTTGTTCGTTTGTAGAAGTGACAAATAAATAAATAAATCCATGCATCCTACTTAATCAGTAATTGCTCTAGTTTCAATTTCAAAAATCGAAATTTAACTGAATACCTCCCCTTCTAATTGTTGGTATAATTTCAAGGAGTGGAATTTTGTCTCTTTTTTTGGAACTAATTTTCTTGGCGCTTTTAGAAATTTTATTCGGCTTCTATCACCTTCTTTCGATAAAAAAGCGATGAAACTTCAATGATAAATAAATATAATGTTGTAGATAGTTAGAACAAATTTTCTGTATCGCATTGAAAAAAAGTGTTCCACTTTGCCAGGCTCTCCCCCCTAATGTAAGAAAATTGTAAATGCATCAGACATGTTGAGAAAATCACAAGTAGAAAAGGGAGTGCTAGCAGCGGATGCTCTAATAGTTATCCAGGATGATGATACCGAATGTAACTTCATATGAGTCATATTTTGTTTGACGAAACAACTCGGATCGTCTCGTAACAACCATTTGGTTCTGATGTTTTTGATGTTAAGGGGCGTGGCCTATTCTTAGTAGATTATTTATTTTGCACAATTTGGCAACGTTTATGGAACATTGTTTGGAAACAATCGGAACGTCCTCGGAGCTTGTTACAACTGTTGTGAACATTTGATAACAAGATTACTAATCTCACTTCTAGCTGCTTTGCTCTCATTGCTTGTGAAAAAGTGACGCAAATAACACAAAATCGGTAACAGGAAACAATTAATGCGTCGAACAAAATAGGACTACACTTGAAAGGTTTTTGATGCTGTTGGACCATAAGAATACCGCCTTGATACGCTTTGTTAAAGTGTCGGTACTTCTAAGACCATTGGACCTCGCTCTTCGGCGAGGAGTGGTTAAGGTGATTCGATTGACACCATATTTTGTGTCAGAACGGCATGCGATATATCGCATCAATTGGCTCCATTTTTTCAGCTACTCGTCATTTTTCTCCAATTTTGAGATCGCAATTCTGTTGTCAGGAGACTAAAGCACTCACTTACCAATTTTAACAAAGAAATTCAACGTAATAAAGGCGTGGTTTTTTTTAGAGAGAAAATATCGCATTCGAGTGCAGTTTCGATATCAGTATCGAATGCGATGTTTTCTCTCTAAAAAAACCACGCCTTTATCACGTTGAATTTCTTCGTTAAAATCGGTAAGTGAGTGCTTTCGTCTCCTGACAACAGAATTGCGATCTCAAAATTGGAGAAAAATGACGAGTAGCTGAAAAAATGGAGCCAATTGATGCGCTATATCGCATGCCATTCTGACACAAAATATGGCGTCCATCGAATCACCTTAAACTATTAAATGATGTTAAGAAGCAACTGGGAAGAGTCCTCGCTGAGATGAGAGATCCCAATGATTGTGAAAACATGATAAACAGTGTAATACTTCAAAATCAAAAACATGATATAAAGTGTATTCATGCAAATTAAGAAGCACATTGCACCCCACTGCGCCTATCCCAGGTATAATCGAATCAATGAAGGTAAAGGATTACAGCATTAAAGGTGGCGTTAAGTAACATTTTAAAAAAAGAGAGGCAATAAAATTAAGTTGTTACAGCGCAAGGCGAAGGGAACTTCACAAAAATAGCTCGATAAAAAAAATCCAATCGGACAGCAGACTTGTCTCAAATCCTGATTTTACGACCGATTTTCCCTTGAATCTTGATGAAATCATGATTAATTCCTGCTAGACCTCAAATCCTGATGCTACACGCCCAGTAATAAGTTTACACATATTGATTCAAATACCACAACTGATAGAACTGCAAATGGAATTACCTAGGTCCTGGAAGTAGCAGGGGCCGAGGCTATGGGCCAGGCGACAGGAAGCAGTGAGAAATGAAAGAATGGTGTTTTGTGTCTCAGTTGATGCTAATCAATACCATCTCCCAATACCTGGCCATGGGTTTGAGGTTAAATGTTCGTAACTCCCGAAAACACACGGGATCGTATAGCGGAGGACTTAAAAAGTTGATTTTTTTTACATGAGAAAGTGAATTTATTCCAGGCGTGGAATTTTCAGTTGAATATTTTGGCAAGTTTTATCGAAAGAAACAAATTTGTTCGGCAGAATCACATTTTAAATTATGGAAAAAAGTATTAAATGTATGTCACTGTACTAAATGTATGGGAGATAACCGGGAAACGTATGCAACCCGCCAAACGTAGCCCGGCGGCTTCCCTTTGTTCTTGGGAGATATTACTCACACACTCTCACACGTATTCTCCAATGGCCAGGAATTCTAAGTAGGAATTGTGCTAATCCACCGAAGTTGATAGTTATAATTAAGTACACGGCAGAAAATACGGATATTCTCTTCCCAGGTCACACAAAGATTGACCACTCCCTAGTTACACAACCTTGAACGATGATTCAGGGGGCATTTGGGAAGATAGGCTTACATAAGGTGAACTAGTATAAATCACAGAATCACGGCTACTTCCAGCTGTGAATATGGGAACGGAGGAAAATGATGACTTTTCAGACTCAATTGAGTTACAAATGCTAAGAAATCGCTTGTAATTTAGACTGAGACTTCGGCGTAACGGTGATCGCGAAAACAGATGCGCAAAAGAAGGCAGCCATTCAGCACATGCATGAAAACCAAAACTCAGGGAGATGCACAAACCCACGAGATAAAGGGATTAAGAGGTAATGTAAAGGCGGTTGCAATAGGAAGTGGAGTGGAAAATTGCTTACCATTCTTGAAAAATTCGGAGGTTTCACTCAGGCCACGAGACGATGATCACACAGGGTGGTGGCTGGCGAAGAGAAACCAACTCTGGAGAGAAAAAAAGCTACCACACTCGTAGACTGTAGTTTGCGGTAGCATTATTACCTCGTCTAGTCACAAATTACACGATAGGCGCAAAAAAATGCGCAAAAGAATCACTTCCGAACTAAATATCAGAACTTTCAAGCTTCTCCAGGGACTGAGCGACTGAACACGGGCAAAGGTCTCGCAGAGAAAATGGCGGCAGCGGCCTTAACAAGATTCAACAAGTCGGCGTGCCACGTCGACAGCATCGCAGGACTTTCGAGATCATCACTGCAGCAGCAGGGTGTCAAGACCGCCATCTTACTGACGTAGATGGTGTTAAGCCAGCCTCTTTCTTATGGATAAATTAATGGGATCACCGTGTTTCGTCAACCAGACCATGTTTCTGCTCCTCCTTTGTTCAATTCCTTCAATATCAACCAATCAGAGCATTCGTTACAAACTAACATCACTCACACACTCTCATTTTCAACAAGTTGCTGAGTCAGACTTGTCCTCAACGTTGCCAAATTTGTAGGGATAATAAAAGCAGATATTTAATAATACTGCCTTGCCCTTACTGGCAATGAAGGAATCCCAAACATGACCGGCAAGCGCCTGGCTGGCGCCTCAGGAGACCCTGGCGCCATCCGGCGAGGAGAAGAAGGGTAGTGCGGGGAAGCGGCTGCTAAGAACTCAGAAAACTCGAAGTTCGTGTGTTATGTGTGTTTTTGACCGTTTACAGTGTTTACTTCTTCATGAAGTATCAATTTACACTGAAAATTTTAGCTCGCCCATATTTTGTAAATGTTGAGTTTCACAATATTAAGCCTAGTTCGTATTAATTTGGAATTATTATTCTCGGCTCGACGATTTATTTTTGTTTTGAGTTTAAAACTCACTTAACCTTACTCTCACTCCTGCTGTTCGAACTTATGATCTGAAGTCCAGTAGGTATGGTTTTCTCTGTGTAATTATAACAATCCGTGAGGATCCTCAATAATTTCGTTGTTAAGTCCTGATGTTTATCTCCTTTAATGCTGTAGATTTTCCATGCGTATCATGTAGAGTTGTGACGATCGATTCTGTAGAAAATTATCGAAACACCTGCACCTAACGTCGTGGGTCAGTTACTGTGAGCAGTTTTCTCTCATTGTCAAATCCCAGCCAGTCCATAGAGAAAAAAAAGGAGGTGTTTGCATCTTGAGGTTTGTTTACCCTGTGACGTAGATCGGTACAACCTGGCCAGCGAAATCCGGAATTCGAAGTATGAAAAACGAACCATAATGTCCCATTTTTTTGCTTAAATCAACTCATGATATAATTTCAAGCACTTTTTATGGAATGAATTTTTTCCATAAATTACACCATTTCCGAGATAATTGATGATAAAAGTTGCTGTACCGACCTACGTCATCAAAAAAATCCAAGGTGCCCAAAATGCAAACACCTCCTTTTTTTTCTCTATGAAGCCAGTCGAGTGTCGAAAAACAGAAATTCGATAGTGATTAATGGCACTTGAGTTGGCTACAGCCATTGAAAGTTCCCAAATTGGGTGATGGAAATATATCAGAAATAGTTGTCTTAAATGGCAAGCAATTCCAATTAAATAGCTATTTTGTGTTGAAAAATCGACCGTGACTATCTATAGTGAGTTTGTACGTTACATGAGGGGCTTGAGAGACAAGGCGCCGAAGTGCAGTTTTTGATATTTCATGAAATACAGGTTAAAAGTTTCAAAATTACATGGAGCTTTATGGCCGAGAGGAAATTTAAACTCATTTTTTGATGCTCCAAGTTTGGAATTTAGTTGTGAATTTTTTTCATGATATACTTTCAAACTAATTTTACTTAGAGTGGATGAATATCTCATTTTTTCAAAAACGGCATGTACGCGCTTTTTGTGAAAAGCCCCTCACATGTAGATTAAAATTGCTGTTAAGTAGAAGTTTCATAGCAGTAAATTGACTCTAAATAGCTTATTTATCACTATCAATCTTGAAATTCTGCTGTATGGGATAGTCTGGAATCATTAGTTTAACTGGTGAAGATTTTCCGTAGTGCCACATTGGTCTTGAAGATGTTCTTACTTTTGAGGCAGGTCAGAATTTTCCTCAGTTTAGCAAGCTTCTGATGAAAGGTCTAGGATGTTTCACTTTATTTTTCAGGAGTTTGATCAAGTATTGAATCCAATCTGATGACATGTTCATAAAAATGTTCAACTTTTTCAGACATTCAAGGCTGTAATCTATTCTTTCTGATTTATTCTCAGGGTTGAAGAAGTTCCCTGTCGACAATGATTCTGAAATTTGGTGGCTTTCTCCTCTTGCTTTTGTTCACGGGTTCGTATTAATAATTTTGTTTTCTTTCACAGAATCCGTTTCCCCGAAGAATAAGAAGATCCATCTCTCGAAAGATCCTGATTTGCACTTGATTCAGAAATCTTCCATTTATAGCAAGTTCATATTTCTCTCGTAGATTCATATTTATTTTGAACTGGGGAAAGAGAAAAACAGACAAATGTCACATCAAAAAATTGCACCATTCAACAGATATTTACGTATATACATACTAACCAATGGCCCAACTGATAATTGATGCATTCAGACTGACTGATGAGACTTTTGTCTATTCTTGTCTCTCCCCAGTTCTAGTAGAATTGTTATCTCCTCACTTAAATAGACAATAACTTGACTATAAACAGCTTATTTATCACTATCAATCTTAAAATTCTGCTACATGGGATGGCATCTCGCGCAATATGGCCAGGAGCAGAAAAGGAAGGAGAAGTTTGAACACAAGCAGTGCTCGAAACTCACAGCGCCAAATGCGCCTAAAAAATCGGCCATGGCGCCCAAATAATGAAGGCTCTGCGCCAACGTGGCCCCTAAAAAGTGCCCCCTAAAAATCTGAATTTTCATAGGAAGTCACATGAAGAAAGAAAAACAAATCTACTCTTTTGAATTTAAAAAACTCAGACTTTTCAGCACGCCAAGTGAAAGCTTTTTCTATTCTTCACGATTTCATTCTTAGTGCTGTTGTCTTCCCCACTTTACAGCTAATTACTAGTTCTGTTACAAAAACATCTTGCGTCTAACTTTTCACTAAATGCGCCGTAACACTTAGGCAAAATGTCAATTTGGCCCCTAAAAATCGGGCTTGATGCGTCGCATGGCTCCTAAAATTCAAAGGTGAGTTTCAAACACTGAACACAAGTGAACTGCAATGTCATGGATCCTAAAATTCTATAATCCCATCAAATATCGCCTATCTTTGTTCATAAGAGGAATTATAGTGAGGCTAATGGCACTAGACAAGGTCTTAATTAGAATATTTTCCCCTTGAAATCTGATGTAGTAAACAATCCACACAAGAGAAAGTTCGGAAATCAATCCCTGGACAAGGTATTATCAATCATTTTTAACACGCTTTAAAGGGAAGTGAGGTGAAGAAATGACTTCTCCTCTATTTCGCGTTTTAATCAATGTTAAATTGTAAAATTTCATAAATATTTTGTTTAGGAGTTCATTTCCAGTCTTCTCCTTAAATGATTGATTTTCCCTGTAAAATTATGAAGTGAAAATATGTTGCATAATGCTTCAATTCATACTTTTTTTAGAGGTTGTACATACTGGGTGAAGACTGTTGCCCTTGTTCCAAGTACGTATAGTCGAATTTCTAAACTTACCGCAAAGTTAGAACATTTTCAAGTAAATTAACCAGTTATTTCTCTTTTTTTTAACCAGAAATAGTTGCATCTGACGTTATTCTGTGTGAAACCTACACGAAATCAGAGTGCGAGGAGCCAAGCTACTCAGACTGTAATAAGACCCTGGAATGTGAGCCTGCCCCAAGAACATACTGTTTTGTAGCATGGACTAATGTTTCTGGTGTCATTGATATCTCACACAAGGTAAATGAACTTTCCCTCAATTTAAGATTGTAACTTGTGGCCCTGTTTCTAGAGTCGCTTCCCATTTCTTCAAGTAAGAATTTTTCACTTACTCCGGAAAAAAGCTCATCCTGCGCTTTTGATTTTGATTTTAACTTAATGGATGGTGGGAGGGAAGGTTTGACTTAGCTTTTTTATCCAGAATGGTTTACTTACAGCATCAATCAGTATTTGTTCTCACTCTAAGAGGCATCAAAATGGGGAGGGCATCTTCTCTGTCCTAGGAACCAACATATCATAGAATTTGAATGTATAATTACATCTGGAAGTAGCAAGTCAACCGGAGAGACTTCACATGAAAATATGTTTGATTTCTGTAGTATTTGAAATAAGTAATACTCACCAATAATTTGCCGAACATTTACTGATTTTATCAGCATCCAAGAGTACAAAGATATCTTACCCACAAGGGGAACTTCCCAAGCTGCCGCCTCCAATCGGGCTGAAAAAATTCATAGGAACTCTTTGGATGAATCCAGTAGGACCATGTTTTTTTTGTTTTTTCCCGATGAAGTGTTTGAATAAAGTTTGTTTTCTTTCAAAAAAGTCCAATTTTGAGCGCGGTAGACACCCAGTGTGCGCCAGGAGGGCTAGGCGAAACGAAGGAGCGTTGCTTCGCCTTGCCCAACCCTCCTGACGCACACCAGGTGCCTGGGGCGCACTGTCAATGCACGCTCAAAACTGGACTGTTCGGAATTTTTTGGGATGTCTCCAAGGTGAATTGGAAGAAACACAAAATCAAGGTCTTCGTAGATTCATCCAAAGAGTTCCTACGAATTTTTTCAGCCGGATCGGAGGCGGCATCTTGGGAAGCTTCCCTTGTCAGTGTCAGTCATTTCAAAGGTAGATACCAGAGGAAAACTGCATTGTATCGAGTCCCATTAGTTCCATTGTTATTCGCAATTTTTTGGGAATCTATATTTCTGGACAGTTGCAGGAAAAAACCTGCTAATTATTTGTAGACAAGGAATTGTTTTCAGAGAACTCCAGACATGCTAATTCTAATTAAAGTGAGGCTAGGTACCTTTTTGCGGTAAGGACTAAGACAAATAACTAAAAAAAATAGTGGCATTGTAGCAGACAATATTATAATTGATGACTCATGGTTTCGTTCTTCTTGCTTGAGTTGATTCTGAATGAAATTTCTTTTTGCCACATAATGTAAAACATTGTTTGATTTCTAAATCAGGCCATCGAAAAAATGGCTCTCCGTTTTATTGCATCTAAAGAGATTGCCTTCAGTTAATCTATCAGTCATCACACGCCCTCTATTGATTAATGTTTAGCCCAAAAACTTTCCTCTTTTATGCGGATGTCAGTCCTTTTATGAAAAATCCAAATTCTCACAATCATTTTTTGATCTTATATTCCGATTCGCGTTTTTGTCTCTATCTATTTTTCATCCTATAGTCATCAGTGTGTTTTTCACAACTCAGTCTACCAGCATAGGAATTATTCATAGCAATATATCAATCGATAATTCGCTCGTTGCACTACTCTCCTCTCAGACTTTATACTTTCTTTGTATCTTTTTGAATATTTTCAGTTTTAAGTAGGCCTCTTGCAGATGCAAACTTCATGTTAAAAATAAAATAATTGGAATCCAGTAAGTTTCTTGAGAAGGTTAATGGCGCAACACATTTTTTTTATTTTGGCTTCATTTCATGCTTGTCTCTTCTTTTAGGGTTGCTTTCATTATGACGAAGGTGGCGAGCACAAGTGTGTCAATCAAACAAAATGTGTGGACAAGAGCGAGGAAAAGAAGAAGCAAAAATTTTGCTGCTGCGAAGGTAGCCTGTGCAATAACCTATTCTCTTGGGAACTGGAGGTGCCCAAGCCCATCATGACAGGTGAATTTCTACCGTATTTTCAGGAGGAAAGTTCAGCTTGTGATAATGAAAATTTGAATGTCATCCAGGATTTAGGAACACACTACATCAAAGAATTTCAGGCTTTTCATCTGTTTTCATTTCTCAATAAAGGAATGGAGAATTTGCATACAAATTTTTTACTGCCTCATCCGAAAGTGCTTAAAGAGCTAATTCCACAGTATTTTTTATAATGTTTTTCTGATATGGGAAATAGTATAAAAATAGATTTAAAAGTGAGAAAATGCACCACCCATGGATGTCATCAGGCGGCATTTCCCATTTAAACACGCGTATTTTAGCAGATTAAATCATTTTGTCATATCTTCTCCAATAATTTTTCGATTCATGAACCAAAGGTATCCTCAAGTTCAGTTCAGTCAGTAGTTTCCACTTATACTTGAAATTCATCATATTTCAGACACCTGCAAATTCTCTAACAGTTCTTCTATATTTTTTCCAAAATTATTTCACTTGCAGTAATGGGTTGATTATGAATGATGGAAGGCATTTATACTGATCTATTTATGTCTCTGTTAATCTATTTTGTACAGGGTTTTGTCCCTCGTTTGTCCCACTTTCGTGGGGGTTCCACCATTCCTCCCTGTTCTCAAGTAGGTTCTCCCATTTCATGCATAGACGGGAAGTTTTTGCACCCCTTGGTAGAATCGAATTGAAGTTTATTTTTTTTGCTTCTGCATCTGGATGCACATTTCTCCTTTACTTATTGTACATTTTGGAAGATTGCTGCTAAGAAAAGTCAGGAAATATTTGTCACCTTGATCTGATTAATCTGTGACTGTCATTAGTCCACACCCTAATGATTCCGTATCATCCTCAAGCCCTAACATTTTACTGTGTTTGTTGACAGCTGTTACCCAAGGCCAGGGAGATAACTCGATCATTCTGTACACTTTAGTGCCAATATTTGTCCTTTGCGTCAGCTTGGGTCTTTTATACTTGGCTTTCCACAAGAAGAAACTCCCGTATTTCAGCCAAGTAAGAGGCTCTTTTTACTTCATTGGAATTTACCACAAGCCAAAGTTGTAAACCAAGCATTTCAGCATAGGCTTACTCGTCAAAATTTCATATAAAACAAATAATTATTGAATGGGCCACTTGACACTGTATGAATCAAATTACCGAACAGCATGTTTTGAAAATGCATTGAAAAAACGAATATTACATCAGGAAGTCTGGAAACGAAACTGTAATTGTTTACAATGGAGGGGCATGGAAGACAAGGGGTATAAGTGCAGTTTTTGCTATTTCGAGAAATACGTGTTTAAAGTTTCGAAATTGCATCGATCCTTATGGTGGAAAGAAAGTTCAAACTGACTTTTTAATGCTTAAAAATCAGAATTTGGGAGCGAATTTCTCACAGAATACGCATTAAGACTAATTTTCTTTTTAAAATCATTAGTATCTCAATTTTTTAAAAAACTGCACCAATGGGCCTTGTCGTCCAAGCCCTTCAATCGGACCATGTTTAGAAGAAAGGAACCAAGCCACATCAGCTATTACCAAATTTAACTGTACAATTCAATTTTCTACATGATTACATTTGTGCGGATACCCATGAAAATTTTAAGGTACATATTCGCTTCGCTTTATGCAGAAAATTCACTGTTGGCACGAAAATCTGCACAACCATTTTCATGTTAAAAAATAAATTGCCAATTAACATTTTGCAATAGCTGATGTGGCTTAGTTCTCTTCTGCTTAGTGCAGTCCAGTCAACATCGATTAATTGGAAAAAAATACGAATGACATCATTTCTATAATCTAACTTCAATTTGATGCGTGTTGAAAATATTCGTCAACACCTTGCTCAGGAGTTGATTTCTAAACCTCCTGTTGTGTGAATCTTTTTCTATGTAGATTTTGAAGAGAAAACATTTGACTTGTTCTCTGATTCAGACCTCATCTAGTAGCCCATTAAAAACATGAAAAAAGCACTTCTTTTTGTCTCTAACAAAGTCAAACTTACTGCTCACGAAAAGATAAGATTGAGTCCTCTTGAATCAAATCATGCACCAAAACTAAATATAGCGCCTCTTGTAATGGAATTATTCTCTCAACGAGGTAGAAAAATAATTTAATATGTACTTTTAAGAAAACTTGAGTTTTTCCCTCCTAAATTCCTCAAAATTTCTTGTCTTGTTTTCATTTTTACAACGTAACATTCCTTAAATTTTAACCATATGAAAACCCATGTAAGGAAATAAATGAAAATTCCTAATCCATCCCATTAAATTGTTCAGTAGCGCAAGTGAGTTCGCAAAATTGTATCTCTTTTTCAATGAAAAGTTTATGGAGATATGTACCAAGATCATCTCTTTTAGGGAGACGTAGGTAGTTCTATTAATTTTAAACTAAAATAATTTTTTTCCCCAGCTCCCAACGTTGGAACCTCAAGAACGACCACCATCGCCCAACTTGGGTTTTAGGCCCATCGAATTGATTGAGATGAAAGCAAGAGGCCGGTTTGGGTGTGTTTGGAAAGCTCAGTACAAGACTGATATTGTCGCTGTAAAAATTTTCTCTCCTCAGGTGCGTTCTCATTCAATTTCAAACGCTGAAACGATCATTCAATCATTCAATTGAAACAGGTTTCAAATCTTACAATTTTATAAAATTACCTTTTCAGTTATACTCTCTATTATAAACATGAGAAAAGTGTAGCCTCTATTAGTGGGGCTCTGAACCATAAAAGAAAAACTCTCTGAATGTTTGGAAGGTCTTTGTGTCTACAGTACCTATGTTGACCTGTTGTACCTGTTGTTGTTGTACCTATGTTGTATATGCCTTTCAAATTTTTTTGTGGAAAAATGAGGTTTTTCCAGAAAAATACTGAGATCTGGTAGTTACTTCAACGAAATGACGCTTGCTTTAAGTGTTTCAACCAAGTGTTACAGTGTATTTTTAATTTTTCATTTCTCATATCAATCTCAACGCTCTGTCATTTGCTTGTAGGATAAGCAACTATGGCAGACTGAACAAGAAATCTTTAAATTGAACCATATGGACCATGAGAACATACTCCACTACATAGGAGCGGAAAAACACGGGGATAATCTGCACGCTGAGTTCTGGCTCATCACAACATTCCACGAGCAGGGATCGTTGCACGATTTTCTCAAAGCGAACATTGTGACATGGCAGCAGCTATGCAGAATTGCTCATTCCATGTCGAGGTATTGTATTTTTTTCATGACTCATCTTCTAATTTTAATTAATTGATTTCAATGAATCAAATGTAGTTATGAAGGTCATCCGGAAAATAAGTTTAGTCACTCAATATCTCCCAATTTAAGGAAGATGAAGAAAATCTGTAAAAAGTTTTCAAAATCCACTTTTGGCAGCTTTCCTAATGCGCCATAGATTTTTTAATTTGATCCCATAGAACTTTAAAAAAGTAAAGTTTTTCTAAAAGAGTTTTGATGTGTGAACTGCGCTTTGTTTTTCGTTTTTTCATGGAGAAAAATAAGCAATTCCTCAAATGCAGGATGATTTACATTGAAGATGTCATGAAAGCTGCTTATTATTCCAAATCATCGACGGAATTTCTTCACGAATAGGCAGGATAATGTGAGGGATTATGAATGATTCAGTCAACATGCAAGACTTATTGCAGATAAGTTCGGTTATTTGTTGTTCTGATGCATCTGATATGAAAGTAAATATGGTCAATACTTCATTCTTTGTAGCTGGTAAGTGTGGTCTCGTATGGTTTTCATGAAATTCAACTGTTTTTAAGTCACTCACTTGCGATAAGCAATGAATGCAGCAGCTAATTTCCTGATGATGCTCTCTGAAATTTTGGTGGGGTCAGAGAAACCAACTTTTTCAGAGTTGTATTGAACCTAATTTTAAAATCTATAACATTGTAAAGCTGTAAGTACTTGCCTTTCAACGTTTAACACAGATTTTCTCCATTAATCTTAGTTAACTAGATATTGAGCAGGTAAAGTCACTTTCTGGACGACCCTTTTAAATTAAATACTGAGGTTGTTAGGCTACCAATTTTCAGAGACGGAAATGTTTCAGACAGAGATGATGACATTCATAGCCATCAGTGCTTACGTTCTGTGAGAGATATAATTTTCCTCCTAGGGGTTTTCCCTTCTTAACAAGTATTTCTTTCTTCTTTATAGAACCAATTATCATGCATCAATGTCAACACCTTTGTTTCTAATTTGAGTGGTGCTTTTAAACTACCCTTCCTCATTGCCACCAATTTTTCACCTTCAGTTCAAGGAGAAAGTTTTTAGTTAGCATTCAATGGTCAGTCTCAGTCTGCTCAAAGACATAGTTAAAACATTTTACCCACCTCTGTATCTAGTCCTTCAGCAGTTTATCAAATCTTTTGCATAACGAATAATTCTAATTTTTATTTGGCTTTTTTTTCCTATTTTGCAGAGGTCTCTCGCATCTACACGAGGAAATCCCTGCAAATAAGACAAGCGGGCACAAACCAAGTGTTGCTCATCGAGATTTCAAGAGCAGCAACGTTCTGCTAAAATCGGACCTGACAGCCTGCATAGCAGATTTCGATCTAGCTTTGATTTTTGAGCCAGGAAAATCTTGCGGCGATGTCCATGGCCAGGTAGTCCCCTCGTCATATCATTTAATCCACTCATTCATTCTGATTTTGTATGTTTCTACAATTGGAAACTGGAACCTTTCAAAGAAAAAATAAGTAATAATATTTAAGTTTTGTTTAAACTCCTAAAATCAAGTCAACTTATAATTTTTTAAAAAGTAAGGTGGATTACATTTAAATCAAGTCAGTGGGGTAACTGAATAAGTATGGTTATAAAAAAGAATTTAGAAGTAAATTGAAATAAAATTTTTCAATGAAATATGATATAAACTATGTACAAATCGCCTGTCATTCTTAAATAAATTAAGACAAGTCATAACAAAGTAAGATTACTGGAAAGTAATTTTAGATAAAGTTTGTTAACTTGAGTTTCAAATTGGTTTAATCGTCTAGGAACAGAGTGAACTTTCACCCTAAATGCAGGTACAGTTCAAGAGTGAAGAACATCTACAGATGAACTAGAGCATTTTTCATTATTTTTCGGTTTCCGAGGATGGCGCATTTTTTCTTTCTGTGAAAATTTAAAAAATTTAAAAAGTCATCTCTAGAATCCCAGTGCAGTCAGGAAGGAAACCTTCCATTTGCCTGCTCAAAAGTTGAATTTTTTTCAATACACTAATGATTTTCTCTGCCTCTGTCTTGGATCAGTGTATGTTTATCTCATGTCTGTTTGAATTTTATAATCAGCAACAATTTTCTTCTTTGTCATCAGGTTGGCACACGGAGGTATTGGGCACCTGAAGTCCTGGAAGGTGCAATCAATTTCTCACACGATGCTTTCCTTCGAATTGATGTGTATGCTATGGGCCTTGTTTTATGGGAACTTGTCTCCCGCTGTGTAATCCATCAGAAGGTACTTTTCCACTACCAACGATCCAAATTTGAAAATCAAAATGTTTTATTTTGTTAAATGTAGTTTTGTAGCTTCCTCTAGAAAATTTCGAGATTTTCTGAAGAAGTTTTGTTGTCAACAAAAGCAGGTATTTGAGGACAAGAAAAAGAGAGTGACCTGAAATTTTCGTTGATAACCAGTTTGTGAGAGAGAAATTCTGCAGCTGTCCTAGAAGCATTTGCTGCTAAAAAAAGTTCAAAATAATTGGTAAAGGAGGGGTTCTGATAAGAGCCATTTTTGGGTCCTCTGTGAATTTTCTCGATTCTACAATTTCTTAGATCTGAAGACCGATTTTGGCAAAAAATGCTAATTTGCAGTCGAATGCCAAAAGATCTGCATTTCTCGGCATAATCGGTCCGTAAGCCCATGTTTAGGCCAGGAGTATACCCGGAAAGAGATCCAAAATGACCAAATTCCATAAAATATAGACCTGCAATGAGCAAAAATTCGTAGAGTTCAGGGGATTCAGTTAGGATGGGCCAAAAGACCCCTCCTTTCACAGCAATTTTTCGCTTTACACACGAGTTTCCTATCTCATACATTTCAACAATTTTTTTTTACGTTTTTAAAGTCAGATGCCTTCAGTCAATGCTTCTGTGGATAGATACCCTCCAAGGTGTATCAGTACATTTGAAAAATCATCATTAATCGACCCTTCGTATTAAACTCACCGTTGCAAGTTGATGTTATGAGATTTCAAGTATATCCTAGAGTACCTGTATAGGGAGAGTAGCGACAGATCTGAAACTCCGAAAGTCCATCAGGCCTTCACCGATGCCTCCGCGAATAAAGTTAGGGCCCAAAAGGGCAGCCAACCTATGAATTTCGAATGTCCAGAGCGATTTACAAATACAATTGTTACGAACCGTCGTTTAGAAAGCATGTATTTGGTTTACTTTTTGCATAAATTTACTTATTTTTGCGAAAGAACGCTCATTTATGTACATTCTTAGCCATCTTGGTTAGAATTGAAATCTGTAGGCTGGCAGTGAAATTTTGTGTGTTAGAAGTTGCTCAGAAGGGTGGCTGCACTTTTGGGCCCTAAGCCCTCCATGAACCGATCTGTCGCTACTCTCCCTATACAGGTACTCTAGTATATCCCTTCTAAAAGATGATTTTTGATTTTTTCCAAGGAAACTGAATCTGAAAATGAAAATTCTCAGTCGTATCAATTGCCTTATGAAGCAGAGGTAGGATCGCACCCTTCATTGGAAGACATGCAAGAATGTGTTGTGTACAAGAAACAAAGACCGGCCATTCCAGAATCGTGGCGAGAACACAAGGTATGTGCAAAAGTCAATTTATGAAGATTATCAAGCAATAGAACAGAGGATTTGCAGGTGTCTTAAATTTTGTGAATTTCGTCTTTAAAATGATACTGCTGGGAAAACTGAGTACTAGGATATCCTTGGTTTCTAAATTGGACAATGGACCACTAGACAAGGTACGAATTTCAGCATTCTGATACATGTTTCTTAGCTAAAATTTCACGTAGAACACGATGCATACAACGAAAATTACCGAAACCAACTCCTTACGAAGATATTAATGATTCTTGATGCGTGAATTCAAACCACCCGCTCATGAAAACTCAATGCTCTACGTGATTCACATCGCGCGCTAAACGTTTATCATGACAGTCTCTGCGATGTAAAAATCTTCAACTTCAATCTTGACACTTTGGCTCAGCTATTGCAAATTACCAATAGTTTGAACAACACATGGTGGAAAATGAACATTGCTCGATTGAGAAGCTTGCTGAAACCGTTGTAGTCCGCGATTTGACTCACGTAGAGCTTTGAGTTTCTTGTGAGCGGTCAGTTCAAATGCCTCGTAATCAGTGCGAAATAAAAACGTTAATATCTTCGTTAGAAGTTGATTTCGATAATTTTCGTAGTGTGAATCGTGTTCTACGTGAAATTCTGGTTAAGAAACATGTATCAGATTGCTTAAATTTGTACCTTGTCTAGTGGTCCATTATTGGAGAAAATATGACAAAATAACCTAATCTGCTAAAATGCATGTGTTTAAATGGAAAATGCCGGCAGATGACATCAGAAGCACATTTTCTCACTTTTATATCTATTTTCCTCTAATTTTCCATGTCAGAAAAAAAACATGAAAAATGCTGCGAACTCATATCATTAGGCACTCTCAGATGAAGCAAAAAAGTCTTTGTGTGCTAATTCTCGATTCCGTGAATTTTTTCTTTTTTTCTTTACTTTTCTCATTTGTTTGGTTGATTTGTTCTCTAAGAACATAGGAGAGTCTCTCAGAAAATGTAAGTCCACCCGTTTTTCCCTCAAAAACCGTTGATGGTAAAAATCTCCAATTACACAACCCAGAAGCCTCTTTTTTCAACGTTTCTAGAAGTATATTATGTTTAGTTTTTCAATGATCCAGTCGCTCAGGAATCGCATTTTCTGCAGTAACTTTACTTACATCTTTCAGAAAATATACTGTAAAGTTTACCACAGACAAACCGCAACAATTTTTGATGTCATCCTTTTCCCCACTCTTGTGAATTGTTGTCTCCTCTCATGTGAAACTTTTTCACCCCTCACGCATCTATCAATCAAGTCCGTTCAGCAGCGCATTAGTCTGACAAACCTTATTTTACCAATGCCAGAGGTGCACCCTGTGGTCTATGAGGTTTAACATTATCCAACTCTAATAGCCCTGACCACACTAGAGAGCTGAGCTGCTAAATTGGACGCTTCAGTGGTGTTGAATAAAATGCCCTCCTCAAGGTCTGATCGATTTTCCGTCAATAGATTTTTAAAATGGTCTTCCAAATGACTGACTGTTTTCGGACATACAGGGTGATACCAAAGTCTAGCAACACCAGCACCAGGCATCGCTTTCGTAAGTGTTGAAAGAATTGAGATAGAGACTTAAAATTTTGTGAGGGCTCACAAGTCATAGAAAACAATTGTTAGTCAACTATTTTTGTTTCCTACTAACGTATCCGAAGTCAACACAGTTTGAGATCCCTCACAATTTCTAAGAGACCACCCTGATAAAAGGCAAGACACTGAGGAGTTTTATTCATATTGGTGGCATGGGACTTCTGGATCATACTGTATTTTGGCCAAATCCAATTGAAGGGCTTGGAAGACAAAGCGCTTAAGTGCAGTTTTTGAAAAAATTGAGGTATTGATGATTTCAAGTTACACTAGTCCTAATGCGTATTCTGTGTTAAAGCTCCCAAATTCCAATTTTTAAGCATCCAAAAAGTCAGTTGGAACTTTCAATCCGCCATAAAGATCCATGTAATTTTGTAACTTCAAACGTGTACTTCTCGACACAGTAAAAACTGCACTAATTTGCCGCGTCCTCCAAGCACCTAAATTGTAGCCAATAATATGTCTTCACTTTTTCTCAGTAAAACATTCTTCTTTTCACGATAGTTTTTATTTTTCAGGGAATGGCATTGCTCTGTGATACAATGGAAGAATGCTGGGACCATGATGCAGAAGCGCGGCTATCCGCACCATGTGTTATGGAAAGAATAGTGCAATATGCCCAGTTCTCTGGTGTAAACGATGAAATTTATTCGAAGCTTCTGTGAGAATCCCACCGTTAGAGCTGTCAAATGCTCTATTTCCCGCAAAGTATTCTCAATTTTTCAGTGTTCCTGACTTATTTTTATGAGTGTTGAAAGACTGTTACTATTAATCGTTGCAAAAACTTTAATGAAAAGAAGACTTCTCCATAGAATAAAGAGACTACGCCAACAGAAGCGAAAGCTCCGAAAGAACCAATGTTGACATTTTTCTTCCCGGGGTCGGTCAATCTTCGTACTTATTGAAACCTGATTGGAGGTTAACCTACAATTATAAAATTGGAAAGAAACATAAAATTTTAAGCAACCGTACAGTGCTTCTCTGGAATAACAGTGAACAAGTGTAAAAAAATCTATTTTAATTCCTAAAAACGTCTGTATCTGCTATCCTTCGACCTCTAGAATGCCGACACGGCGCTTACGTAAACAGCACTTATAGACTCAGTTTTGCTTCAATGACAAAAAAATGGCGGTTGTTTTCGCCTCTGTTGACGTAGTTTATTTATTCTATGACTTCTCTCAAGCTGTAACATACAACAGCTTCTGAATGTATGTGCCATCTTTTTTAAACCTTTTATGGTATTTTCAAATGCAGAATATTTTGCCATCGAGTCTATCACTGCATCTCCAACCGAAAATCCAGAGAAGAAAAATTTTGTTCTTAATCCTCTATAGTATGAATTAATTTTGGATCTTGGATTCTAGAAGACACAGATCTATTTTGCAGCTTTCCACAAAGTCCCAAATTTTTTTCTCAAAATTTCGAATTTTTGGTGATTTTTTTTAAAGTGAACAAAAACACGGACAATAATTTGCAAAATCACGCCTCAAAGGGAAGTTTGAATTTTTAAGAGACCAAAAAATGCATTTTTACCAATCGGTAATGCCAAGCCATTGAGGGTTAAGTTGAAATCAAACAGCTTAGTTCCAACCGTAAGATGCCAAGAATAAGAGCGAACTTCTCTCGCACATTTTAGAAGTTCAATTTTTTATTTCATTAGTAAAGTGTCCATTACCTTTCATTGAACAAATTTTTGAATTTTCATTTTTTTTTTTGATGCAATGTAATATTCGTTGCATCTGAGTATCTTGCAATTTCTCCAGTCTGAAAGGACAAAGCCAGATCCCCTCAGAGGTTCATCAATCTAAAATTTCAAGGAAGAGTGGGAGGAAGGATTAAGAACCCTGGAAAAGTCTGAAGATGAAGATTTTTTGACCCCATATTTTTTGGATTTTTGACTCTAGAATCCCTGGCAGACTTTGGCTACCCCGGAAATGTTGGGAAAGGGGCCTCTAGACAAGGTATGAGTTAAAGCAATTTGCAACTTGTATCCTCCTCAAAATTGTACGAGAAAAACTAATTACACAACAGGAAGTCTGGAAATCAAACCGTGAACAAGATTGTGTGTCCAAAATCATCATTGGTCAAATGAAAAAAATAGAAATGAGGCACTGGATGCGAAAAGGGCGCTTCTCGATTGCAGTGTTTCAGAATTTCTGTTCCTAATTAATCCCTTGGAGATGAATTTAACCCGTACCACTCATGTGTCGGATGTGGTCCGTCATTTTTATTTTCCCGTCCAGATGTGTTGGACCTGATCCGACAAACCTGTTCACCTCACGTAAGCTCATGTGTCGGATGTAGTTTGCCGCCTCTGTCTTGTGCAGCGATTTATCAGATGTTTGGAGAATTACGTCCCCAGCTGTCAGCAACTGCGTCATCGCGCTTTGTGCTAAATTGCGCCTAACCTCTCTTGTGTTTTCGGTGTTGTCGGCCCTCCAAACTGCCATCTTATATATGATCTGGGGCAAGGTAGATTTACACAGGTATGGACAGAACTTAACAACTGGCCTCTGATTGGCTCTCCAGCGGCCCCTTAACGTCAGCCATTTTGAATGTTTTGATTATTTTGATTTATTATGTTCGGTTTATCGTTTGTCAAAATTTTGTGGGATTTTTTGCACAATTTTGATAATGCGATATTAATTTTAACGTTTAAACGCACAAACGTTTGAATGTTAATTTGATTGTAATTTAATTAAAAAACGGGCCCCTTAACCTACGTCACGTAGTCATGTGGCACGTACTGAGGCTCATGGGAAATTTTCAACTTTTCCATACCTGTGTAAATCTACCTTGATCTGGGGGAGAGGTTAGGTGAATTTAATTGATGAGTGGTAAGGGTTAATGGGTGATTTTTCCAGAATTCTTTCCGTAGAAAATTGTAGTATCATTAGGAATACTCGGTAAAATTTTTAGTAAAATGGACGATTCACTTTCCTTACAATGACTGAAATATTAGAGGCGACTCTGAAACACTTCAACCGAGAAGTGCCCTTTTCGCATCCAGTGCTTCAAATGACGTCATAATTATAATCTAAGTTCCATTTGATCTTTGTTAAAAATACTTGTTAATATCTCGTTCAGGAGTTGACTCTCAAACTCCCTCTTGGCGAATCGTTTTCTTCGTAAGATTTTGAAGATGCAACATGTGACGTTCTCATCTAGCTTGGACCTTGTTCTGTCTCCCATTATGTGTACGTTTCGGATCATGATGTTCTCCTTTTATAAGTGCTATTTTGTAAAGGCTCATTAATTTAATTTGTAAGATAATGTGTACAGTAAATAGTTCATCAGGTAAAGAATTCAGTAAAACTTCTTCTGGTTCCTTTTATCAGTGTTGTAAGAGTTGACCGCAGTACTTTTGCTTACAGCGCGTACTTGGTATTAGAATTTCAAAATGGCAGGGGAACTCGGGAAAAGAGAAAGCATTGAGCATTTTTTCCTGGAGGCTAAAGTTTCAAAAAATTAAAAATTTGAAAAGAATAGCAGAGAGGTCTGTGGTCAGTTTTAAAACAGGAACTTCATTTTTTTTCTTTGATGTCTATTGGTTGATCACCAATGGGGAAAGCCAGGGAATTTTTGGTACGTCGGTAATCGTTAACCTGTAAAATTTCGAGAATTTCTACTCCTGAAGTGTTTTGAAAATGCACCCATTCAAGGATGTCCTGTGATAGCATTAATTTAATGTGACTGAAGTTGGCTTATGAAACTCTTGTTTCAGCTTCTCGTCTGCTATGTATATTTAACAGACTTTTCATTTTCATTTTGGTACCTATGTCATGCGTTATTTTCAGCTATAGAAAATTTTTTGATCTTTTAAATTCTTTTAGTGTGTATATTATGCCCTGTATTTATGCAGCAGAAACTGAGTTTCTCCCGTATTCCAAACTTTATAGTCCCTTAAAACATTTTTCAATGGCACACATTTTTTTACCTCAAGTCTGATGTAAAAATACGATTTTTCATGCTGTATCATCGTCTTTTGTCCTTCTTCTCTACAAAAGGGGAGAAGGATACCCCCTAGATCTGCCAGTGAAATGCTTGTATTTAAGAACAGGGAGGCAAACTTCAGATAACATTCTATGTAAATGCTACTCAAATCACTCGAAAATTGATCGATCATTCGAGCAGTGGCAATTCTTACAAGTTGAAAGCATTGTTTAAATGTGTTCCATTTAGATGCATGTTAATGGCTGGTGAGCCAGCCTATCTCACCCAGAATCGACGTATTCAATAGATCTTAAGGGAATACTAATTGTGACGCCAACTCGCTGGAAGCGATGCTCAGCATTCAAGTCTGTAGTGTAACTCCTACTTTCCTACTTCTAATGACACTCTTGCCGTTGGTAGATTTCAATGAGATGTCAAAGATGTTTTGACTTCGTCACTCTAATTATTTTGACTTTTCAAAAATGATAAACTTTGGACCATCTCAATGGGCCAAATCAATTTTCCTTGTATCTAAGAGTAATTATCTTGAACTTTAATAGCCAGTTTGTATGACCGTTTTACACCATCGTTATCGTTGCTCTTTTGATGTAAGGTCGTATCTCAATTTCCTTGTGAGCCCTTTTCTTTGTATAATTCTATGCTTTTTGGGGCTCAAGTGGAAACAGGGATACGCCTTCGTGTGAGAGGTGCAACGGTATGTGTACTAAGTATCATAAAAATTCTCCTTCTCAATGAAACAGTTTTTTATTGAATATCATTCTGAAACAAAAAACTATACATACTTTCGAGACTAATTTGAAACGGTGTTTTCCTATCTTATTTGTTTAAATATTTGGATTTTGCCTTCAAGTTTATTCAGTTCCCTCATCAAGACTCAACGAGAGAGTCATGTATTTATGTTCTCGCCACAAAGAGAAATGACAAACCTAAAAAAACCAGAAAAAAAAAATCGCTGTCTTTCACGAATGCTTCTAGAATTTGTTAAATAATTTTCTTTTCCGCATATTTTTTCGTGAAGAATAATATGATACTAATTTTTTGCGCTTCAAGCCAATCTTGGCCGAAGGACTTGCTTTTGAGGCCTTATTGCTTGTGTTTCTATGATACTTACATACTTTATTTTGTACTTTTTAGTTGTAAGAAAACTTTTTTTGTATTATTATTTTTTTAAGGTTTCCAAAAAGTATTAAAATTAAAAGTTGTCTATTGAAATTTCTCGCAGTTATTCTTGTTTACTTGAAATCTTGGTTAGGAAGCAGGTTTTATAATCCTTGAATTTGCAATGGGCCTGTTGCAAACTACTTTTAAAGCAGAATGAAGAGTTGTTTCCTACAGGTAATGCCTCAAAAATCACGATGAGCGCATCGGCAAAGTCTGAAATGCACTCATAAATTCACAATCTGCGTAAGAAATTTGCGGTATTTTGAGCTTCCCGCTTCAAAATCGATACTACTGCACAGGTGAACATTTTGTTAGAGGAGTCGCTCCATCGTCGGCAATATTCATCATGGGCGACGCTTGTGCAGTTCCTCGCGTAATTCGAGGAGAGTTCCAGGTCAATTAAGGCGGGCGCGGAAAATATGAACGTAAACACGCCAATTGTTATCTGGTTTAATCCTGTTCAGGTGTTAGCTCGTCCCATCACACGTGTTTTGGCGGACTGGCGTCGGCCATAATGAGTATTGCCGCCAATGGAACGACTCCTCTAACAAAATGTTCACCTGTACCGTAGTATCGTTTTCAAAGCGGGAAGCTCAAAAAACCGCAAATTTCTTACGCAGATTGTGAAGTTATGAGAGCATTTCAAACTTTGCCGATGCGCTCAACGTGATTTTTGAGGCATTATCGGTAAGAAACAACTCTTAGTTTTGCTCTAGCAAAAGTTTGCATCAGGCCCATTTGTCCAGTGGTCTATTAAAGCACGATTTACATTAATTAACATAGGAAAATTGAAAGTATGAACTGTTCTCATTTCGGAAAATGTCATCTTTAATTCTGGAAATTAAACCATTAACAATGAACAGGAAATAGTTATACAAAATCAATCTCATTCAGCATATACTTCTTAATTAAGTCCTTGTCTATTCCATCTTTTTCTGAGGTCTCTTTGGGCTTGGGTGAAGCTAGAGCAGTTAAAATTTTCTGAAATACAGAAAAAATAGAAATCATAAGGGGCGCACAATTTCAGTATATAGTATGAGTGTCGAGATGTGGAAAAAATAATGAAACAATAAAATAAGGAAAAGATAATAAACGAAAAGGTAAAGTCTCATTCCTAAAGTTAACATTAGTCGCTCAGCAATTCACAATTCTCTGAACTTACCTATTATCATTTCCTGGCTTGCTCTTGTAAAAATTAAAAAAGAAGAAAAAAAGCTTTGGTACAGCTCAGCTTTACAGGTGATGTCTTATAGACGCAGAGTGCAGTGAAAGGAAAATGATGGAGAGAGAATGGAGTAAGAGAGTTCACCATGTTGATTATGCGTTTAAAATGAGTTGGCATTATTCTCTCAGTTAAGAGCTGTTCGATGTCATGACTTAGAGCCAATTTCCATCACCAAAAAAAAAAAAAAAAAAAAAAAAAAAAAAAAAAAAACTCAACTCTATTTGAATTTATATCAAAGCAGTAACCCAATTGAAAACTTTGACACAGATAAGCGCTTTTTTAAGTAGACAATCTTTTGATGAGTATCAATTTAATATTCAAGAAAACAGTTCCCCTAAGCTAAAAATAAAATCATCAAAAATTTAACAATGCATAAGGCACAGGGGTGTAACGCAATGGTTGAAGAAATGAATACTCTTAATTAAGTATACAATTTCCTCTACAAAAATGAAGATTGCACTAGTAAGGAAAACAGGTTTTCAAAACCACTAAAAATGGTAACTACAGTCTTTGATTATTTGAATATTCTCTCAGTCTGCTACAAAAGTATTAATAAATGAACTATTTCATTCAGCAATAATTATTGTTGGTTAAATACATGCTAAGGCTTCGAACAGGGATAATCTCCTTTTTCTACTAAAACTTTGAGGTGGAACAGTGTGTATTACATTTCCAAAGAAATCTAACAGATTGATAACTCTAGGGTCATCCAAAAAATATTTTTACTATCTTGTACTTTCTCGGCTAAAGGAGATATATTGGTTAAAAGTTAGGAGTCATGCTTACTCTTAGCGTTATGTGTGGCCCAAGATTAACATAAAGGACGAGAGGTTCGGCAGGAAACTCAATAGAGCCTAGACCACTTGTTGCAGTGTTCTCACCTCTTGGAATAAAAGCCGATAGCACAAAGTTATCCGATTTTTTTCTTTTAAAAATGAAGGTTGTTAAATTTATTTTGACCCGTACAATCTCAACTTCATGAGCAACTTGTGAGTCTTATTAATGATATTCAGAAAAATTGAAGGGAAAAAAAAACATGTAAGACACATCTTGTATGAAGTATTGAAAATCTAAGAAATCCAAGAAAATCCTTTACTGTAAAATAAGGAGTAGCCATAAAATAGGGCTTACATTAAAGCTGAGAGTGTGCTTGACTCCTGACTAAATTATTTTGATTGTTCGCCTTCAGTTCGGAGAATATTAAATAGAGAAACTTCATTCTAGGATGACCTCATAAGGTACTGAAGTACATTTAGAAGAAAAATTAGAGTCCTACCATTTTCATGAGAATTCAATTTGAGGTATATCATACTCCAAAAAAAAAAAATAGATGAATAAATACATACAAAATAAAATGAAACTAAAGAAAATTGAGTACAGTTAAAAAAACACGAAATTGTACAAGAATAAGTACCTAATTTGGAAATGCAAGAAGCTGCACTATGTATTTGAATTAGCAAACATCCATGACTCAAATGTTTTTGGCCTCAGTCAGCAACTAGTGCAATCCATATGAACTCTAATTCAACTGCGATAAAAAATAATATTTAAATCCAAGCGATCAAACTGGACCTTTTTCGTATCCAACTAGACTTATCCATAAATTCACAATGATGTATACAATTACTTGAGGATCATAAACAAAGGAAAGTGAATGTTTGCTCCACACTGACAAAATTTGAGTCCGTAGCTGTCTTACATGTAGACAGAGTATTCTTAAGAAATGTATTCATTATGATTTTAGCAAAAACCGAAATAAAATTTTAAATAAAAACTTTCAATGGAAAACAAATTAACAAGTCACATTTGTAACATAACGAAGGAAGTTGTCTAATTCATTGATGTGAATTGATCCAACTCAGAAATTCAAGATTAAAGGCAGCAAAGTAAGAAAAACGGAATGCTTGACATTAAGGGAAAAAAACCAGCAACGTTTTCTAAAACCTACATTCATACCTACTCCAAACCTGCACTCAAATATTCATGGATGAAAGGGGCAATCAGCTGAGTAAATTACTTTTTCACCCGCATTAAATCCAGAAATTAAAGCCAGGCACAAAAAAGGTAGAAAATAAAATATTTTAGATACATAAGTATTCTTATACGTCGAGTTTCCTAAGTTCATAAGAAGTCTCGTGCAATAAAATACTTTTGACAAGAAACTTTTGGCAAAAATCTTTGAAAATTTAAAATATTAAAAATAGATTACTTTTTATACTATGATGAAGGTTTCACAAAGGTTCACGAATTACGCGAGGTTTTCACAGCTTTGTAGATCAAAGTTCCCAACTTTTCCAGGTTAACTTTGACTAATCAAATATTGTTGTCCTAGCTCAGAAAATACCACAGAAATGAGGGGAAAACATCAAAAACAAGTAAAAAAGGAAAGATCATATTGCTGAAACAATACAGGGAATGACAGTGGTTGATACACATATATTTGATCATTAGTAGGTACTGTGCTTGCTGTAACCAAGTAAAAAATAGATTTTGGTACGATTTGGTTTATCAAGTAACTGGCCCATTGGCTGGTAGCTCAATGATCCTCTGTCGTGCTCATCTGAATGAGAGAGCGAACAAAATTAGAATGATTTTGCTTACATCGGACATTCAAGAATATTCTCTCATTGGTTTTAAATGCTATTATTTTACGAATCAAAAAACTTAATACCTCATCTTAATCAGAAAATGGGACATTACTTTGAGCAAGGGGCCAACAAGAAAGTTTAAAAACGAACCTATAATTTTGTAAGGCAGCATTTTCGAGGCAGATCAGAATCGCAACCTTTCTAATTTAGAACTTGTTGTGCGTAATCTTTTTTTCTCTTGAAAAAAAAATGAGAGAATGAGCCAAAGTTTAGCTCAAAAGGCACTTTGATTAATAAAAGATCAAAGCTGGATTTGAGACTATAGCAATTTAAAAGCAATCAAATTGAAGGAATTGAATTACAATCATACAATACAGAGAAGTGTCCTCCTTCATAACAGTCTCAAATTTTGGAGGGGAAAACAGACTTAAATGGAAGAAGGACCAAAAAGAGAGGAATAAAGATGACATCGGAGCCGATGGAACATGCAAACTTTCCGAGTTCATGCAAACCTACAAAGCATATAAAGCCAAAATATCCTGAACATTTTCACCTTAGTACGCTGAGAGGAGGCTCTACTTATTGATATTAATATGTTGCAGGCAAATAATCAAATCAGGCACCTTGTCCAATATTTTACACTCAGGTTGAAACACTGATTCCTCCGCTAATTTTGGAAGAAATAATTATTAGTATCCAGATAGGAATTATTTTCAAAATTTGCATCATTTTATAGTTCCTGCTTTTTAGCTCAGAAATGAACAACCATTTTATAAGACAGCATTTTTTAAAATACTGAGTTTTCACAATTATAACGGTTGAAAGTAAATAAAGAGCATACTGAAAAGGAAAAATGCAACGATAGTTTAGGGTTTGATGAATTCTTGCCTTCAAAATATTCAAAATATAAACTCTTTGTAAAAACATGTGAAACTTCGTAAACTTTCAAAATTAGACTATTTGCCCAGGAATTTTATAAGCTGCCTGATTTGGCTATATGCCTGCAATAAATATATGCTCGTTTACTGAGGAATCTTTGAATTTACCTCCGAAATGGGCTCTTCACAAAGACATAATCCAAATAACCAGCATTGGAGAGAGCTTCCTCTAAATATTTTTCAAAACTGACTTCAACAAAACAGAGCTTGATTCAAAATAGTTAGAGAGCTTTCAGACAGGGTAAAATGTGTACTTAGTTAATGTACATTTTTTATGATAATAACAGAAGGTAACATTAACATAGTCATGGCATGGAATTCTGTAATTTCACTGGAAGCATAACCTACAAGCGGTCAACGCTACAGAGACTTTCCATTATTATGCGATGTGGAGAACTGATCACCGGTGAGAGATGGATACAATGATTGTTGAGATGATGATTGAAGAGATGATGGTTGTTGCGATGATGACGGTAAAGATGGAGGAAGATTTGACGGTGGAAGATGATGAGAATCAAACGCTACTTGATTCGAGAACCCCTTCAAGGCACCTTTACCAGCATTCTTCAGACCTTTTTTGGCCAGACCTTTGGCCGATAGGCCTCTCATATTTGAACTTACAGTGATTGTGTTTCCTACAGTAAAAAGAGCATCCTCTGTCGCTTGGCCTGTTGGTTGTCCATATCTGAAAAAGTTGAATGCAACCATTAGCATACAATATTTTAGGTCCTCAACGGACCAAGTTCATCAGAAAGGAACCAACCCACATTTGTGAAAAAATTGAGTTGAGAATGTTGTTGAGTTCCACTAATCTTATACTCCCTTGCAAAAAACTCTGAGTCGAGAAAAAAAAAAATAGTCTAGATTAAAAGGGGTTGAAGTTTATTTTCTACATTCAGCCTTATGCAGGAATAAAACTTCAAACCTCATTTTTCTCAGTTTCAACTTTATGTGGCTTGGTTCCTTTCTGTAAAACAAGGTCAAAATAGACTCTCAAAAACCACATGAGAATTTTCTCGTTAAAACAAGATTCAACAAAGCATTAAATGTGTAGAATAAAATGAAAATGACTTTGTGCATTTCTTAAGTATTCACAATTTCAACACTGAGCTTAAAAATGATCTTCAGCTTGAGACGAGAGACAAAGAGCTAATTAAATGAGCCCCATGTATTATGGGTGGGAAGCTGTACAACAAATTACGTAACGGCCAAAATTAAGCTGTCTGAGACCGACGATGTATCTTTTAAAGCAAGCCATAGACTAATGACGGACGGCTGTGATTACACCATTAAAAAGTATCTAGAGTCTAAGATTTCAACAATTTTTAAAATTTTCCAAAAATGTGAGCTACGTTTATGTGAGCTTTCAAAACTTGTACCATGGCCTTACGGCAGAAATATATGAAATTATTATTATTGATAAATAAATAAATTACATGCGTTTTAGATGCAGCTTTTGGAATCACCATATACAAAAAAAAAAAAAAAAAAAAAAAAAAAAAAAAAAAAAGATAGTATCCAGTTCTCATTATGCAAAACTGGCAATTGATTCAAGTGACCAACTGACTGTTTCTACTTTTCAGAATAGGAGGTATCACAAAGAAAGGAAGAGGAGGTAAAGATTGAGAAAAATTGCTGTAAATCTAATTGTGGTAGCTGAATCAGCCTAGAAAGGCACAGATGGTGAAGTTACTTTGTAGAGGTAGAAAAAGAGAAGTAAAAAACAAAACTGCATGCAAAATGAGCTCAGACTCATCAAAGAAGTGGTCAAAAATTTCTGAAAAATTCAATTGCACAATTGGACCACACTTGGCAAAAAGCAACCAAGTCACAACAGCTATTGCAAAATTAAACAGGGCGTTTAATTTTGTACAAGAGAGCGTTTACGCAGATTTCTTTGAAAATTTTGAGGAATTTGCTTTGCATAACGCAAAAAATTTACTGAAAATTGCACAAAAATCCGCACAACCATTTTCATGTAGAAAATTGAATGAGCCAATTCAATTTGGCAACAGCTGCTGTGGCTTGGTTCCTTTCTGCTTAAAGCGGTCCAATTGGTTTCCTTAATATCATTTATTCAAAACAAACGAAATTATGCAACATGTTTCTCGTAGAGGCTCTGGATCAAGTGAACGGAACCTAGGCTCAGAACAAAATATCCTAGATGGATTAATCCTGATGGGCCACTGCCTATTGAAAAAAAGCTAGGAATAGATTTGTACTTACTTGTGTTCAACAACTTTGACGGTGTTGCTGGTTAAACTTTGCCCTAGGATCGAGGCGGCTGTCTCTAAGCCTGTGCTCACGGTTGCGATCCCCTCGACAGCGCTTGACGCCACTGTCATGAAACTACTCATTTTTTCTGAAGCTGCATTGTTGTCCAGCCCTGTTGCACGAGAGAGTAATTTTGAGCCTCCTTTGTGAATATGAGGAGCTAAGTACGTTCCTAGTTCTTTCGTAGCAGAGCCTAATGAATTTACTGTAAAATATAAAACATAGAAAAATAAAATTCATCAACTTGTACATAAAAGGGTGTTATTCTCAAGTTCTAGTGAGTTCAAAATTCAGATATGATTAAGTTAACCAAAAATGTTCTTTTTTGTTCTAAATCGACTAACTTTTTGTCAGAATTTAGGAGAATCTTTGCAGAATTCTAAAGAAGAATTCACATTCCGAGAACGAACCTCTGGACAAGGTATGAATTAAAGTACTTAACAACATGTTCTTCCTTTAAAACTGCACGAGGAACACAAAACACACAACAGAAAGTCTGGAAACCTATTCCCAGAAACATTACGTATATTTACAATTATCAAAGTGGTAAAATAGTGCTGAGTCCATACGATTTTACTGGGAGAGCAATGCTAAAAAGTTAAAAAATTTCCATTCAGAGTCATAAAGAAGTTGAGTTCTAGGCTTTTGCTTTGAGCTTTTTATTTTACAATTAACATTGTCTAAATGGTAAAAAAACAAATGAAGTCATCTGTATCATCAACCATTTGTATTATCTCCATTTGATCTGCGTTAGAAGTACTTGTTAATATCTCCTTCAGAAGTTGATTTCCGAACTTCTAGTTGGGCGAATCATTTTTCACATTAGATTTTAAAAAGAAAAGAGGTGACAATTATTTCTTGTTTAAACCTTGGTTAAAGGCCCATTCCCCTCCTCTTCCACATGAGCAGTCGAGGGACTTGCCAAAGTGTTAGGCTTGAGTTTGGAAGAAAGAGAACAAGGTAGATTTACACAGGTATGGACAAGTTGAAAATTTCCCATGAGCCTCAGTATGTGTCACATGACTACGTGACGTAGGTTAAGGGGCCTGTTTTTTAATTAAATTACAATCAAATTAACATTCAAACGTTTGTGCGTTTAAACGTTAAAATTAATATCGCATTATCAAAATTGTGCAAAAAATCCCACAAAATTTTGACAAATGATAAACCGAACATAATAAATCAAAATAATCAAAACATACAAAATGGCGGAAGTTAAGGGGCCTCTGGAGAGCCAATCAGGGGCCAGTTGTTTAGTTCTGTCCATACCTGTGTAAATCTACCTTGGAAAGAGAAGGGGTCCCAGAGCGGATAGTCAGACCTATATTTCTTCAGATTTGACCAGATACTTCTGCAACGTCAACTTTCATCCCTCATAAACTTTGAACAGTGTTGCCTTACGAGAGTAAACAATTCGTTTTCACTTGTTATCAAACAAAAGACACATATACAAGTTTAGTCTTGGTGCAAACTCAAAACTACAATAATTGCAATTTTTTTTTTTTAATATATTTTGAAATATCAGAAAAATGCGTCAAGCACAGCTATGGTGTGAGAGCCAATGATTGTACTTTTCAAAATCATAAAATACACGATTTCAGATGAGTTAGCACAAATCAGGAATAATTACATTTCACTCATTTGCGAGATAGTGAGCTAAAAGAGTCTCACAGGGCCCCCTTAAGTTTATGGAGCATCAGCAAATTTTTAAAACAGCGTCTTAAATAAAGTATAGTGAAAGCTTGCTAAGTCGAACTACAGTTAGGACGAAATGTCGCTTAAGTTGAATTTGTTTTCGGTCCCTAGACATGTCCACGTGTTAAGTGGAGAATCGGTTAAGATGAATTGCCGCTTAGGTTGAATTTTTTTTTTGGTCCCTGCACAATTTTACTTAGCGAGCTTCCACTGTGTAACTATTTACTAATTGAGTATAAATTCAAAGAAAGTCCAAGATGGAAATAAAAATGGGATACTTCATGTCAGGTTTTGATTTTTTCTATCCTTTTAAACATCCTGGAAAAAGGGCATTGACAAAGGATATTGTACTTACAAATAAATCCTGAGACATTAGCGGCAGTCCCAGTAACATTTCGGGCTGTTTTCAAGCCTGCTGCAACATTTGGATTTACGGGTTGTCCTGCAGGATCTGGAGACGGTGCTAATCGTTCTAAGAGTTTGGGAGTTTTGACATTCAAAAAGTAACTGGCTTTTTCTGCTCCCTTGATGAGACCAGACGAAACATATGACGTACCTAAAATAAGTAAAAAGTATTGTAAGTAGCTAATGCTTCCAATCTGAAAGTTGTCTAAGCAAGTTATTAGGTCTGCATCATTATTAGCTTTGACTTGGATACACTTGAGCTTCATTGAATGCAATCATGAAAGGTGATCATGTTTGAGTAAGCAAGACCATATACACGCATACAGAAAAAGAAGGAGGTGTTTGCATCTTGAGGATTGTGTACCCTGTGATGTAGGTCGGTACAACCCGGTCAGCAAAATCCGGAATTCGAAGTATGAAAAACGGAACATAACGTCTGATTTTTTTGTTTAAATCAACTCATGATATAATTTAAAACTCTTTATGTAGTATGCATTTTTTCCATAAACTACACCATTTCCAAGAAAATCAATGATAAAAATCGCTGTACCAACCTACGTCATCAAAAAAATTCCAAGATGCCCGAAATGCAACCACCTTTTTTTCTCTATGGTACACTTGTATTATGTTGGGAGGCAACACTTGCAACAGTATCTGAGAACAAGCAACGATCGTATTTTGTTCAAAGACGTTTTGCATTGTTGGGTACAGGGCTCACTTGACAGGCAACTGGGAGAGGCAAAAACCCAGCCTTTTTTTTTTCTTTCTTATTTTGTGATATTTTTTTCTTATTTTATGAATCAATGTTTGACATAGGAGATTGAAAATTTGCTATGAGAATGAAAAAGTTACAAGCATACCTTTTTCTATATAATTAGAGACGACATCACTTGAAAGTGCCCTAGTCCTTACATCTGGAGGATGAAGGATATCATCTAACAATGATATTAGTTGTTCTCTTGCTTCTGCTGGTACGATCACACCAATCGCTTCTCCTACAACAGATGAAAGTAAACATTTTAGTAACTCCAAGAGACAAATTTTGTGACACCTTTGAAAAACAAATTCTTTAGGCGGATTAAAGAATGAAAAATAGAGAATCAGCACAATTAGAGGCCATATGATAATTGTGAGTGCTCAATTGTATATAAATAATTGATGGTAAATTTTTATTTGTTAGAGCTGCAGCCAATTTTTGCTACAGTTAAAATGAAGGGTGTTTCTGAGAACAAATTCGCTAAAAAATTATGATGCAGAAACTGATCAAGGCTGAAAGTGGTGTAAATGCCTTTTCTGAAATTGTTTAGGTTTTAAGGAATTTCTGTCAACGAAGTGCTGCCAATTTTAATATTCCATGTACTTGAAACTTAATCTGATTTGACTCCTGGCACTCATGTATTCTGAAAAATTTTGCACTTACAAAATGAGAGCATCAGCAGATACTTCATTGCAGATGTTGACAAGAGATCGATGATTCTGTGATTAACAGCGATTTCGTCAACCTTTACATACACGCAATGTATTGCCAACCAAAAACTTATTTTGAACAGTAATGTACTGCTCTGTTACAGTATTTTTGTATAATTGTATTTTTAAACAAATGATAACCTTAAATTTTCCTGAATTTTGCTGATATTGCGATGTTTGTCATATTAAAATCCACCGATAATATGAAATGATTATAAGTAAACTTTCTCCCTGTTTCCTCAATGAACCAATGATAATTGCTTGGCATTTCGATTTTTAACATCAGGAAATGAGTTAAGGACTTTTTAAAGGGTTCAGAGTTACTGATTTTTGTAAAAAAAAACAGTAAGTGCGGCAGGGTCTGATGAAATCATAAGTCAATTGGTGACTGAAACTTACCTTCAATCTCAGAGATTGTGTTTGGAAAAATAAATGCTCCATAGTTGGTAAGGATGTACGGTGAAACGCCAGGCATGAGAGGATAAATCCAATCCCCAATCTGGAGCAAAAACTGAGGAGAATCATTGTCTATTCCTGGAAAAGGTGTAAAAAAACTTAGAACAAGATAGACTTTGAAACGATACAAGTACATACTTCAACAGAACAACATGGTTACAGGGAG
Organism: Bemisia tabaci; assembly: GCF_001854935.1. Lineage (NCBI taxonomy): Eukaryota > Metazoa > Arthropoda > Insecta > Hemiptera > Aleyrodidae > Bemisia > Bemisia tabaci. The sequence goes on along the minus strand of NW_017547142.1, from coordinate 3,974,165 downwards.
TTGTGATAATAGACTCTTAAAATTTTTAAGACTTAAACAAAATTCCCGAGTTTACTAAAAGTTGAATGCACAGGTATAAACTCTATCAACTTTCTCTTGATCAACTTGATACATCACCAGAAATTTAAGCCACTTAATGATCTAGGGCGGTTTAAGCCTTGAACAGAAATTTTTGTCATCTATACACATTAGTCAGACATGACGTTTTTTACACGTAAAATTTGTTGAGACTTTTGGCTTAGAATGGACTATATAATAGAACGACCTTTAACAGCTCAAGGTAATATCTTATTGCTTAGAATCATGCTATGAGTGCAAATTGTAGAAAAAAGCAGTGAGGTGAAGGAAAAATATATGTGCGTGCTGATAAACTAAAAATGATAGAACACTACTATGTAAAACAGGAAAATGGATTACTTAAAAATAATGTAAGGTTATTCCCTGATGACTATTAAAAAAATAAGTTCGTTTTGAGAGAAAGAAAAGAGATCTTAGACTGTACATAGGTAAAAAAAATCCTGAAATTGTGAAAATTGACGTTTTTAGGGTAACACTCTCCAGTCACAGAGGATAGGGATCTAGACTCCCTGAACTATCGACCCCTCCCCTGGTGATGCCACTGATCTCAGTACACAAAGGTAAATGTTTCGGGTGAGAGATTTTGTGAGATGTTAGAGTTTAAATTATTGAAAGAGAGCTCTATCTTGTATCTCCACAAAATCGTATGTTTGGTTTCAGAGCTAATAGGGGGCTAAAGTTGGTTGATGGGACAATAATTGTGAATGAAGAAAATGTTAGAATAAAATTCTGAATATTTTCCCCTCAAAACTACACTCCTTAAACTGCAAACGTCGAACCACTATACCTCTAGTTTGGTTTGAAGTTTTTGGGGACTTATGTGCATTTTGGAGAAAACTAGGTTTTCTGGGAAGTGGTACAAAAATCTCAATGAGCCACCTGCCACGGATTGAACTGAAAGAATATTAACATAATTTCTCTTCAAATTCTTGCGTAGAAAACAATGAAAACTCAAAACATGAACTTTGAAAATCAACTTCTGAAATAGATAGTAACAAGTATTTTTGACGGATTCCATGGAAGTTGATTCATACAAAAGACATCATTTATATTTTTGCCATTGGACCAATGTTACTGTCTGTTTAAGAGTTGATTTAAAGACTTCTTGTTGTACCAATCATTTTCCTAGTGAAATTTTAGAGAGATAATATGTATGGTGGTGCTTCAATTTGTACCTTGTCTAGAAGCCCACTTTCAATTTTTAGTCACTTCAGTCTTTTCCCAATAGACTGTTACAAGTACATAAGTGATATATTATTAGCAGCAAAATTTCTGCTGGAGGATTACATGCAAAAAAAAGTTCTCTTTGTGGAAATATTTTCATCTGGCTGGTTTCCAATATATAACTTTTTGGAGTTATTTTACTGTGTTAGTAGAACGCTACGGGCAACTCAAAGATTTCAAGACATTCCGCATAATGCTTTGATAGCTCTCATTATGAATACAAATAGGTAGGAAAATTAAGCTTCTTGGAGTTTTCCACAGACAAGATTAGTATTGAAGATGACCTAAAGTGGGTGCGCAATTTTTCATGCATCAGAGATAAAACTAGCGATGAAGAGTGCGAGAAGAACGTAAGATGAAGCTAACATGCCCCTAGAAACAGCAGAGATAGCCAGACCGAAGCTTTTTTGTGGCTCATTCCAAGAATTGAAGCTAAAATTGTGTATTAAATGTCATTTTGAGAGAGAGAAACACCGGAGCACCATGATTAGACAGTTTTTTGGAGTCACTTGGCAATGAGCCTGAAAAGCTCACCCTCTTCTTCATCATCGTCAGCATGGCGTTCGGTTTTACTCAGTTTGCGCTCCTTTTTCCTGGCGATTTTTTCGTACTTCCTCTCGATTTTTTCGATTTCTAGCTGTTTTTTTTGATCGAGGTCTAACTTCCCACGGTGTTTGTGTCGTCCTCTAGAGCTCACGTGCGAGCTGGTACTGACTTGCGAACTGGATGCGTCATCCTCAGGATCGCTATCGGATTTCCCGCTTCGACTGCTACGATGGCTATGCCGATGTCTGTGGCCTAGACGTAGATGCCGGGGTCTTTTATGAGCATCACGATGCTTAGTCTTCGGTGAGTCTAAACGAGTGGTAGATGAAACATATATTAGTGGTTGTTCTGTGAGGTATCGAGAGGTATTCCACAGGTAAATTGTTCGCCTCCGTAGTGACTCTTAATTTCAACTGATGAAAACTTTGGATTGGTGTAACTGTGCATACTAGTGGTCATAAAGCTAAGGGAGGTTCGCAATTTCTATCTCTAATAAGGAGCAAAAAATAATCAAACAACAAGGAGTAGGGTTTGTGAAGAAGTGATAAGGGTGTAACGCTCTGAAAATATTAAATGTCTGTTAGGAAGATTGCACTTTTTTGAAAGCACTTTTTTGCAGGTGTTGTTAACATTCTATAAAATCTGAGCACAGGCAATATCAGAAAAGAAAAAAGGATAAAAATAAATTGACACTTAAGAGACAAAACGGCTCACATTCAATTTTAAACATGTCGGAGAGGAAAGTTCCAAATACTATTTGTCATTCGAAATACAAAACAGATGAACAGTACGCATATCATTTGATGGCAGATTTGCTAAGGAATTTAATGAGTGAAATTTCCTAACACTTGAAAATATACAAAACGGTTAAAAATTGTCACTTCAAAGACCGCGAATGCAATATTCTTGTTTAAGTCGTCAAACACAATCTAGAAAGCAAATGAAGGTGATTTAATGATTTGTTCCTACAACTCTCATAATTTTCCTTGAAACATCCCAGTTTTAATAACTTTTTGAAGTTCCTTGACATTTTCTAGTTTGTGCTGACTGTAGCAACCCTGCAATGGTAATGATGCAAAATTGCATGTTAGAAAAAGTCTATTGTTTTGCTGTTTCACACCACAGAGAATGCTAACCTCTACTTGCTGTCCATATTATTTAAACAGTATTTTTTCTTAATCAATAAAACGCCAACTTTAATGGAATTGATGGATTAAATGGGAGGAATAAAACAAAAAAATTTACAGCAGAGCACAACAACAACTTGAAAGGTTGCGGATCTTGAGAAAATATTTCTCTGATGTCAGTCAGGCTTGCAATTTTAGGGAGGCATCACACAAATAATCATCTAAAAAAATGTGAATTAAAAAGTAGTTATGAAGCTGATAACACAAAATGAAGAGGAGAAAAATTACGACAATTAATCAAGGCCAAAACTTGCACAACACTCAACACTTCTACTTCAGCTTTGAAAATAAGCTTTACCTAATTAAAAAACAATGAATGATAAAAGAAATGAGACTTACTCAAAATGTTTAGAATGCTCAGTCTGTCAGTGCCAGTTGTTGCGCAGACATTGCCTTCAGGGGTAATGTAGTATACTTCAACATTGTTGACCGTATACACTATTTTTGCTGATTGACCTTCACTCTCCATTTTTAAAGCGTTGAGGGCATCGTTCAGTTGTGCGTATGTTAATGAATCATCCTCGTTACCATTGACCGCTGAGGCCTCGTTTGAGCGGTTCGCCTCAGCATGCTTTTCCGGATTTGCAGGAGGTTTCTCCTGAGGGGATGGCGTTTGAGGTATTTTCCAGGCGGAAAAGCCCCCGTTCATCGGAGGGCCGGAGGACGAAGGGCCATCTAATGATGATGTGGCTGGAGGTGGACAGGAAGAAGAGGATACTGCAGGAGGGCTCCAAGAGGGAGGCTGAGAGGGGCCTGCTGAGGGATCAGATGTTGAAGGTGTTGACGGGAGACGAATTGCCTCCTCATAAGATGGCGGAGGAGCCAAATCAACCGCTGCAATTGCCGATTTGACCGCTGATAGCCGACTTTCTATATCTTTCCTGAAATGATACACGATTACCATGAGAAGATTTTAAAAGCTGGTTCAAACACTTGAACAGTTCATACGCTACAGGAGAAATTTGAATTATTGTACAACATTGGTTCTGGTGGTCAGCACTGCAGCGTTCTAGTCAAATGATACCACCAGTCTCCATAAATATTCCAAATGTTATTTCTTTCCATGTAATATTCGGTATTTTTTTGGACAGTCTAAAAATTAATCTAATCATTGTTGAAATGAACCGCGCTTCGTCTGCAAACCTGGACTGAATAATCTGTTCAGTTAGATCATTCCAAAATTGATTCATGGCTTTTACTGCGAGTAAATAGACATTCTAACTATAAGTTTACAGGAAATATTCGAACAGCAAAAATGTTAAGAATTTGTTAAGACTAGGTGTCATGATTTGTAAGAGAATTTTCATTTTGGAAGACTAGTCACACTCCTTGCTACTTATGTTTTTTTGAGATTTTTTTTCCTACTCTTTCATGAGAGTCGAGTCTGAAACTGGAAACAGGAATGAATTCAAGATATATTCACAAACTGATTGCGGTGGACGCACGGGTCGTGAGTATGTTGGAGTTTTTTAACGCATGTTGGCGAAAAAAAACTCCAGCAGACTCACGACCTGTGCGTCCACTGCAATCAGTTCGTGTAAAACCGCCTTGCAAGGCTTATGCGGAGCTGTTTGGATAATCGCTCACTGGATGGCGCAAGTTTACTTGCCTCCAGCATCCGCTTGCCCGAGTCTCGGGCTGGTTTTCACGACCTCTCGAGCTTGGTAGCAGAAAATTCGGGAGGCTGCACTGCATTGAAGATTGGCCCAAATTGGCCGAAACGCGTCTGCAGTTGCCTCCTTGAATGGACGTAACTAGTGTTGCACCAAACAGCATATCTCTTAGAGGGAAATTTGTGCTCGGATGAGCTTTTCCCTCTGTAATGAGAATTTCAGCTTAATGCTGAATTTTTAACACCTGTTGGCGAAAAAAAAACTCCAACATACTCAAGATATATTGGCTGCAGGAAAAAAATTATGCTTTAAAAATACTTAATTATGATAAAGTAAAATAAAAATATGGTATAATGCAAAATAAAATTGAAATTAGATTTCTTTGCTTTTTAATTTTGCTAATATTTTATTCATTCAGAATAATGTATTTGAAAATGGAGAAACTTTAATTTGCAAAAAAATTAGGACACACTTTAGCGAATACTCGGAAAAAAAGATGCTTAAGTTGTGTTCCTTCTTCATTTTTAGCAGGGTGTAAGAAGTCTACACGGTTGGATTTAATATCCAGCTTGCTGACAATACAAACTCACCTTGATTTTTTCATTTTTTGTAGCATGACGCATGCTTTCTCCCAACTCAGGTCCGGGTTTGACGGGCATTCTACTCTTAGTTCAAATGCTTTCTTCAAAAAATCTAGTCCCTCTTCATAAGAATCAGCAGCCTGGAAACAGATTAACAGAGATTAAAAGTAAATCCAAAAACTCCGAGGAGTGTTAACTGGACGGAGGAGTCGAAAGGCTGGTCTAACAAAACAAATGCAAGTTAAAGAATTGCTTGACGAACTTATGATTAGGTCTTCTGACTTATGTTTTTGAACTTCTAGTTTTTTATAAAGTTTTTGAATCTAAAAGCGTAATACTTGCGGCAACTACAACTTCCTGGTGCTACCTATTTAAAACCTAGTAGAGTTAGCACTTCCAATTTTTTCAGCCAGCACCCTGGCAAAAGCCTGTATCATATGATGAAAGTAGGTAGAGCTCTCAAAGTAGCGTCATGTGGGGTCACGTGACACCACTACAGGCTATATATCAGAATTTCCGATCCAGCTCGTGTGCTTGGCCAGATTCTTTCTGCATTCAGGTGTGCATATTATACAGGGTATGAGTATTATACAGGATGTATCAGACCACCCATACCAGGCTTTTTGCTCAGTTATTTCAGGTCAAGCAAGGAAGGAAACATTGCAGTGTGCAGTTTAAAAGAGAGCTGGTCCAAAAGGAATCTGAATTTCATGGTCCTAAAGCCCTCCCACCTTCAAACTCCATTTGGAGGATAGAAGAAGGCTCCTGATTTTAAAAGTCGAGATTCTCGGCAAAATTTTGGAATTATTCTGTCAAAATCAAAAATTATGGTAAATCTAAACCTTAGTCAACACCAAGAGATCCAAAAGCGACCCATCTGTGTCTGAAATACTGACCTCATGAGATGGGGAAAAGAGCACCCTCCAAAATTTACCTCGTTACTAAATTGACGCAGAGGCTGGGAAAACAATCATTTTTCCCCAGTGATCAGCCCCCAGAAGCCCGAATTTGGTGTTCCCAAGGCTTCACTGATCAGGGGAAGGGGTACTGGAAAAAAAAGAATCTTAAATTTGCTGCCAAGAAGTATTTCTTCTTAAATCAAGAATTTTGCTGGTTAATATAAGCTACTTTTTTGCTTAACCCGAGCATTATTTTTCTTGAATCAAGAAAAAGTCAGCTTAAAGCAAGAAAAAGAAAATTCTTGGCGGCAAATTCAAGAATTATCACGATTGATCCAAGCTACTTTTTTTTCAGTGGGGGTGGGGGGCGCTAACCTTTCTCACTTTAAACTTGTACGATCCCTCTGTGCCCAATCATTGAAGCCTCAAAGGGCTTCGAGACCGTCAAAGTTGGATTCTTTGGAACCAACTACCCAAGAAATCATCTTTAAACCGAGCTCAATTTCAAATTAAAGTCAATTTGGCAACCCAGTGTTTTGGGGAGCGCTGCCCCAGTGTCCTTGTTAAATCTGTTTCCTTTCAAAAAAATTAAAAGGGCATTTTCACACACCTCAGCTTTTTTGTTGGCTGCTTCAAATTTGATACCTTCATCTATCTTCTTGTACGCTGCATCATGGAAACTTTTCAACGTCTCGTAGGTCGTTTTCCAATCCATCCTTGGTTCATCCATGTTCGTTACTGAAAAAAAAAGAAAAAAGGTTTTAAAAAATACCTATCTCGATGAGATAAACATCCCTCGAATATGGAAACAGTGAACAATCGAACGAAACAATTGGAACATAGCATCCTCCTGAGACAAAAACGTTCAGAACTTTTACGAGCCCTTGCTTTCGAAACACAGAAATTGGGGTGAACTGGGGTCAATAAACAATGATCGACCGCTTGAAAAGGTGAGAATTTCGACATCAAATAATTCAAATGGGTACATCGGCAATGTGACAGGGTTACCACAGAAATTAAAAAATTAAATTCCCTGACACATTTTGGTGAAATTCCCTGACACATTTTGGTGAAATTCCCTGAGTATTGAAGATGTGACGCGTGGGTGAAAAGGCATAATTGAAAATAGTTTTCCGGCAAAATTTCTAGTTCGAAACCTCAAACCCGTTCTAGAAAGCAAATGAAGGTGATCTAACGAATGTTCCCTGACATTTCCCAGTTTTCCCTGACTTTATAAAATTCCCTGGCATTTCCCGGTTTTCCCTCACTGTGGCAACCCTGATGTGAGTCCGCAACCACGTACCTCGTTTACGGTAATTAAAAATCTCCGCTCTTATTTTATTTTTTTAAAGGAGAACAAATCGCAATCATTCCTTGCGGTTTTTACAGAATTTTCTTCGCATAGAGAAGACAAATCATGGCAGTTTTTAAGAATTGCTGTTGAGAAGTTTTCCATTTAAAAAATAAAGTCAGACAAAAGGTCTGCAACGACAGCAACCGAGATACGTGGTTACGGATTTTAACTGTCCATATGCCTTCTGATCAAAACATTATGTAGAACATGGTGAACACATCCAAAATTTTCCAATTTAACTTGCACGTTTTCTGTGCTCGAAATTTTGAAATTCCCGCTTTCTAAAAAATCAAAATGGATACTCAACTAAATAAGCTGCACTAAATTAAAAGCTTCACTAAGTTTTACGATTAAATACTTTTCTCTAGGGTGCTAAATTTTTTCTTGGTACCGGGAGGAGAGCCTCACATCAAAAGAGGACGAAGATTTTTGTGAAAGTGACTTCAGTTATTCACCGAACACAAAACAGGTTCGAGATTTGTTCGGAGTACAAATCGCATGTTCGCGTTGAGTGTGTGTCGCGCGGTTCGCGTGTTGTGGAGTTCGAGTAATATTCTTAAGCACTTAGATGGACAACGATGTTTTAAAGCCGAATTTTCAACGCGATCGAAAAAATTGGTAACAGTACAATCCCGATCTTTCGTGTAAAACTTCCTGCAATGGTAAAAATATTTGTGTTATTAAGTTACTTTTGGTTACGATGGAAAGTAAAACATAAACCAACACCTATTTTGTGTTGGTTTAACTGAAATAAAATTTCCTTTAAAAAAGAAGGGAAAAAAATCACTGGTATTAACCGAACTTTTTTGTTGGAATTTTTCTCTGTGTGGCCTTTTTGAGAACAAATTTCTCCTATACTTTATCTGGTTTCCCAGTACTGTCGATATCGTGTTTGAATGATCACACAATGAAAGTACCTACCCACTCCAGTTCTGCGTGTTGGAGGCGGTACCGACAACATGATCAGGAGCGGAAAATCCAGCCTGATTCACGACGGCGACCTCATTTGAATTCAAATTAATTCTATTTTTAATGTGCTGGCAGCATGCGCAAGGGTTTGCAGTTTAATGGCTCCATTCACAAGTATTGTCTTACCTCTCAAGGACGTTCTCAGATCAGACAGACGATGGGGTGTGCTACGATTTGAAAGCGCGGGGTAGCAATAGCGTTCCTTAAATGGACCATATTTTGCAATAAGGAACCACTATTTCTGGCTCATTCTAGGAACAACATATACGAGGTCTGTTAGATTAGAAACCGGATTTTGGTCATAACTAGCCCACAATGCGTCCAAATTACGTTTTCTTGAGCTTTTCTGCTAGCTGACAATATATTTAAGAACGCTACGTTCACAAATTTGAAAAATCCTAATTAGCTTCGTTGGTATGTGGCTTGAAATAAGGCAACCTCAAGGGTGTTTTGCGATTTTTATGTTTGACCGAACTTGTCTTTCTTTTTTCGGTCTTGCACTACATTTTTCAACCCACAAGGACGATTGGAGTTTCGTCTCCATATCGTAGCCGTACACTGAAGTATTGTCACCGAAAATCATCCTACCCAAAAATGTAGGATCATTGTTAGAACGTTGAAGCAGCTAAAGGGAAATTGACATTTGGTTGGATTTTCGTTCAACGGACGACAATCAAGGGGCAAGTGTACCTGAAACTCGATGCGTGTCTACATATTCTATCAAAATTGTATGTACAGAGCCTTCAGAAATATTACTCTGTTCAGCAAGCTCGAAACGACCATTTTCGAGCACTTTTGCCCGCACTTCTTCCACGTGACAAATGTCAGTTGCCGTTGAGGGTCGATTCCCATGCTCCTCATCTTTGACGAACTCCTGACCAGCTTTGAATCGTTTAACCCATTCAAAACAGTGGGAACATCTCATACAATGATCATGGTAAACTTTACTTAGCATATACCAAAAGTTTCGGTACAAGGTGTACCGAGTTTAAAACAAAATTTAATGTTGAATCTTTGCTCTATCAGTGATCGCATGATGAAAATCGCAAAACGCACCTGACTTACTCGTATTCAAGATGACACAGACTAAACACTGATCAAAGTAAACAAAATCTGTGAACGTAGCGTTCTTAAGTATATTTCCAGCTATCCAGGAAAGCTCAAGAAAACCTAATTCGGACGCATTGGGGCCTAGTTAAGACCAAAATCCGGTTTCTAATCTAACAGACCTCGTATGCCATTAGTTTCCCTATCAGGGTGTCTACTATAAAACAGGCTGGTCAAAAATAAGTACTTTTGCAGTACTTTTTCAGTACATTCTCAAGAGATTCAGTACCTCCTCTGACAGAAAAATTCCGTACTTTTTTAGTAGGTGCCTTCATTTGACGAAATTCGAAAAATTTCAAAAATTTGAAATTGCGCAAAAAATGACAATACATTGAAAAAATTCCGGACCTTTTTGCGGAATTTCCGCACTTTTTCCGTACTTCCGGACCGCCCTTATAAAATCAGTACTATTTCCGGACTTGTAGACACCCTGCCTATGCAGAAAGGCGCTTTTATGGAAGAGCCAGGGACATTGGTTCCCAGATCAGACAGACGATGGGGTGTATCGGCTACGATTTGAAAGCCCGGGGTAGCAATAACGTTCCTTAAATGGACCACATTTTGCGATAAGGAACCACTATTTCTGGCTCATTTTAGTAACAACATTGCAATCAGTTTCCCTATGCAGAAAAACGTTTTTATGGAAGAGCAAGGGACATTGGTTTCGCCCACCGAGTTCAGTGGCGAGGCTCAATGATCGATTTTCGATATTTTTCCATTAGAAGCCCTGGTAAAGAATCGATTAATAAGGTGTCCGTTGCGAACACCCCGTTTATCAATCCTTTTCCATGGGTTTAAATGGTAGATCAATCAAAGTATCGTCACCTTCCGGCTAAAGTATCACAAGCGCCACGCGACGTTTCAAAATTTCCGCCGCTATTATATTTTTTTATAGGGAAATTGTTGGCTGAATCTGTTTGAAAATGTCACTAGATTTTATCGGCAGCACAAAGAAAGTTCGGTGACATTTTCGGACCGCTTCGATGAACAATTTCTCTTTGAAAGATAATCTTGGTTGAATCTGTTTGAAAATTTAACTGAATTTTATCGGCAGCACAAAGAAAGTTCAGGGAAATTTTCGGACAGCTTCGTTGAACAATTTCTCTTTGAAAAGATAATCTTGGTTGAATCTGTTTGAAAATTTAACTGAACTGTATCGGCAGCAGAAAGAAAGTTCAGGGAAATTTTCGGACGGCTTCCTTGAACAATTTCTCTTTGAAAAGATAATCTTGGTTGAATCTGTTTGAAAATTTAACTGAATTTTATCGGCAGCACTAAGAAAGTTCAGGGAAATTTTCGGACAGCTTCCTTGAACAATTTCCCTCTGAAAAAATGAAAATGGCGGCGGAAATTTTGAAACGTCACATGGCGCTTGTGATACTTGGGCCGGAAGGCGGCGATACCGCGAAGCACGCCGCACCACTGGCCGAGTTCACCTGTAACAGGTCGTAGGGCCTCCGTGGTCGGTGGATAGGCATGGGAGAGACCGGTGATTGGCTAATAATTTGAGCGAGACGTGGACGTCACGATAGTATTGAGTAACCTCTTGCGAGGCAGATTCCTGGTTGTTGCTATTGCCGTTGCGGTCGACGGCTTCAGCGGATGGCGCGCGCGCGTGTCTAGGCGTCAGCGCACAGTGGATCGAGTCAATCAGAGAGGTCGGACATGAAATCATAGACCAAAACTGCAAGTTCTTATGGGTAAATCGGCGAAATTTAAAAATTACGGGGTGCCTCTAGAAGAAAATGGAGATGTTGCATGTGTGAGAAATTTGCGATTTGACCGTTGATTCTTATGTAAAAGTTCGCGAGAAACACGATGGTCCCACTGGTTTTCTCTGAAATCAACTCCCAAGCTCAAAAAAAGCTCTCAAGTTGATCGAGGCCAAAATGGAGGGGATATCCCACGCTATCCTGAGAGTCCACCTCTACACCAAGACGAACTGTCCATGCAAAGATAGGGAGCAAATACATTAGCACGGATGCCATGTTTTCAGTTTTGGAGTCCTCAGATAAGGTGGCAGCCCTGTCAATGCGTTTGCTCCCTATCTTAGCATGAAGAGTTCATCTTGAAGTAGAGGTGGACTCTCAGGATAGCGTGGGATATCCCCTCCATTTTGGCGTCAACTTAAGAGCTTTTTTTGAGCTTTGGAGTTGACTTCAGAGAAAACCAGTGGAACCATCGTGTTTCTCGCGACCTTTAACAAAAGAATCAATTGTTAAATCGCAAATCCCTTTCACATGCAACATCTCCATTCCACGAGGAAACCAATGGAACCACTATAGGATCCTCAAAGTTTTGTATGAACGGTAGTCCAGGCGCCTAGTAAGTCTACCTGGAATTTTGGGTACACAGCGATTTTTTAGGCTCACTTTATGTTTTTTGGGTCGCTGAATCCAAATCTGAAGTTTCCTACCGCGTATCTGGTGAGCATTTTCCGCCATTTTGAAGAAATGGCCTAAAAAGGCCTTTTTTGCGGTTTTTTTTATATAGCGGCTACGCATGAGAAAAAATCCCGGATTTAGCTAATGTTTTGAATAGCTGACAAAATTTGGAAGAAAATGGTATATGAATATGCTAGGTTTGCTCAAAAATTGAGGAACCTCGGATCTCGGAACTTTGGAACGCTTCGGAACTTACCTGACCGCGGCGAGCCGGACCCGGATCACGCGTTAACGGGTGCCTGGGTGCGCCGCGAAAACGTGAATGGGCGCGATGTTCACGATGCTGTATCTTCCTCAATTTTTAAGCAAACCTAGCATATGTATACACCATTTTCTTCCAAATTTTGTCAGCTATTCAAAACATTAGCTAAATCCGGGATTTTTTCTCATGCGTAGCCGCTACATAAAAAAAAAACCGCAAAAAAAGGCCTTTTAAGGCCATTTTTTTCAAAATGGCGGAAAATGCTCACCAGATACGTGGTAGGAAACTTCAGATTCGGATTCTTCTTCTTCTTCTTCTTCTACTAACGACTAGGGCATGGCCCTGTTTGTCAAGCCTTCGAGTGCCAAGCACAAAATATTAAAAAATTAATAATTATCTGTAAAGATTCGTCAAGTCAATAAAACAAATAGCAACAGGAACATTCAATCATCTTCAGGAGAAGAGAGCCAGCTTTGTGCCCATCTTTTAGGCGGTCGTCCAGGCAGTCTTTTCCCTATGGGTTGTCCAGTCATACAAACTTTTGCCAGTCTCTCTTCATCCATTCTGTCAACGTGCTCCGACCACATCTTTCTCCTCGTCCTAGTCCACTTGGCTACATCTTGCACATTACAAGCATCTCTGATGGACTCGTTGGTCTGATTCAGCAACCAGATTCGGATTCAGCAACCCAAAAAACATGAAGTAAGCCAAAAAAATCGCTGTGTACCCAAAATTCCAGGTAGCCTCATTTTTAGCTACCAGGCGCCTGGACTACGGAGTTAAAAAAGTTTAAAGATTCCAAATTTTGTCCGACCTCTCTTTTCGACTCGATCCACTGTGCGGCGGCGACGGTCATCGTGAGTCAGAACCTGCAGCGTCATCGAAATCACCCTCGAAAATAAACGCGGCTACGTTACACCCGATGAGGCCATTGCACGAACCTGCAACTGATCTCAACTTGGGCGAGCTAACCACGGCTCACCTGCTCAAAAATGGAGACCTCAGCCGTGGCTGCTCCGTAGACTCATTGCAGTATGTGTGGGGCCTTCCAATTCGGAAATCCAATCGGCGATTGAACTTTCACGACAGTTTTCCTCGTTATCCGCGACTGTGCTACTCGCTTATCCGCGATTACTTGATTCGCTCGTCCGTACGGTTGGATTGCTCCCTTAGCCACGACTGCGTCACTCGCTTATCTACCACTCCATATCTCGCTCATCCGCGACTACCTGATTGGCACGTCAGCGGCTAGGTCCCTCGCTTATCCGCGTCTGCTTCACTTACGTATCCGCGTCTTCGTCACTCGCTTAACCACAACTGCGTCACTCGCTCATCCACCACTCCATATCTCGCTTATCCGCGACTACCTGATTGGCTCGTCAGCGGCTAGGTTCCTCGCTTATCCGCGTCTGCGTCACTTACGTATCCGCGTCTTTGTCACTCGCGTATCCACGTCTGCGTCTCTCGCTTATCCACGTCTGCGTCACTCGCTTATCTACCACTCCATATCTCGCTTATCCGCGACTACCTGATTGGCTCGTCAGCGGCTAGGTCCCTCGCTTATCCGCGTCTGCGTCACTTACGTATCCGCGTCTTTGTCACTCGCGTATCCACGTCTGCGTCTCTCACTTATCCGCGACTACCTGATTCGCTCGTCCGCGGCTGGGTCAGGGTCACTCCATTATCCACGACTGCGTCTTTCGCTTATCCGAGACTACCTTATCCGCGTCTGCGTCACTCGCTTATCTGCCACTCCGTCTTTCGCTTGCCCGAGACTACCTAATTACCTCGTCTGCGGCTAGGTCACTCGCTTATCCACGATGATCGTCTCTCACTAGTCCGAGACTACCTCATCCGCGTTTGCGTCACTCGCTTATCCGCGACTACCTGATTTGCTCGTCCGCGGCATAAATCACTCCCTTATCGGCGGCTGGGTCACTCCCTTATCCGCGACTGCGTCTCTCGCTAATCCGAGGCTATCTTATCCGCGTGGGTTTCTCGCTTTATCCGCGTCTGCGTCACTTGTTCATTCGCGACTTCGTCTATCGCTTATCCGCGTCTGCGTCACTCGCTAATCCGAGGCTATCTTATCCGCGTGGGTTTCTCGCTTTATCCGCGTCTGCGTCACTTGTTCATTCGCGACTTCGTCTATCGCTTATCCGCGACTACCTAATTACCTCGTCTGCGGCTGGGTCACTCGCTTTTCCACGACTGTAGCTCGCTTGTCCGAGACCATTTCATCCCCGGCTGCGTCTCTCACTTAACCGCGACTGCGTCACTTGCTTATCCGCGACTACCTAATGAGCTCGTCTGCGGCTGGGTCACTCGCTTATCCACGACTGTGTCTTTCTCTGGTCAGAGACTACCTCATTCGCATGTGAGTCTCGGTTATCCGCGTTTGCGTCACTTGCTTATCCGCGACTACCTGATTCGCTCGTCCGTGGCTGCGTCGCTCCCTTATCCACGACTGTGTCTCTCGCTTATCCGCGACTGAGTCACTTCGTATCCAAAAATTCAAAGTGTTGTTCGGTACGCTTACTGTAACATTTTTGCACTTCGTTCGAGAAAATTTAAGAAAAAACAGAGCGACAAAATCGATACCTAACTTCTAGAAATGGTTTGAATTGAAAGGAAGTGCAAAGCAAACTGCAATCCATACGACAACAGAACTGAAAATGCACGTCAAATGTACAAAAATTGAGTGCAAAGAATTTGCAAGAGAGCGAGGTGACATTTTTACGTGCTACAGACCAAAGGAAGTTTCCTAATTTAAATAATTCAACAATTTTTACAGAAATTTTCGATGAAATTAACAAGTTCGTCAATTTTCCTTTCGAGAGCTGTGGCTGACAACAAGAGCTACCGTTCGAATTTCCCGAAAATCAGATTAAGATGTTGCACCATTGCAGCAGACAGAATGAAAACCAGTTTTCGCGATCCCTCGCGAGTACTGCTGTGCTGAGGAAAAACGCCGTATGAGCCTTCAGGCGTTGCCATATTTCCTTTAATAACCAACAAATTTACTGGGAAAATTCTGAATATTTTTCTTTCAATTTTTCAGAAAATTTTGTTCCTGATTTAATCTAAAATATCTGAAAATTTGAAGGAAAACTACGCATAACTTTCTCCGAAAGTACATGTTTTACTCGAGGAAATTTGGCAACTCTCCAATGTTCATACGGCGTTCCTCCGAAGCACGGCAGAGTAGCAAGCCGCAATGAGCACCCACGATATGATACGATATTCCCCCGTGATTAATAATAGGCATCTAAAGTACCTATCCGAAAAAATGTGGTCTCAATCGCGGCGAGCTGCGTGACGTCATGTGGATCCGCGCAGAAACCGGTTTCCCTCTCTCTATCCAAACCTCAAAGCAGAACGAATAACCAGGTTCCACGTTGTCGGTCGACTTGTGCGACTGCCGGAGCAGAACGGAAAAAAGATGTAAAAATTAGGACTGAAATGTTACTGTTGTTGGGTGGTGGTAGTGGGGAGGGGGGGGGGCGATCCACATGTTAATCAGCCCGGCAAGAAACACACAAAAAATAGTTTAAGAACGTTTTTCCCAATTTAAAAAACTTATCACTTCATAGGCTCAATTTTTTGTATGATTTAAAGAAAAAATTATTTCACTTACACGCTTACAAACGATTTTTCCAAATTTGAAAGATTTTTTTTTTTTAAAAAAAGAAAGAAAAAGAAAAGTTTAAGAGATTAAAAAAAAAAAAAAAAAAAAAAAAAAAAAAAAAAAAAAAGGAGTTTCCTTTGAGTGAGAGAAAATTAAAATAATCTATGGTATGCTTCCATCTCCATGAATTATAACAAAATACCTATCTTTTGAACATTGCGTTAACACTTTCTTAAAAAATGTGTTATTGGGTTAACTTAATACAGCAGTTCAAGGAATAAATCGTACCTCTCGTTAAGTCATGTTCTACTCGCAACTAATGTATGTATTCAAAACCATGAATAATAGAAAGGTCAAAGAAAAACTCGCCTGTTTGTCTGCGTAAGTCCTGGCCAGATTTACCACGCATGTGACCTGGACAAGGCCTGAATTCAAAGAAAATGTCACATGCTATTTCTTCAAAATAGCATGTGGAAAACAATTCACACATTGGAAAGCTTGGAAATCAACTTCTGAATGAGATATTAACAAATAATTTGAACACAGATTAAACGGAAGTTAGATCATGCAAATGATGCATTTGTATTTTTGCCATTCAACCAATGTAAATTGTTAACACCTATATTGGCAGCGTAGGTCCGCAATCACAAATCTCGTTTGCGGTGTCTGAAAATCTCCGCCTCATATGGTATTTGTTTAAAGGGGAACAAATTGACATCCTTCCTTGAAATTTTTGCAGAATTTTCTTCGCACAGAGAGAGAAAATCACAGCAATTTAAAAGAACTGCCGTTGAGTAGTTTTCGTTTAAAAAATAAAGTAGGTACGACAGGAAGTCTGCAATGTTGCAAACCGAGATATGTGATTGCTGACTTACACTGTTGATATCTTGTACAGGAGTTGACTTTCGGACTTCCCGTTGTGGGGTACACTTCCTTGTGAAATTTTAAAGAGGAAATGTACTACGTGGTATCTTGTCTAACGGCCCACTAGCATTGCATTTACCTGATGAGTAATAATGCGTAATTAGGGCCCGTCACTTTTGATTTTCATCTTAACATACCATGGCTTTGCTGTAGTGACACTGGCATTTGGTGCTGAGATTTTGAGGTCAGAAAAAATTTGATACCTAGTAAGTACAGCAATTGAAGTTCATGCAAAGTATGGAAATGCTCAGGTTTCAGAAAGTTGGTGGTGAAACGATAGCTGAGCAATAATGAGGAGATTAGGTAGATGAGGGCTACTTCAGTCATTAAAACAGGGATAAGCAGTACAGAAAACATAGGTTCACAGGGTCCTTCTTTATATTAGGAAAGGCAGGTGTGATTACAGCTCGGTCATTGGGTGTTGAGACAAAAATCTAGTTTTGTTCAAGTTACTTATCACCAATGGTACTGTCAGTTAGCATGTATTAAGCTGTTGATCAGTGCTGATTCAGAGCTGATCAGAGCATGACATTGATTTCGGTATACAATGAGCGAGCTCTCGGACAGCCAAAACTTGTTTTTTCACGGAATGTACTCAAGCAAAATTTAGCTGTCTGTTCATGCTTGATGCCAGCTTCCGGAGGATCTCTACCATGATAGATTCCTGTGGAGAGTAGGCGTCGCAGAGCGCCCTAGTGCGCCGTAAAAGCGGCTCATACATACATGTACACAAGCAATTTTACGCCAAGAAAATCGAAACCAAAATCCAAAATTTTGAAGATAAGTCTTGCTATGGCACAGAACTTGCGATGGTGAAGCAGAATTTTTGGTTATCTAGTTTATGCTTGGTATCGGCTTACACAGTTCACATGGCAATACCGGTCCATGTTCAATTGGCAGGAAATTTTCGCCCTTTGAATGATACATCATAAGACAAATCGTTAGATGGAACAAACAGGACTTCGTCTTATCTTATCATGCTGACACAGTTTCAACAATCAGCCTGCTGAATACAGAATAAGTAGGTACTTAATTCAAGTTCTCCATTTGGAGAACTAAGTTCTAACTTTGAGCTTTTATAGCAGGGCTGATTATAAGCTAGAGAAGATCAATAAGTACCAGTGACTTTAAGGCACATACCTGATAGCAGCGGACAGGAGAACGGGCAATTCAAACAAAACTGAGGTGAATTATCCTTTTATTCATACAGCTAATAGACTCAAACCATAAGAAGAGCACACAGTGTTTATTGTCACTTCACTTTTACCTACTATCAGAGTCCACAAAGAAAAATTTCACGATTCTTTAAGTACACGACACTGATAAGTAGACCACGAGAACCTTTCAGCAAGACTCTGGGTAAGTAACTAACTGATTCTGGTTTTTGAGTGTGAGACCTGTCAGATTTCTTTCCTGATGAATTTTTAATCAGTGAATACGTACTCACTACAGTCAATGAATTGAGTGAAAATGAAATTTAGTCCGATTTATGACGAGGGGAGGGGGGAGAAAAACAACAACAATGGCAAGGTCACAAATAGTTTAGAAGGGAGGGGGGGAAGAGGGAAGTGTTACCAACGCGGCCTCTATCGCAAAGATGAGAAACTATATTCGGCGGGAATTTTAAATGTGCGCGCGGGTGTACAGTGATGCGTGTTCTCGAGATAGGTGGCAAAGAATCACCTAACAATAAAATAAATAAGGAGGTACCAAAATAAAATCAGGACTAGATGGCAACATTATGCCACTGAGCTATTCAAAGGGTGAAAATCCAAAAATTGAATTTTATATGGCTATAAATTTATGTAACGCAGGTTAAGTGTAGATTTTACACTATACTTTACTTGAACTAACTTTGTCTGTAATTTGGGTGTTTTTTTTGTTTGTTTGTAATGACGATTGTCCTATTTTATCCTATTTTCTGTTCCTTTAAATCACTGAAATAAACTTATTTCAATCATTCACTTACCTTCTGGATAATGTTTATTTGCAGAATAAAAGCTTTCTAAATGATCATTTGAACTTGTAGAAAGGGGGCAGTTCTGTTGGTGAGAAAGGGACCTTGGTATTCTTTAAATGTGAGTCCAAATTTCAAAATTCTGCAAAAAAAATAAAAAAAAATAAAAAATAGGTTTTTGAACTGAGAGGTCTCCTTTAGAAAATGTTCATGCAATATGACAATTCCATCGAGGATCGAGGTACTCTGACTTTCAGTTCGTTAAATAAAGTAAATTTCATTTAAAAAGAAATCCTGACTGAAAATACACTAAAGGGAGGAGAATCATTCTAACAGCCCCCCCCCTCCTCCAACACATACACTTAAAGCTTGTAGTCCATCCTTAAAATAGAGATTTTAACCACATAAAAATATTGAAAAAAATTAACGTTTTTTTTTTCAATTTCGATACAACATAGCTGTAGAAAGGAATTCTCTTGGACAATTTTGAGTTTTGAAACTTGACTCATTAAATAAGAAAGGTATGTACAGTTGCTAAGAAGGAAGTTTATATGGACTAACTAATTATATTGGTGCCTTGCACTCCTAATAACTCAATGATTTCCGTGGCTCATACAAAAATGAAGATGTGCCCTCAAATGTCTAGGAAGATAAAATAATTCAGAAGGGTTTTCAGGATAGATCTTTTCATCTTAGGTTTGCTTATAGAATTCTCTTGGGATAATGATAGATTACTATGGGAAATTGCAGCATTCATCGTGGTGCCAATAAACCACTAGAAAAGATACATATTTAAGCATTCTAATACATGTTTCCTAACCAAAATTTCACATAAAACATTATTCGCAGAATGAAAATTACAAAAATCAACTCCTAACTGAGATATTAACTTTATTGGTTTACATTGGATATGGGAATTCTGAATTTTCCCCCTCACAAGAAAAACTACAGGCTAAGTAAGTACTGGAATCAAAGCATATATTAAATGGTCTTGGCAGATTTTTTAATCAATCAGTGTTCCATCCCTGGCTTGTGTTGTTTGGAGTGTTAAGAAAGTGCTAAAGCTGAGCCAAAGCACCCAGATTGAGATTGCCGTATTTTCATACCACAGAGACTGTTGCAAAGACGTTTGGTCCTCAATTTGACTCCTGTTGACTTTTGTTTTTTCATGAGCGAAAGGTTTGAATTAACGCAACAGAAAACAATAAATATCTTCATTAGTAGGGATGGTCGAATATTTCAATGATCGAATATTCAAGATAATCGCAACAAAATCGAATGTTGGTAAAATTATTCGAATACTATTGGGTTAATATTCAAAAATTTGGCAAAACTGCCATTATCTATTATCTTCCCAGCAAAAGTCCAATCGGTAAGAGAGCGGGTGCCGCCTTAGCTCACGCAAGTTTCGCCTTTTGTTTATTCTAGTCATTTCATCAAGTGTTAATAAGTTAACAGTAATTACTGCACTCTGCATGGGAATAACTGACCTGTCTTAGTCAAAAGTGTCGTTTATCTTTATTAAAAATAATACTATGTTGCATGTTACAAAAAAATAAAAATCAGAGCAATGATCAAAAAGATTCGAATGTTCGCTTAGAAGTATTCGAAATCACAAGATTCAATATCTCAAATAAATCCACTAATTTCAATCGAAAAATTTCGAATAATCACGTTCGAATACGATAATTATCCATCCCTATTCATTACCAGTTAATTTCAGCTATTTTCTTTGTATTAATTGTGTTTTACCTTGAGTATTGATAAGGAACATATGGAATCAGAAAGCTTAAATTTGCAACATGTCTGGTGGTCTATTAGATAATTTCCAAATTTAATAAATTTTTAAAAGAACTTCTAAACAAATAAAACATGTAACTCATTTTATTACATCAAAGAATTTGTGTCACATTCATATTATATACATAAATATTAAAAATTACTCTTAAGAACCCTTGTGTGATTTCCTAGCAAGGATAGTTGTTGTCAAAATCAGTATGAAAAAATAAGTTTTGAGGTAGATCTTTTGAAACGTTGTGATGAAATTAAAAAATTTCCTTCTTCAGTATCGCCAACTAATATTGGTAGAAGAGATAAATTAGAAGCTAAGTTCCGCAGATGTACATGCAAGAAACTGATCACTTCATATCATTCTGACCATAAACCAACAAAGTGTTGTTGCATGAATACACCAAAACTTTCATGCATATAATATTAGATAGGAAAGCAAACGGACAATACTCACATTAATTCTGAAATCGATGTACTGGTGTGTGCTAGGAACTTTTTTTAACGATTTCAATAAAGAGAGAGCATGATGAACAAGGTATGTACAAACATGATGAGCTACTGAAATCTAAATCATCTCTCTGTACATCATAGGTGCCACCGCATTTACATTTAGTGGAATGAGAACTGTCTACGAAGTTTAAACTATGGTAACTGACGGAATCAAACTTGAGACTGTTATCATCAAGAGCATTTTCTAACAAAATGGAGTCATAAACTCTCCTCTTTCCAGGATCTCGTAATGTCTCCCATGCTTCCGTAATTCTTAAAAACTTTTCCTTCACAGCAGGGTCGTTTTCTTGATCAGCACTGAGTTTGTCTGGATGATACTGAAGGGCCAAATTTTGATATTGCTTCTTGATTTCTTCTAGACTTGAATTTTCGGAGACTCCAAGAATGGTGTAGTAACTTTCACCCATATTTATAGTTTAATTTTAACCACTGAAATAGACATAGAAGTCCAAAATATACTACAAAACTTCTGTCTTCAGAATAACACAATTGGAAAAGTTAGGAAAACGAATGGTAGAATTGTTCCAAAGAGAGGCCAACTTGTAATGTAAAATTATGATGATGAGTGCGATAAAGTTTGAGAAACACAAAATTTCTTTGCTTTAAATAACGAAAGACCAAATAGTTTTGACATGCACAGTTATGAATTTTCACGGTAAACAAGAAAACATAACCTTAACTTGCCAATGCTCGCTGTTGTTGACATACACGTAGCGGCCTCTATGTGCGGAATGGTGAAACTAGTCGGACATGCTGCGCACAATGGTCTTGTAGCGCTGAGTGAATAATGGCTAAAAATCAAGTTATAATTGGACGGCGCGGCGGCGCCTACAAACCTAACAGGGATACTTCACGCATTGCGCAACGCGTGAAGTATCCCTGTTAGGTTTGTAGGCGCCAATGCGTGTTCCGCGCTAGCTGCTCGCTTGCCGCACCGCAGCGTGCCACGGCGCTTGAAGCAACTATTTCACACCAGAGGTATTACACAGTATCATACGAAACTGAAGGCGCTCTAATATATTAGGAATGCATATTTTAGGCATCCATCAAAAGTACGGAGCTTTCCTCGCAAAATAAATCAAGATACTACGGCCAAAAAAGAGAGCAGTGGTCCAAAAACTCACTAAGTCCTAGCATCCGTAATTAGTAACGTTTAGCATACACTTTATCACTTGGCCACTGTTTAATCGCCATCGGCTATAAAAGGCTGTAAGAAATTGTGTAGCCGGCTATAAGCTATTGGAAATCTTACAGCTGGCTGTAGGTCTGTGGTATTTTGGAACACAGATTCTACTGCCAATTTTTACCAGGGCAGTAGAACTTTTTTCTTGTATCTTGGGCTTATGTACGGAAATGCGTACCTCGTTCTGGCGCCTTCGTTTGATCCGGCGCGCTGTACCCAAAAGTATTTTCCTTTCCCTTCATGGCATTGGACCATGCCCATCTGATATGAGCCGCACCCTAGCGGCTACTTCTAGTGTGGCGGAGATAGACGAGACTCTAGGCCTAGGCCTAGGGTGGCATCCGCGGGGGTTGGGTTCCTTTGACGTCGGGGGNTGGGGGGGGGGGAGCATCCCCGAGGGATGGGTTGCTTGGATGTAAGGTGGGGTGGCGGTGGCCCCCGAAGGATTGGGCTCTTGAATGCCAAGGGGGCAGCCCCTGGAACTTCTTGGACGCCAGGAGAGGCAGCCCCGAGGGGGTTGGATTTCTTGGATGCCAGGGGGGCAGCCCCTGGAACTTCTTGGACGCCAGGGGGGCAGCCTCAAGGGTTGGTCAGCTTGTATGTCAGGTGGGGTAGCCGCGGGGGGTTGGGCTCCTTGGATGTCAAAGGGGGCCGCCTCTGGGGGTTGGACATCTTGGATGCCAAATGGCCGCCCTAGGGTTGGGCTCCTTAATGCCAAGGGGGCAGCCCTTGGGGGTTGGACTTCCTGGATGCCAGGGGGGCACTTCCGAGGGTTGGGTTGCTTGGATGTCAGGTGGGGCAATTGGGGCATCTCCGGAGGTTTTGCTCCCTGAAAAGTACGTATCACATTGCTGAAATTCGTACCCTGTTGCCTGGGTCAATGATTTGCCTTCAATTAGCCGGCTATGCAAAATGACTGTCGTGTCGCACGAATAGTGGTATCAGAATTTTGCATTGAGATTACGGAAAGGGTTGAAGGCGTTTTTCTGTATCCTATGAGAGTGCCCCTGTACAATGGTGTTGACCAAAAATGTTCATAATTTTGGAGTCTTCAATCGAGCTGTACTTTTGAAAAAGCCCGATATTTTGATTATGAAGTAATAAGATTTTTCTTTGTGTGTAAGTCTTAATTCAAAAAAGAGAGACCAAACACTCGGTTTAGATTGTGGTTTTTAAGTCCTCTTGCGTTGGTCATCGTGTTCTCATGCATAACTGAGAGAGTCGCCGTTTACAAGATCGCATCTTACTCAAAAGCGGTTGTGAATTAAATAAGTTGCACGCGGAAAAAATGAGCTTTCGTCGATGAATCGTGAATAATCAAAATTGAGGTAAAGGTACTTTGTCCACTGGTCCATTTGAAAGGCGTAAAGCGTGGATGGATGGAGCATGGATGTCCTTCGGGTCTCTACGAGCACGATATATATAACGTATAAATATAAATGGCTGTAGGTTTTTAACGGTATATATGCCAAAGTGTTGGAGGAAAAATAGAAAAAAAAGTTTTACCTATATATAATTTTTTGAGGGTCCAAGAGGAGACGATATATTTTAGGGATCCCGCACTGTCTTCTTACCTACCCATGTTGTAAAAGTTACTCAAGGAAGCCAAATCTCTGATTCACTTATTGTTGACTCACGGTATTGGATCAACTGAAGCTTCTATAATCAAGTTTTAAGTATGAATAAACTCTATTTTTTATCTTAATGATCAGGAATAGGTTCAAAACGCTAATAATTGCAGAAATACGTATCTCGTGATCAAATGTCATTTTCCAATCATACAATGCTTGATCTGGCCATATGAGATCAAACTAAATCTTATTTAACAAGGAATTGTAAGCGCGAAACTCTCTTTCCAGTCTTTAAATGATACAAATCCGCCAACAGGTTTAAAACACTACTTGCAAAAATGCGTATCTCATGATGAAGTGTCAATTCTTAGTGCCGAAAACGCGAATCTCGGCATTTCTGCCGAATTTTCTAACGGTTCGAGAAATTATTCAAAATTCTGATGGAGTCTGAAAAAACATCTTATTCTTGCTATTCTCAAGAATTATTACCCTTCAACTAACAATAAAGAGGAATGTAGACAGTTTTTTCACTCTCCTGGAAAATCGTGTTTTCCGAGATAGGCACTTCTGCACTTTCACCATCGATTAACCTTTACCAAATTTAACTTAACAATTTAATTTTTAGAAGAGAACTTTGGTGCGAATTACTTTGAAAATATTTAGAAATTTGCTTTGCACCATACAGAAAATTCATCGTTCGCACAAAAATCCGCACAGCCGTTTTCATGGAAAGAAATCCAATTACCCAATCTAATTTGGCAATAGCCGATGTGGCTTGGTTCCATTCTACTTAGTGCGGTCCCATTAGAGTAACATTAAATGGAAACTTTTTTTTTTTTTCAGGGTAAAGGATTACACGTGTGACATCAGTGTTATGATGATTTGAAATCCAAAGTATGACGGTAGGTACTATTTCTCGGTAAAAAGGAAAAAAGTTTTGGAAATAATAAAAAATCAAATTAACCCGAGACTTTTTTTGCGCTAGGTCTCAAGTCGGATCAAATTAGCTCGTTTTTAAATGCATTGGTTTTGATACTTTCCCTTGTAAAAATTGGCGGTAGAATCTGTGTTCCAAAATACCATAGACCTACGGCCGGCTGTAAGGTTTCCAATGGCTTCTAGCCGGCTACACAATTTCTTATAGCCTTTAATAGCCGATGGCGAGTAAGCAACTCACAGCCAGGCGATAAAGTGTATGCTAAACGTTAGTAATTACGGATGCTAGGACTTAGTGAGTTTTTTTTTGGACCACTGCTCTGCTTTTTGGGCCGTAGTATCTTGATTTATTTTGCGAGGAAAGCTCCGTACTTTTGATGGATGCCTAAAATATGCATTCCTAATATATTAGAGCGCCTTCAGTTTCGTATGATACTGTGCAATACCTCTGGTGTGAAATAGTTGCTTCAAGCGCCGTGGCAGGCGGGCAGCCAGCGCGAAACACGCATTGGCGCCTACAAACCTAACAGGGATACTTCACGCGTTGCGCAATGCGTGAAGTATCCCTGTTAGGTTTGTAGGCGCC